>SJYA01002083.1:597821-766084 GCA_006410615.1 Neotragus moschatus
AAAATAAAATAAAATAAAATAAAATAAAATAAAATAAGTTCAGTAGGGGGACCTAAATGTCAAAAGAAATCTGCGAACATGGCATATTTTATGTATGAAAGAATATTAAGAAGTATTTGACTACAATATCTATTTAACATTTGCAATGTATTACATGAAAAAAACAGAATAAAAAATATATATATAAAACATGATACTATCTTTTAAAATAATACGTGCATATGTTGCTCTGTATGCACATATTTGTATATACTTTATATATATTACAAAGTAAACAACTTTTTTTCTTTTTTTTTTTCAAAGTAAACATTTTAAATACAAACTGCACATTGAAATGTTTGCAGTGAATAGTAAGTAGTACAGGATTTAGGTGATTTTGGTTTACTGCTCTGTGCTTATCTGCATTTTCTACTTTTACTGCAAATGCATGTGTAGCATATAAAATTAAAATAACTTTAATTAAAATTTAAGACTTAAAAGTTATAAAAGGAAAATCAGAAGGCACAGTCCTTACCTATTTTGGAGAAACCAGAAATCTGGCTGGGAAGTTTATACTTAATATTCAGGTTAGAAGAAAAGGGCAAACCCACAATTAAGGGGTAGGGAAAGTGAACAGGAAGTAGGCAGAAGTGCAGAGGACTGTATGTCCTACCTGACTGCTGGGCCAGGGAGCAGGCCTCACTGATCCTCTTGCCCGTGAGGTAGCTGAAGACAGCCTCCATAGGGTTGTCTTTTCGGGTCAAGGAGACTTCTTCCTCAATTTGAGGTGAGGCAGTATTGGACAGCCAGCGAGAAAAAGCTCTCCTTCGCTCCAGAATCTGAATGTATTCACTGGGCTCATCCAGCTGGCTATCAAGCTCCTTTAGGTGGCCCCACAGAGCTTCGCATAACGTCCATGTTAGGCTCCAGTGCTTCACAACTAAGAAACGGACAGGAAAACAATGTAATGACACAAAGTCATACAGTAACTACAGAGAGGGATCACTTTAATTGTGTCATTAAAAACACATCAGTTAATGAATACTCCCAACAATGACTCAAGTTGCTTTCTCTGTCTGCCATCTCACTCAGCTGTGTCTTACAAGCTCCAGAGGTGTGTGGTGTAACTGCCTGCTTACCCCATATTCCCATGGTACTTACAAACAAATGTAACTCTATGCTCCTTTAAACAGACTTCCCTAGCCTAATTATGGCTAATATAGTCTCAAATGATAGAGAAAAATCCTCTGATTTGATCAAATTTTGTTCACAAATGCTTTATTAAGATATAGATAGTGCTCTAAGAACTTGTGAAGGACTATTCTCTGCTACAGCCTAACAATTTAGTGAGCTTAAATGATACTGTTCAAATGTCCTTAAGAGTAAACCAACTCTGTCTCCACAATGTAATTACGATAGCTACCATCTTCATTTTACAGATGAGGGAACTGAGGTATGGAACTTTAAGTGACTTGCTCAAAATTACAGGCAAGATGTAACAGAGCCAGGATTCAAATTCAAGTAATCGGAGTCCATTTCTTAGTCACTATGCTACACTGCCCACGGTGAAGGAAAACAAAAAGGGAGCACTGTTTACCACTTTATGCTATTCACCAAGTATGCACTGCGATGACAACCCACATATTTGAAGAGATGAGACAACTGAAGCAAACACAAAGAAATGAACATAAGCAAGTTCCAAAATGTGTGGTATGGAACATTCTAAAATAGTACCCATTTTGCAATAAAAGTGATGTGAACTGATGTGTGAAACATGTAATTTTTCTACATGTTAAACTTTTTAAATTTTCCTTGAAATTAAGTGCCTAAATTAGAAAAGCCCTTAATCAAAGTACGGGTTCAGAAAAATATGGTCATAATCATTATAGAAAGGTAATAGTGAAGAGGTCAGGAAGAGAAGTCATAATCACCAAAGTTGTTGGGAAGAATAAGTGGGACTTGAATTAGACACGGAAGAATGAGTAGGACTTAGGTAGGAACTCTGTGTTCTCTGGGTGGGGTAAAAGATCTAATTTCATAAATTCATGAGAGGGACTGGATACAGTTCCTCTGAACAGGGGTGTAAAAGTGATGATAAAAAATGATAGGATTCCTCCTTGCTTGAGATTCTGTTCATCGCAACTCAACTACAGATTAAGTCCAAGTTCAGGCATCCACCCACTACGATGGCATGAGGAAATACATCCTACTATGAACGTATGCTGCTACTCCTGTTCCTGGGACATCAAAGGTTAGAAGCATAGTCCATACTCACTTTGTGGTTCCAATAAATCTCCCGATGCTTCCTTAATCCAATCTGCATAGTCATGAATGACAGCAACTCCCGGATTGGGGACAATAAGAGGACACAGCTCATCCACGTGAACAGTGCTATGTTTTAATTTAAGCTCCAGAGATGTCTGGTATAATTGCAGGTCTTTGTCCAGCTTCTTTTGCCTCAAACTAAGTTTTTCCAAATGAACTTTGAATGGAGACTCAGTTAGGCTACAAGGGCAAATAACAAATAAGACAGAAAATAAAGACAGATGGCAGAATGTTCATACAATAAAATCTTTCTTTTTATCTAATTACAAAATTGGATACAAACATTCTACTGTGATTTTAAAGAAATTGTTTCCTAATATCAAACTATAAAGGATTATCTATAGTTTATACATTTACAAAGATACAGAGAAGGTGCTTTATTGAGAATATACCTTATATATGAAGAAATTACAAATATCTTAAGTGAGAAAATGGAAAAATGACTAATGCAATAAAAAGGATGAAAACTCAAGGAATGCTACAGCAATTAGCTTTAGGTGTGTTATCTTTTCCAAATGAAGTTTAACCATTAGGTAAGAATTAATATACTCTTCATATCTTGATGATACAAAGAGTTATTAATGGCAAGTTATTAATAATTATCATTAGGTAAGTATTATATAATTTTTAATTATGCCAATAACACTGTACTAAAGAATATATCTAGAAAATCACAAAGTGGAGCCCTGACCTTGTGTCTTCTGGTACCTTTTGTTCACCTACCACATTGCCTTTCTCAGAAAACAAGGAAATGTGACTCACGATTTAACAGCTACTGGATTAGGCAGGAATCCATATTCCATACAGTCAGCAATCTGATGATTTTCCAGTTCCAGAGAACCACTCAGCTGTTCTCCACTATTAGCGAGTGTCCAGTTGGGGCCCCAACCAACCCGAAATGATCGTCCCATAAATAGGGCCATGTCCATCAGGAGCTTCCCCTTTCCATAGGTGACAGACTTTTTAAGAGGGACTAGGCCTGGTTGTCTGCGTGTACCCACTGTTTTCAACTGAAACTCAGGGGCTGGGCTGGGCACCGTAAACACAGAAGTCAGGGGTGGAGGAACAGACCAAGGAGATGTGGATGGGATATTCATCAACGATGATGTTCTGGGAGTACGACACTCTTGTAAAGAGGCACTTGGTGAAAGAAAAGTCCCACTTGTAAATTTTGATTGTAGTAACCCACTTACTAAAATAAGGAGGAAAAAAAGACTATTAGAAAATACAGCCTATTGATTCTTAATAATTAAGTCTGATATAGATGACTAGAAGCAGGTTATATCAGACTGCAGAAATAATTTTCACATGGGAAATCAAGGCAGGAATTCTAATGATGATGTCAACAATAATAACACTATTGCTATTATTTTAAAAAATCTACGTAGCACTTATCTGAAGCAGACTCTATATAATCCATTTGTATACACTGTTTTATTTCATCCTTCAATAACTTTAAATGAAGAACACTGCAGTCTTCATTTTATAGATGAGAAAACTGGGCCTAGTTAAGTGACTTGTCCAAATCTACAAAGCTCCTAAGTGGCAATACTGACAGATAAACCCAGGGAAATCTGACACCAATGTTCACGCCCTTATCAAAATGCAAATGTTTACTCTTTAGTCAATATAAAAAGTTGCTAAGATCAAAACTCAAAATTCCTACCATTCCAGTGCTCAATGCTAAAATTAAGAAACCAAACCCATTGAGATATCTTGTAATTGCATATATGCCTTTCAGAAGGATAGTTTTTGTTACTTTTGCCTGTTTTTCAATTTTATCTACTTCTTGTCTAAAGCAAGGAGTTGTTGATTGAAGTATAAGATTTTCATGTAGTGTTCATTATGGAAAAGCTTATAAATGTTTAACTGATGCTTCATTAAAGCATTTTTTAAAGGAAAGTAAATAAGGATACTCAAAAGAATTGAAAAATAAACAGTTTTAAAGGCAACATAAACAAATCCCTTCCTGGTAGGTCCTCTGGGTTTCAAAATGTTTTGGAATTATACCTACGTAACTCTTTTATTGATATCAGTACTCTAGCTCCAATCCCACATAATTATAAGTCCACTAGAAGAAATAAGAAAAGCTTTAAAATAAAATAGAAAATTCCTTCCTGGAAATTTGGCAAATTTCAGGGGAAAGCAGAAATCTGAAAAGTTTTATACATGATAGGAAGCAACATTTGCCCCTAGAAAATAATAAGGATAGTGTTAGAATTGCACAAAGAGTATAGTACACAACAACTTGTTGATTCTTCTAAGGTCTGATAAAAATTAGGAGAACTGAGCTTACTATCTAAGACACACTCATAAGAAAATAAAAACAACCCCCTAAACAAAACACAAATGCTTTTTCTTCCCACTCAACTTTTGCGTCTGCACCAGTGATCATAGTTTGGAGTTGTCTGCTACAGAAGTTGACTCAGCTAAGAAGAAATGTGAAAAGCCAGAAACGTGAAAAGCCAGACTTTATAGCTTTCTTGTGAAATAGCATCTTTTACAGTACCTAATGAACGAGGTTTTGATGAGTGAGTTGCTGAGATGGGGAGCCTGGGAGAACATATTTCTTGAGAAGTATCTGCTTTAGAAGGAAGGTGAGTGATGCGCTGATCCAAGACCGTATCTACATCTTCTTCATCAGCAAGCAATGATGCTTTCATGATCTAAAAAAGCAATATCTACATGAATGTGCTCCCCCAAATCCAAACGCCATAAAAGAAAAACGCAGCTTACAACAACCAGTTAAAAAGCTCTGCCTCAGGTCATGTCCAGAGCTAGTACAACATTTGTGTGACTCTGTTATACTCTATGTGCCTGAAGGACAGAAGTTACATAAAACTTCTCTGCTTTGTATACAGTCTCACCAGAGGCTGGCACACAGCAGCAGCTTACATATTTGCTGAATTAATTTTAAAGTCAAATATAAGCCAAAAGCTAAATTCATATAATGACAAAAGGCATAGGCAAGGAGAAATTGAGACAGCTTAAAGAAACTTGTAATTAAAAAAAAAAAACTTCTGTGGAGCACTTTCCAGAGCCTCAAAACCTCTCTGTAAATGAAGTCAATATTTTATAGAGGAAAATCAGTGCTCACAGATGTTAAACAACTTGCCCAAAGTCACACTGTAATAGTTACAAAACTGGGCCTAGAATCTAGGTCTTCTGAATCTCAGTATAGCCTTCCTTTCACCAATCGCAAAATGATGCCTGACATGGGCCATATTCCTGTTTTTTTCTCATTCCAGTGACCATTCAGTGCCCTTAAAGGACTAATTAAAGAAAAGGCCTGATATTAAGAAAGGAAGATGAATACTAGTTTGGATTCTTATAATAAGGGTGGGTTAGGACTTCACCTGTAACACATGTGGATTAATTCCCAGTGAAGATGCAATGTGTGTTGAGGCGGACACGGGTTCCTGATCCTCAGGCACGCTCTCTTCTAACATGGAATCCAAAACTGGCTCCTGGGTGATATCTACCATGTCACTGTCCAGTTCCACAACCCTCCCTAACTGCTCCACCTCTGGGCTCTGGCTCTGTAGACAGCAGAAAGATCAGGGAAGCAGCATTAAATGACACCAGATAGACATAGAGCTTCTAGATCATATTCACTTTATTCAAAATATGATATAACATTAGATTCTGCCCATTCTATCATCATGTGAGGTAATATATTTGCTATAGTATTAAAGAACAATTTCCCCAAAACTCCTCTATTATTACTTGGGATCCAAATGAAGATTTATGGAATTACCCTTTCATAATATTAAGGTCTGGAGCCAGCACCCATACTGAAAAAATAGTCAACTTCAGACTGTGATTATGCCTTACTTGATTTAATTAGCAACTATAATTTTCTGATTTATACAGAGTTACCATAACCTCACAGTGCCTTGCAGCCAGAAGCCATAGGGAAGACAGAATAAAAGACACAAATACCAAAGTTTCTAGTACCTTTGCATTTTCTTAAAAGCATTTAGAAATAAATTTCTAGTTATCACAAACACAATTTTGGGCCTGGAATTTATTTTTTGGGAGACTGAATCCTAAGGTTAGCTCCACCTGTGCAGTATCACACAGATATTGTATCAGATGAAGAATGTGTTTCCCAAAAGAAAAAAACAAAATACTACTGGGAACAATTTTAATCTGGGAATAGTTCTTTTAGGTTTAAATATGTTTAAATGTGTCAAGAGTTAAGATTTACAATTATTACGGAGTTTTAAAGATACAGTCATGATTAACAGTTTGAAAAGGTAAACATTCAGAGAGCGGAAACATACTGTAAAATGGGCTCAGTGCAAATTCACATTAAGTATGTCCTAAACTCACACATGATCTGGTAAAATGTTAACAAATGGCTATGCTAATTTATGAAACATTCTCAAAGCTAAAAGTTGTTCTACCTATTTTTCTTTCATAATATATCATCTGTAGATTACTAACCTTCCACAATTTCTGGTTTGTCTTTCATGAGTGGCCTGTTTCACAGTAGACTTCAAATGGATCCAATTATACAATAGGTGGTTAAAAAAAGTTTCATGATTTCTTTGAACCAAGAAATGACCATTAGTGTAACTTTTTAAACTTTATTTTCAATAGTATATTATCTATTACTCCCCTGAATTCCTTTAACAAATATCCTTACTACAAGAATGACTACTGCCATCTGTAACTATAGAAATGTTGAGGTGTTGGATATGTAGTGAATTGTTATTTATGTTATGAACATTCCCTAAAGACTGCTCTAACAAAACAAGGCTAAATGGTTAAAAGACAAAAGTGATATATATATATATATATATATATTTAAACCTATTGGGGAGGCTACAGGCAAGCTACTTTGATGCTTTAAAATTCTAAAAAAAAAAAAAAATAAAAGCCCTGGTGGTGAGCCTACCACTATAATTACAGGAATTAGAAGAACATTCCAATGCCCCCCGCTAGGTTCATTTTTTAACCAAATGATTTTTAAGGAAAGTCATAACACTCCCCATCCTCTGTCAAAATATCAGGATACTCTTTTCTGTTGGGCTCCCATAATACCTTGTCTATACCTATTTTATACAATGTATGTTATAATTTCATGTATATATTATTTTTGTCCCACCAGATTGTAAATGCTTGAAAGCAGATACAGCCTGCTGCTGTTAAGTTGCTTCAGCTGTGTGTGACTCTGTGCGACCCCATAGACGGCAGCCCACCAGGCTCCCTTGTCCCTGGGATTCTCCAGGCAAGAACACTGGAGTGGGTTGCCATTTCCTTCTCCAATGCATGAAAGTGAAAAGTGAAAGTGAAGTCGCTCGGTCATGTCTGACCCTCAGCGACCCCATGGACTGCAGCCTTCTGGGCTTCTCCGTCCATGGGATTTTCAAGGCAAGACTACTGGAGTGGGGTGCCATTGCCTTCTCTGCAGATATAGCCTACTATTTTCTATATCTAACACTAACCACATTTTAAAATCACAACATTTAGTTATTTAATGCAGTGCCTGCCACACAGGAGAAAAGGCTAGTAACTATGAAAGGTTAAGGAGCAAGTACTGATGAGAGGAAAGGGAGGAGAAGGAGGAGAGTTTCAATTTACTATACTATTCAACAAAGGACTAACAAAGAGGTGCTCATTTAGAACCCTTTTAGAAGCAAATTGGTAGGATTTTATCAAAGTCTGGAGACTGAGAGACTCAAGACTATCTTTAAGAATGCTATGCAATCAAGGTTTTATTTGCTTCCTCCTCATGTACTGACTTCGAAACCAATATCATCTAATAAGAGGATGGGGGAAGTGAATTACTATTAAACTATGAGGACCTGGTAAACTCCTAGAACCCTCATGTGTGAATTTTAAGTATATCTAAGCAATTGCAATAAACTACCCCAAAAGACGTTATTTTCTGAGAAATCTTTGGAGATCAGGTGGTTCTTCAGAGCCAGCCCTAGAAAGAAAAGCAGACTAATAAAAAACTGGTGACACAGAAGAAACTGAGTAAGGAAAGAAGAGTGTGAGGGTGAGGAGCTGAGAAGCCCATGACAAATACTAAGTAAACAGACAATATCTGTAAAGTGACTTTCTTTAGATATATGGAAGGTGAGGTTTCATGATTGAAACCTTTAAAGTTTTTACAAACTTCCATTCTTCAACAGGCTAAATTTAGATAGCTGCCACTTCATTTCTTTCTTTTTTTTAAAGTAAATACAAGATAAAACAGAATTTTCTTCTAAATTCTAATCCTTTTTTCTTTCCTTTAAACAGTTTTTACAGTTATTTGAATGTGCTTATCGAGTGAACAATGCTAACTTCCTGAGCAAGTCCACTAGTGTGCCTTGACGGGACTGAACACAAGTTATACTGCAGTAAAAGGCTGAGGAAAAAGCTACATGTCTCTCTACCTGTGTTAAAGATCTGAAGTCTTTTGACAGTTTTGAAACCAGGCTGCACATATCTCAATTACCCGGAGGAAAGCATTTAAGATATAAATATGCCTGAGCCTCAATGCTAGACACATGGAATCAAAGTTCTCCAAGGGACATGCAGTCAGCTGAACTCCGCATTTCAGATCAGTATTTTAGAACAAATGCTCCAACTACCCAACAAATGTTTCTATAACTGCCCTAATTCATCTGTAGTTAAGTTTTTTCTGCCTTTTCTCTAACTTAATAGAAGGGGAGTTCTCTGTGGTCTAATGTTTAGGGTCTGTTTTCTGGCTGCTTATATTCATCTGCTTTTTAAGGAACAAAGCAGGATTTAAGAATGAACTGCAAAGAGGGGATTGAGGAGATTATATAATAGATAGTAGGATACATGTAATCATTAAACAAAACTATGTATCTTCCTAATGTCTTAGGGAACCACCCAACCCTTGCCCCAAGTCAGAGAAAAACAGCTAGAACAGACCTAAGGAACACAGTATCACAGAAATCAATCTCTTCAGGGAGCCGGGTGATAGTGTGAAGATAAGTCATCTTGTTGCTGGGATGAGCAGACTGCTGTTTCCAGTTTATTCAGAAGGCTCAGGTTATTTTCCTCATGCCAAGTAAAATGTAGCTTCTGTTGCTAATAACTTAAAAACTGCACAGCCACTGGCATTTCTCCTAACATCATGCAGGTCACTAGATATTAGGACAAAAAAGTTCTCCAGAGCTCCCTGTTTCTCCTCTAACACATTTAGTCCAAATATCTAAACAGGTCTACCCATTTCTCCCTTCTCTATCCAAAAGGAGGACCATCCACTTCCTCAATCAAATGGGATTATCTGAAAAAGACACCTATTCATGATATTCTCTTTACTCATTTTGATCCTTACCACCTCCCTTAGTCCTAGAAACTTGTTCTCCTGAGATTTTCTGGTGCTGTTTTTAGGACTCTTACCTACTGCAGTGCCATCACAAGATTTTATAGTTATTTACTATTTGTATTCTGGAAATTAAAGAGCCTAAAAATCACTGATGGCCAACATCGTATAAATTTGATCTGTCCACAAGATGAAGCTTTCCTTTTTCAACTGTATCTTTAGGACCCTACATATTACTTTTATTGGGACAAAAGAAGGTTATATGATTCTTATCCTAAGAAATATATACACTGTAAGATTAAAAACCACGTTGGAAAGGGAGATTATACAAAGCATATGATTCAGACAAAATGAATGTGGGTAACTGGAAAACTGAGTTCATTTACAGCATTTTTTTAGTTCGGAAGAGATGTATTCTAAATAGAGGGATATTCTAAATGCTATAATTATAAACATTAAAGTCAACATATTTTCCATTTCCCACTGATATCATATTTCCCCCTCCCCCATACACGCATACATGAACACATATACACAAAAATCTCAAGAACGTTGCCTCCCAAGAAATTATTTAATCAATCATAAAAATCGCACATTTCAGCAGCCGTAAGAATTGTAGCATGGAAAATTCCAAAGATCCTGCTTTTAGCAGCTGAGAGGTAGAGGATGCTTTACAAAGAAATTTTCTATCAAATTCTCTTCTTTGAAGGAATATGGCAGCAGAGAAAAAAAATGTTATAACTTGATTGAATATAAACAACATCCAAATGAAAGTAAAACTCTTTCATGAGTCAGCAAAGAAACTACCTGATATTTAAATTACAAACCTTTCCTTACAAGGACAAAAGGTTTATGATGGCTTAACAATACCAAAAGAGTATGATACAAGTAATTGCAATAAATAATGCAGCCCCTACTCTCCCCAAGCCAAGTAATTCACTTATATTGTAAAGCTTATTTATTTTCATAAAGATTATGTATTATTAAAATACAAATATTAAGAGATTACCTGAAGTATAAGCAAACAACTTGAGAAAAATGGAGTTAAAAATCCTTGCAGAAAGCTAATTAAAAATCCATGGAGGTAACAAGATTAAACTGCACATTAGGTAGTCAACAAAGTAGGATTTACTTTGCATTAACCCACACAAGCAAAATACTATCTTAAGTTGATCACTGAGCACAGAATTTAGCAAGTCCAAATGAAAAGAGAGGGGGGTGTTTAAGAATGACAATCTGTAGAAGGAATGATCCAAACGGCAAGAGAATTCTTTAAATCTCTCAAGTAAACACCACATGCCAGTACCACCTCATGCCCTCCCCCTTGTACTTCTTTTAACGTGACTGCCAATACATTTGTACTCTTCAAAGTTCGAGGGGTCACAGAACAGCTTTGTACTAGCTGAATGACTTGCTTTCAACTTCTGTATCATGGACTCCATTCAAATTCATTGTCCCGTCTCTACCTGGGGTGGAGGTGCTGGTTTGCCATTAAGAGCCATCTGGAATGGAGTGGCCTGGCCTGCAGGAGGTAAAGGGGCAGTCTTCAACTTCTTTGTACTAGTTTTGGATGGCCGTTCCTCCTCCTCTTCATCAGAATCCTGAAGACCATACTTAGAAAAATGAGAGACCTAGGAGGAGAAGAATCCAACAAAATCAATTTCAAAACTGTTATATTCAGAAAGGCTGCAATCTTGCAGAATTAGCTTTAAAAAAATAATAATGGAGAGGGAGATCCAAATATTTAAAGCACAGTGAAATGTCACCTAATCACACTTTATTGTTTCTCTAAGATTTAGATGGTGTTTGGTAGGTGTACTAATTGCTCATATAATTATCAACTGTACATTAATGCAGAAAAAAACATCCAAAAGAGCCATTACTATTTTTACATATATATACTGCCCAGTTGTTCTCGATCTACACAAAGGCCTTCAACAGGCTAAATAATCCAATTGGTCTAGAAGAGAAAGAATCCACTGGATTAAACTAGCAAGGAACGGAGCAAGTCAACCTCTACACCCTAGAAATCTTTAAAAGAAGAACAATTATTTGGGAAGAACTGATTTATCAAGACACAAAAATTTTGCCTGATATCCCCAAATTAGAAAAACCACACCAAAGAAGTGTATCTAAGTGGTCATAAGACAGGATGTAGAATTTGAATCATGTGCTCATGAAGTTTATAATAGCTACGTATTGCTTTTGGGTTTAATGTGATGTGTAATTTGAAGTAAATTGTGGTGTATCTTTAATCTTTACATCTTTTTCCTAATCTGTAAAAGCAATTTAAGAAAAGATCTCTTCTAACCCTAACCCTCAGTTTATCAGAACTATGTAATTTATATACTATACACCGTTTATAACTTCTAACTACAGTTTATGAGAACAAGGTTAAGCAACTATACCTTAAACACCCAAGAACCCGTTTCAGGACGGTACTCTTTGAACTGAGCTCCCTGTTTCCTTGAAACTGCTTCCAATCTTCCCTCGTAGTTGATATCAGCAAGTCGATCTGGGCTCTTTATTAAACAACGAGATGTTTTATCTGTTGGCCAAACTCCATCCAATGTAACCTCAGCCTTTCTGTAATGTACAATCAAGTAAAATGTAAATGTTTCGTATTTATGACCAGAAAGCCAAGTAACAACATCTATATATAGCGAAAAAGGCACCTGTGTTACTTTGAAATTATTCTGCAGATGTTTCATAAACCTGAGTCTTGGCTCTAAAGGTAGTTAGCATTAAGAGTAAGGAATTACCCCCATATCAACTAGCTAAATATCTGGTTCAAGAGCGTCAAACTCCACTTATTTCAAACTACCATGACACGTCAATTATTCACAATTTTAAACTACCAGGGCACATCAATTATTTACAATTTAATTTTAATATCTCTTAAGCCATGCATCCTTGACCAAGTCTAATGCAAAGAAGACCTAAATCTTAGTGAAGGTCTTATACTACTACTGTATTTTGTAAAAACAACAGTAATAATAGCAGCAACTACCACTAACAACAAAAGCTTGCAGAATGCGGTATCAGGAGCATCACAGTATTAACATTAACCATTAAATGAGTGTGAATTGATGATAATAATGGTAATGTATTCCTTCTAATAGCAACATCTAAGATAAAGGACTGTGCCCTTATTCATTCAGTATGCCTTGCATCTAGTACAGCAATTACCACAGAAAAACATGAGTTTTCTTTAACATTATTTTCTATTGAGGTAAGAAGGTATAATAAAAGTTATCACTATTCTACTGCTCCTATGAATCTGGCACTCTAAATGCCTCAAATCATATGACTCTCAGTATTTTTCTTTCTGCAGCTGGCTTAAATCACTGAGCATAATGTCCTGAAGGTTCATCCATTCTGCAGCATGTGAAAGTTTCCTTCTTTTTTAAGACTAAGTGATATTCCACAGTGTGCACATACATTTTGTTTGTTCATGGACACTTGGGTTTCTTCTATCTCTCGACTATTATGAATAGTGTTGCTGTGAATATGGGTATGTACATTTTTCAAGACTCTGTTTCCAATTGCTTTGCATATATGCCCAGAAGTGGAAATGCTGGGTCACTCCTAATTTTTGAGGAACCATATAGTCTTTGACAACAGCTGCAGCACATTTTATATTCTCACCAAAATACACAAAGGTTCCAGTTTCTCCATACTCCTGCAAAAATGTTATTTTTCTTTAAATTAACCTCCTAATGGGTTATTATCAATTTTGAGCACCTTTTCATATGCTTGTTGGCCATTTGTCTACCATATTGTGTATCCAAATCCTCTGACCATTTTTAATTGCTTTTTTTTAAATGGTTTTTTAAATAGTTCTTCATATTCTGGATATTAACCCTTACACTAGCCAGGGTTTGCTGACCTTTCATTCTGTTGATTGGTTTCTTTGATGTACAGAAGTTTTAAATTTTGATGTGAAAGTAAAAGTGAAGTCGCTCAGTCGTGTCCGACTCTTTGTGACCCCATAGACTGTAGCCTACCACGCTCCTCCAACCATGGGATTATCCAGGCAAGAGTACTGGAGTGGGTTGCCATTTCCTTCTCCAGAGGATCCTCCCGACCCAGGGATCGAACCCAGGTCTCCCGCATTGTAGGCAGATGCTTTACCGTCTGAGCTACCAGTGAAGCCCTAAAAATTTTGATGTAGTCTGGTTTATTTTACTATTTGCTGCCTATGCATTTAGTATCATACCTAAGAAATTTTTGTCAAATATAGTGTGAAACATATTATCTCAGTTTTTTTTTTTAATAGTTTTAAGTCTTATGTTTAGGTCTTTGATCAATTTTGAATTAATTTTTATTTATGGCATAAGGTAAGGGTCCAACTTCATTCTTCTGTTATGTATATCCAGTTTTCCCAAAACCATTTGTTGAAGAACCTGTTCTTTCCCCACTGCATGGTCTTGACAACTCTGTCAACATTTAATCATTTATGTCAAGTCTCCTGTATGGGCTCTCTAATATGTGGGGGCTCTCTGTTCTGTTCCATATATATACGTCTGTCTTTATGCCAGTAACACACTGTCTCAGTTATTGTACCTTTGTTTTCAAGTCAGAAAGTCTGATTCCTCCAGCTTTGTTGTTTAAGGTTAATTTGACTGCTCATGGTACCCTTGAGATTCTTTACATTTTAGGATCATTTTTCCTATTTCTGCAAAAGATGCAGCTGGGATTTTGATAGGGACTGCATTAAGTCAGTAGGCTGCTTTTGGTAGCATGGATAACTTAACAATTTTAGGTTCTCCAATCCATGAACATGGGATATCTTTTCATTTACTTGCCTTCTTTAATTTCTCTTAACAATGTTTTGTAGTTTTCAGTGTACAAGTTTTTTGCCTCTTTGGTTAAGTTTATTCCTAAAGTATTTTATTCTTTGTGATGCCATTATAAACAAAAATGTTTTCATAACTACCTTTTCAGATTGTCAATGTACAGAAACTCAACTGATTTTATTGCACTGATTTTGCATCTTGCTACCTTGCTAAATTTGTTCATTAGCTATAAGTTTCTTTGTGTGGAATTTTTAGGCTTTCTACATATAAGATCATATCATCTGTAAAGTGAGAAAATATAACATCTTTCTTTCCAATTTGAATATCTTTAATCTTCATCTTGTTTAACTGCTTTGGTTAAGACTTACAGTATTATGTTGAATGCTGGTGGCAAAAGCAAACATTACCGTCTTATTCCTGATCTTATAGGAAAAGCTCTCAGTCTTACTATAGAAGCTCCCCTGGAGAAGGAAATGGCAATCTACTGCAGTATTCTTGCCTGGAGAATTCATGGACAGAGAAGCCTAGTGGACTACAACCCATGGGCTGGACACAACTGAGTGACTAACACTTTCTCTTCTTTTTATGATGTTCACTGAGGAACGAAGAGAAACAAAAGGCAAAGAAGAAAGAGAAAGATATACCCGACTGAATGCAGAGTTCCAGAGAACAGTGATGAGATGAGGACGTCTTCAATGAATGATGCACAGAAATAGAGGAAAACAACAGAATGGGAAAGACTAGAGATCTCTTCAAGAAAATTATAGATACCAAGGGAACATTTCATGCAAGGACGAGCCTAAAGGCAAGGACCTAAAAGAACAGAAGAGATTAAGAAGAGGCGGCAAGAAGATAAAGAAGAACTCTACAAAAAAGATCTTAGTGATTCAGATAACTAAGATGGTGGAATCATTAACCTAGAGCCAGACATCCTGGAGTGTGAAGTCAAGTGGGCCTTAGGAAGCATTACTATGAACAAAGCTAGTGGAGGTGATGGAATTCTAGCTGAGCTTTTAAAATTCTAAAAGATGATGCTGTTAAAGTTCTACACTCAATATGTCAGCAAATTTGGAAAACTCAGCAGTGGCCCAGGATTGGAAGATGATCAGTTTTTATTCCAATCACAAATATAGGCAATGCCAAAGAATGTTCATACTACCATACAATTGTGCTCATTTCACATGCTAGCAAGGTTATGCTCAAAATTCTTCAAGCTAGGCTTCAGCAGCATGTGATCTGAGAACTTTCAGATGTACAAGCTGGATTTAGAAAAGGCAGAGGAACCAGCGATCAAATTGCCAACATCCACTGAAAAAGCAAGAGAGTTCCAGAAAAACATCTACTTCTGCATTATTGACTACGCTAAAGCCTTTGACTGTGTGGATCACTACAAATTGGAAATTTCTTAAAGAGACGAGAATACCAGACTACCTTATCTGCCAACTGAGAAACCTATATGCAGATCAAGAAGCAACAGTTAGAGCTGGACAGGGACTAATAGATTGGTTCAAACTTGGGAAAAGAGTATGTCAAGGTTGTATACTGTTACCCTGCTTATTTAACTTATATGTAGAGTAAGTACATCATGAGAAATGCTCGGCTAGACAATTATCAAGCTGGACTGAAGACTGCTGGGAGAAATATCAACCTCTGATATACAGATGATACCACTCTAATGGCAGAAAACAAAGAGAAACTAAAGAACCTCTTGATGAAGGTGAAAGAGAAGAGTGAAAATGCTGGCTTAAAACTCAACATTCAAAAAACTAAGATCATAGCATCCAGTCCCAGCACTTCATGGCAAACAGACAGGGAAAAAGTGTAAACAATAGCAGATTTTATTTCGTTTGGCTCTAAAGACACTGTGGATCGTGACTGCAGCCACAAAATTAAGACACTTGCTCCTTGGAAGAAAAGCTATGACAAACCTAGGCAGTGTATTAAAATGCAGAGCCATCACTTTGCTGAAAAAGGTCCATATAGTCAAAGCTATGGCTCTTCCAGGAGTCATCATGTACGGATGTGAGAGCTGGACCTAAGGAAGGCTGACAGCTGAAGAACTGATGTTTTTGAATTGTGGTGCTGGAGAAGTCTCTTGAGACCCTTGGACAGCAAGGAGATCAAACTAGTCAATATTAAAGGAAATCAACCCTGAATATTCATTGGAAGGACTGAAGCTTCAATACTTTGGCCACCTGATGTGAAGAGTGGACTCACTGGAAAAACAACCTGATCCTGGAAAAGACTGACGCAGGAAGAGAAGGAAGCGACAGAAAGTTGTATGGCATCACCTGACTCAATGTGAAGGACAGGGAAGCCTGACGTGCTACAATGAGGTCGCAAAGACTAGGACGTGACTTAGCGACTGAACAATAACAAATGATGTCCACTGTGGGTTTTTCTAACATGGCTTTTATTATGCTTAGTAGTTTCCTTCTCACTCTATTTTCTATCATGAAAAGTGTTAAATCTTGTCTAGTGCTTTTTCTGCATCAACAGTGACAATCATGTGGTTTTCTTCTTTGTCCTGTCAATGTGATGCATTATTACATTCATCAATTTTTTTATGTTAAGCCATCTGTGCATTTCAGAAACAAATCCTATTTGGTCATGGTGTGTAATCCAGTTGAGGCACCACTGAATTGTTTGATAATTATTTTGTTGAGGGTATTTACATTAATATGTATTAAGCATATTGGTCTGTAGTCTTTTCTTACAGCACCTTTATTTAGCTTTGGACTCAGGGAAATGTTTCCCTCACAGAATTGGTTAGAAATGTTCCCTCCTCTATTTTGGGGAAGAGTTTGAGGAGAACTGGTATAAATTCTTCTTTAAATGTTTGGTAAATTTCACCAGTGAAGCCATCTGGTCCAGGACTTTGGTGGAGCTGGAGAAGCAGGGAATATTGATTACTAATTCAATTTCCTTATTAGTTCCAGGGTTCTTCAGATCTTCTATTTCTTCCTGGTTCAATCTCAGTGGGTTGTAAACATAAAGGATTTTAACTATGGCTCTCTGACCTGGCCTGCATTAGAAGCTAGTACCTCACACTAAAGATACAGAAAAAGAGTTAAGCACAATCACAGCAGAAACAAGGGGAAAAAAAAAATACTATTAAGAGACTTTTCTGGTGGCACACTGGAAAAGAATCCACCTGCCAATGCAGGGGACATGAGTTCGATCCCTGGTCCAAGAAGATTCCACATGCCATGGAACAACTAGAGCCCTTGCACCACAACAACTGAGCCTACATGCCACAATTACTGAAGCCTGTGTGCTCTAGGGCTCACAAGCCACAACTACTGAAGTCCATGTACCTAGAGCCTGTGTTCTGCAACACAGAAGCCACCACAATGAGAAGTTGATGCACCGCAGTGAAGAGCAACCCTCAGCCACTGCAAGAAAAGAAAGCCTGCACACAGCAACGAAGACCCAGTACAATCAAAGATAAAATAATTTACAAAAGAAGAAAAATACTACTAAAAAGTATTTTCCAAAAGGTTTTGGAAACAACTGGATCTGATAATATTAGGGAAAGGAGTCAAAAAAGGAAAAGTGTAGCATTTTTTTTTATCACTTATACTTGTTATTGTTTTGGCTTCACTGGGTCTCTGCTGCTGCACATAGGCTTTCTCTAGCTGCGGCGAGCAGGAGCTACTCTCTAATTGGAGTGTGCAGGCCTCTCATTGTGGTCCCTTCTCTTGTGGAGTATGAGCTCTGGATCCACAGGCTTCAGTAATTGTGGGTCGTGGGCTCTAGAGCGCAGGCTCAATGGTCGTGGCACATGGGCTTAGCTGCCAAACACCGTGAGGGATCTTAGTTTCCGGACCAGGGATCAAACCTGTGTCCCCTGCATTAGCATGCAGATTCTTAACCTCTGGACCACCAGGGAAGTCCCATATCACTTATGTTTTTAAGTGAAAGCACAGAAATAATAATCACATAGTAAGTCTACGAGACAAGTTGCACGAAAATGTATATAATATGAATACACCTGTGTTAACAGAAAAAAATTGTGATTTAGCTGATTAGTTGTTAAATACGTAAATAAATTCATACCTATTTAGTCCTTCACCCACAGGTGGTTTTTGGTTATCATCTAAGTAGACAATCACTTCTTTCCTTCGAATATGTACAATGTCATCTAAATTTAGATTTGTCAAATTCACATCTCCTTCAAAATAGATCGAACCATAACCTATAAATCAGAGCAAAGAGTTAGAAACTCGTCCTATATAGAGGGCAAACACCCACTTTATACTTCCAGTGAAGGACCAAGCAGCTTTAAACATTAATCAATATTTTACATCACCCAGCAATTCCTTGAATGAGTTATTTCATCTGTAATATTAGACGGTGACATCAAATACACTGTTACCTGGCTTAACATATGCATTTTTACAGTACTTCTGTTACCCTCAAAGAAGCTGTTTAAAATCTCTTCCCAAGTATCTGTATGCGTGTGTACATGCGTGTTAAGTTGCTTTAGTGTGTCTGCCTCTGTGTGACCCTATGGACTACAGCCTGCCAGGCTCCTCTGTCCATGGGATTCTCCAGGTAAGAATACTAGAGTGGGTTGCCATGTCCTCCCTCCAGGGAATCTTTCCAACCCAGGGATCAAATCCGCCTCTCTGAGAACTCCTGCACTGGGGGACGGGTTCTTTACCACTAGTACCACCTGGGAAGCCCTAAGTATCTGTATGGCTCCTATATAATCAACCCTTCGCACCTAGCCTATAGTATGAATTAAAATACTTGCGCTCTTCTTTTAATATAATACAGCAAGATAAGATCTTTCTTCCCAAAGAAAATTTTATCTATAACTTAATAATATGAAACAACCTAATTATTACCCATCTCACTAATTCTGTCACTTAGTATTTGCTGTTTACAGTATTTTAATTGTAGAAAATTGCAATGAGCCAAATACTTGCCAAAAAGTATTAAAAGTTTTAGTCTTTTTATTACTTGTTAATCAAAGTGTCTATTCAGGGCAAGGTGGTCCTGCTGCCGCTGCCAAGTTGCTTCAATCATGTCCAACTCTGTGTGACCCCATAGACAGCAGCCCACCAGGCTCCCCCGTCCCTGGGATTCTCCAGGCAAGAACACTGGAGTGGGTTGCCATTTCCTTCTCCAATGCATGAAAGTGAAAAGTCAAAGTGAAGTCACTCAGTTGTGTCTGACTCTTCGCAACCCCATGGACTGCAGCCCACCAGGCTCCTCTGTCCATGGGATTTTCCAGGCAAGAGTACTGGAGTGGGGTGCTTCTCCGCAAGGTGGTCCAAATGTAGGTAAAAAACAAATTTAGCTATCAAGCGCTTCCTTCACTTAATTACAAAGACAAGGTGTAGATTTCTGGCTTATACACTACTAACTCTTAAATTCAGACTCACCTTTACGACCAATAGTGAAGTCAGAGACAATGCATTCTCCTTTTTCATTGGTAATTTTAGCAAGGTCATCCATGGATGGAATAGTATAGTAACCAACCTTAGTGAGAACGATGCCTACGACAAAATAAACCAAAAATATAGTACTCGTTGTGACTGACATTGGTTAGAGCAATTTTCAGCAAAATTCATTTCACTTTTTCATTGTAAAAAAATTTTTAGAGTGGATAATTTTAAAAATTACCTGATATAATCAGTAAATAAATTACTATATAAAAAGAAAACATACAGGAATAAAGCATTTTTCCAAACTGGTTTTCTCTTCTGCTCACCCCGACCCCAGCTGATTTTTTAAGAAACACCATTCCTAAGAGAAACCAAGTATTTTTTAAAAATCAAGGATTTAAAAAAACTTACTTACACGGTTAAGTAAGTTTGGAGAACATACATGTGACAGTATATTACACATTCTTAAAACTCACGGAAATCAAGATGAAATATCCTGCATGAGAAAGTCACGCAGACAAATGGAAACTTAAAGGTCTACATTAATGTTATTTTAAAAAGTACTAACTAGGTAGACAGCAGAAGAAATTGAAGAAAATACAGCATAAGTATGCTTGCTCTAACCACTCCTGTTCCATTAACAGGCAGAGATCAGGCTAACTTGCTTTCTGAGAAAGGCCCATACAAGAGTTTAAGGCCCATACAAGATTAAATTAGTCTCCAGCAATGCCCACTCAATATGCTTAAATTTTAGAGGGTTGTTAGAGTATTCTTGAGACTGGAATTCTAAATTGGGAGGCAACAAAGAAGGTCAGTGAAAAAACTAGAAACAATTTAAAAAAATCTTGACTGAGTATTTAAGATGTAGTATCATAATGAACTAATGTAGGTGTCTAAATACAAACACAGATAACACAGGACTCTTAAAGAATAAAGTTTCTTTAGTGTACCATGTGACCAGAAGATATACACGAAGACAATAAGATAATCAGACATAGAAGAAGTTTATAGACACATTAAGATATACTGCAAAATAACCCCAAAAGTTCACTAAGAGAATAGAGAAACTAAATTTGTCATATTTATATAATGCAATGCTACATGGTAATAAAAAAGAACCAAGTGCTGATAAATATACATCATGGATAAAATCTCATAAGAAAATGCACCTGCCAATGCAGGGGACACAGGTTTGATCCCTGGTCTGGGAAGATCCCACATGCTTTAGGGCAACTAAGCCTGTGCACCACAGCTACTGTGTGCCACAACTACTGAAGCCAGCATGCCTTAGAGCCTATGCTCTCCAACAAGAGAAGCACCACAATGAGAAGCCTGTGCAGCCATCACAACTAGAGAGTACCCTTAGCTTGCTGCAACTAGAGAAAGCCAGTGTGCAAGAAGACGACCCAGTGCAGCCAAAAATAAGTAAATAATTAAATTTTTAAAATGTTTTTTAAAAATATATTAAAAAAAAAAAAAGAACAGGAAAGGGAATTCCCTGGCAGTCCAGGGGTTAGGACTCTGTGCTGTCACTGCTGAGGGTAGGATTAGATCCCTGCTTGGGGAAATAAGTAAGATCCTACAAGTCACATGTCGTGGCTAAAATATAAATTAAAAAAAAAAAAAAAAAAAAAACTAGGAAGAACTAATCTATGTGACAGAAACCAGACTATGGTTGATTTCTGGAGATGGGAACACGAAGGAACTTTCCAGGGTTAAAGAAATATTCTCTCTTGACTGTATGTATTTGTAAATGTATATATGAGTATACATATATATATGTCTAAATTTATTGAAATGAACACTTAAGACCTATATACTTCACTATATGTAAACTGCAGCTCAGTTAAAAGGGGAAGGGGAAATGTAATGATACTGTCAAAACCCAAATAAGGTAAGTCAGTAGAGAAAAAAGGAAAACTTTAAGCATCCCATCAAGATACTTCAATCTTGCAGTTTATGCTATGTCACAGATTAGTTGGCATAAACTAGTCAGTTCATTGTTGGGGACAAAAAAGAAAAAGACAGAACTGAAGTGATAATAACCAAACAACCATTAACATTTGAATGCCTACTCTAGTCTGGCATTAGAGTCTGTATACTTTAATTGAAATCTCAAATACCACGTAACTACTGCTATAATTTTAATTAAAAAATGAATAAGCAATTTATGTGAATTTATGGAGTTAGAAAAAGTTATAAGGATAGTCCCTCTTGCCACAAAACTTGTTAAATGATGTGAATTCCAAATCAACCATAGCATTAGTGACAAATGTTCAAATGTTAACTTTCATAAAAATGCAATAAAAAATATTTAGAAGTTTAGCTAGCTAACTTCTATTACAATGAAAATATGTGATCAATAAGAGGTCTCAAATGACTGGTAAGAGATCTGAATCTGACCTGCCGGATGTATATGGTAAGTATTATTTTCGATTTCTTCTCGGTCATCCTGCAGTGACTCCTCATGAAAAGATGTCTCTTCACTGCTTCCTTCCAGTCCATTTCGCAAGGCAGCACGCATGTTTAATGCAACGATGGTATCATCTACACTGTTGCTGCTGTTATGTTTATTTCCAGCACTTTCTGGGGTTTGAGGAATGGGTTTGGCAATAGGGTTAGTATAAAAACGTGACACAAGAGAATCATCTTCTCCATCCTGCTGATGATTCTCATCCACTGGTTTGCTCAGAAAACTGAATCTGAAAAGGGAGAAAGTAAACAAATACTGTTTTAACCCCTTGTAGTAAAACAGCAACAATCAATCATTACTAGGCCTTCATTAAGTATCTGACACTGTTCTATGTAATTCCATGTATTGAAAATTCACTTAATACTTACGGTAATCCTATAAAATAGGCTGCTATCATTCTCTGTATTTTACAGAAAACTCAGACACAGAAAATAACTTGTCAAGGTCACAAAGCTATAATTGCTACAGTTAGCACTATAACCCATGAAGACTGAATGTAGATTCCATGACTTTAACTGATATTTTAATGAGTGAATGAATCTGAGTGTCACAATTTTTAGCTTAAAGAGGGGAGGGAGTCTACTATGTGGGGGTCAAATAATCAGTAGTGAATTTCATAATATAAAACTGAAAAAATTAGAATTTTAATATTATAATCAATAGAGTATTAGAAAATGCTTCATTATTGAAAAATCAAACTAAAATTTTATCCAAAAAGGAAAAAATAGGAGTACAAAGACATATATACAAGGAGTTTTCACTGAAGCATTATTTTGAATACATACAGGAACACCAAAATAATCTAATATCCTCTAAAAGAGAACTGGCTGAATTATCTTACATTGATAATAACTGTTATAGAGTCACTTAAAAAGAGGCAGGTTAGCCATATCATGTTGATAATAAATGGCTACAGAATATCATTTCATGCATAATCACTATAATATTTAAGAATGTACTCAATAAATAAATTTCTAAACCACTAGAAAATATGCTGAACTACTAAGGATTACTGTATATACTTGTACTTTCTCCTTTATATATTTCTATACTGCTTTGAGGGGGCTGTTGGTTACAGTTGTTATATATCACTTTAATAACTGTCACAAACAAAATCTTATTTTAAGAGGGATAAGGGGATGTCACATGCATGCTAACCCTGTCCAAAACGACATATATGGATACCAAAAAGTTTT
The DNA here is from genome assembly GCA_006410615.1 of Neotragus moschatus. Lineage (NCBI taxonomy): Eukaryota > Metazoa > Chordata > Mammalia > Artiodactyla > Bovidae > Neotragus > Neotragus moschatus. Next base: position 621,284 of record SJYA01002083.1, read on the forward strand.
GCAGAACTGAATCAGAAAAAATATAATTTTAGTGTCTATGGTACTCAAGAGGTAAATACAAGACATAACTTCTAGGTGCTCACACGCTGTTGTACTTCCAACTTTGTAAAATTTCTTGAATGAATAAATACTAAGCTCAGAACCTCTTCTAAATGAGAACAACGTTCTCGACCAGAAATAACCCAAAAGAGCATTCAGTTTACCTCTCTCCATTTTCTGGATAATCAGATGGTGAAGCTAGATCTTCTGAATCACGATTAACAGGAGAGAACAGACTGCTATTGTTAAGGTTTTTCAAAACCAACTTCTTAATGCTCTTCCTATAAACAGAGATAAAAAAAAAAAAAAAGAACTTAGGCACACAAAATTACACTAAAGACTATCTTAAAACCTCAAGTGGGAAAGGAAACTCTTATTCAACTCATGTGCACCTAAAACTGATCTAACAAGTTCAGTTCACCAACTCAGCTCATAAATAACTAGAACATAAGGTCTCAAATATATTACACTCTGGTATTCAGAAGAATAAGCTAATAAAGCACATCAAAATCAAGTAAGAAATATGCTTCAAAATACTCTTCCTTTGCTGAACTCCCTAAGAATTTGTCTAGACGTTAGTTTACTCCCTAAGTCAAGCATTTCAATGATTTTTCTACATGCCTTTTCTCTCTTTAAAAAAACATTAAAAAAATTTTTTTGGCAGTCAGGATTTATGACTGCTCCTGCATAGAAATTCGCATGTTGTTTTGAAAGAATACTGTTGTTTGACTCTTGTGATCCCATGGACTGTAGCCCACCAGGCTCCTCTGTCCATGGGATTTCCCAGGCAAGAATACCGGAGTGGCTTGCCATTTCCTTCTCCAGGGGATCTTCCCGACCCAGGGAGCAAACCCATGTCTCCTGTTGGCAGGTGGATTCTCTGCCACTGAACCACCAGGGAAGCCACTGAAGGAAGACATGTTTAAATGAGAATGTTTTCTTTAAAAAAAAAAGACAAGAAAGAGGGGTAAAAACCTCTGTTATCCAATGATGTAAATGACCATGAATATCTAAAACGTTCAAGTTTGTGTATAACAGGTTTTACTTAAAGCAAGAACCTCTATTGTATACCGGCTTTAAGTAGAAAAAACAAATAAAATGATCTTAATCAACCTGCACTTAAAAAGTCACTGAATTAACTAATACACTCCATTCCCTCTTTTTAAAGAAAAAACCAACCATTGGGAATTCCCTGGGGGATCCAGTGATTACACTGTGCTTCCAGTGCATGGATTCAATCTCTGGTTGAGGAACTAGCTCCATAATGCTGTGTTTTATGGCAAAAAAAAAAAACACATTGTGGTGTTTGTTCCTTACTTATGTATGCTACGTATACTCCTCATTGTAATGGTGCTATTAAATAAATATTAAGTAAGCCAATGAAAGAGGCAATTGACAACAAAAAATTATTACTTTCATGAAAAATAAAACTTGTCCTTCTACTGATGGTAGACTAAGTAATGAGGACTAATTCTCCTAGGGAGGATCACCAGAAAACTCAGAACTCTTTCCAGGCACGAAGAGCCAACAAGATGGTAAAAAATGGCAGTACCAGTAATTTGAGGGGACAGTGGCACAGGGAGGTGTCCTGTACTTGGGTTGCTTTTCTCCTGGAGACTTTTCTGATCCCAAGGGCAAGGCTAAGAGGCTGATAGTGAACTTGACAGTCTTGTGGGACTAGAAAGGCAGAGACTAGCATCTAGAGCCACATAAGGTGTGAAGCCAGCTTTGATTCATCTCAGTAAGCACCTGTCATTAAAAAAACTCTTAAGACCAATATCAGCATCCTTGAACTCATTACTGTCAGTTTTCGTCAAAGAAGATAAACAGCCAATAAGCACATAAGATATGCAACATCATAAAGGGGATGCAAATTACAAGGATGAAGTACCACTTCACCCCCACTAGGATGACTGTTATAAGTTGGTAGACAAACCAGAAAACAAGTGCTGAAAAGGGTATGGAGAAAATGAAAACAATGTGCATTGCTGGAGGCAATGTAAAATGGTGCAGCTGCTGTGGGAAACAGTTTGGCAGTTCTTTAAAGGGTTAAGTACAAGGACTTCCCTGGTGGTCCAGTGGTTAAGAATCTGCTTTGCAACGCAAGGGATACGGGTTCAGTCACTGGTCGGGGAAGATGCCACATGCCACAGAGCAATTAAGCCTGTGCACTACAACTACTCAAGTCCGAGAACACTAGAGCCTATGGTCTGCAATAAGAGAAGCCACTGCATTAAGAAGCCTGAGTACCACGACTAGAGGGTAGCCCCCAATCTCAACTAGAGAAACCCTGCTCACAGCAAAGAAGACTCAGTGCAACCAATAAATAAACTTCTGTTAAAAAAAAGGGGGGGGGTTTAAGTACAGAATTAATGTATGACCAAACAGTTTCACTTCTAGGTATATACCCAAAAGAACTGAAACCAGGGACTCTTTACTTGTACATCAACATTCGTAGTAGCACTATTCACAAAGCTAAAAGGTAGAAACAACCCAAATGTCCATCAATAGATGGAATGCATAAACAAAACGCAGGATAATCACATGGCAGAATATTATTCAGCCTTAAAAAAGAGTGAAGTTCTGATACATGCTACAACTTAAAAATGAAAAAAGTAAAGAACCTTTAAAACATTATGCCAAGTAAAATAATCCAAACATGAAAGAATAAATTCTGCATGAGTCCCTGTACATGGAGTATCTAAAATAGGCAAATTCTTATGGACAGAAAGTAATATAGAGGTTAAAAAGGACTGGAGGAAGAAGAAAATAGAGAATTATTGCATGGTAGTAAGTTCTGGAAATACTAGTGGTGGTTGTTATACAATATTATAAAAATACTTAACATCACTGAATTGTACTTGACAGAACACATATTTTACCATTTAAACCATTTTCATGTATATCTTACCACAATAAAAATTATTAAGTAAAATAACAACAAAGATCACCAAAATCTCCATGTTTTGAATAACCAAGACTCAAAAAACTCTATGAAAATCAGAAAGCATTTATAATTATTATTTGAATCTTAAGAGTACTTCATATCAAAACTTGTAGAGTATAGAGATAACTATTAATAAAAGGGAAATATATATTTCTAAAGCACGTATTTGGAAAGGAGCAAAGTTAAAAATAAAATATGATAAATTAAAATTAATAAAAAAGGAACACAGACTAGAGAGCATTAGTAATGCCAGAAGGTTAGTTCTTTGAAGTGTTAAATGAAACTGGCAGATCCCTGACCACACTGCTACAATAAGAACGCACAAACCACCACCATGTCAGGAATGAACAGAGACATTCCTACAGATTCCACTAAAATAAAAAGACAGTAAGGATATTTTTGAACAACTTTATGCCAATAACTCTGGAATTTTAATGAGCTGAAATAAATATTATAAGAACATAACTCGTCAAAAGTGACACAAGAAATGAAAAAGCTTAGGTTCTATAACTTTAAAGTCAACAATTAAAACACCTTACTGCAAACAGTATCTTCACCAGTATCCAACATTTACTGGGGGAGAGGAGAAGCCTATCTTACACCAAGCCTCCCAGAAAAGAGGAAATGATCCAATTTGTTTGTGAGGTCAGCATAACTTTTATACCAAAACTGGGTAAGAAAATTTTAAGAAAGGAGCACCTAACCCAATTTAAATCAGAAACACAGAAGGCAAAAAAAAAAAAAAAATTCCTGGAAAAATTTTTACACAGTGAATCCTACAAGCAAGTTACTGAACACTCAGGAACTTTGGAAAGGAATTAGCAGCCAACATGAAAGGGTTCCTGTTGGCCAAAGAAAAAACAACCTCATCAGCACAGAAAATAACAGCTGCAATGGACAGAAACGCAACAAACAGGGGTTAGGGATATGGGGAGAGTGAAGAAGATGGTTTAATTAAATGCTTCACACAAAGAACACATGACTAGAAGGCAAGGGACTTAAATACAGAACATAAAAACAGTGCCAGGCAAATGTGAAGAGGATGGGGGGCTAACTTAATAAATACAAAACAGAATACCATTCGGTCAGGTCATGTTTCAAATAAACACTGACAAGAAAGCTGAAAAATAAAATTCTATCTGTTTGAAAAAAATATATGTGTATTTAAAACCATAGACATATCAAAACACTCCCCCTGCCTGACAGTTCTCCCAATCCATCTTCAGTTTAAACAACACATCCTCAGACAAGCTTTCCTTCACCATTCTCTACTGGTCTCCCTTACAGGGGCAATCTCTCCCTCCTTCTGTAACCTGTCTCACTTGTGATTATTCTGTGTCAGCATCTCTCTTCCCCCACAGACTATGACAGAGGAACGTGTCTGGTTCACAGCTGTATCCCCCGAGTCCATCACACTTGCACGTAGTAGTTTGTGATAAATGTGTGCTGAATAAAGGAATGAACAGAGGTATTAAACAGTATTTCTAACTCTGTCATTCAGAATAAAAAATATTATTGGCTTGTTCTATAGAAACTTTTCTCTGACTATGATGTAAAGGCAAAAGACACGACACCAGTAAAGTTCTCACACTTGTCAAGCTATCAGATTCATCTCTCAGAGCAAACCGAGTACAGTTCTAGTGCTGGCCATCAGAATTCTCTGTCATCTACATTTTTCACAGAACTAGAACAAAAAATTTGACAATTCATACGGAAACACAAAAGACCCCGAATAGCCAAAGCAGTCTTAAGAAAGAAGAATGGAGCTGGAGGAATCAACCTTCCTGACTATAGATTATACTACAAAGCTACAGTCATCAAGTCAGTATGGTACTGGCACAAAAACAAACATAGACCAATCGAACAAGATAGAAAGTCCAGAAATAAACCCACGTATCTATGGGTACCTTATTTTTGACAAAGGAGGCAAGAATACACAATGGGGCAAAGACAGCCTCTTTTAATAGTGGTACTGGGAAAACTGGACAGCTACATGTAAAATAATGAAATTAGAACACTTCCTAATACCATAAACAAAGATAAACTCAAAAATGGATTAAAGACCTGAAGTAAGACCAGAAACTATAAAACTCTTAGAGGAAAACACAGGCAGAACACTCGATGACATAAATCAAAGCAAGATCCTCTATGACTCACCTCCTAGAGTAAATAAAAAATAAAATAAAGCAAATAGATGGGGAAACCATGGGAAGAGTGGCAGACTTTACTTTTGGGAGCTCCAAAATCACTGCAGACGGTGACTGCAGCCATGAAACTAAAAGTCGCTTACTCCTTGGGAGGAAAGTTATGACCAAACTAGAGAGCATATTAAAAAGCAGAGACGTTACTTTGCCAACAAAGGTCCGTCTAGTCAAGGCTATGGTTTTCCCAGTAGTCATGTATGGATGTGAGAGTTTGACTGTGAAGAAAGCTGAGCACTCAAGAATTGATGCTTTTGAACTGTGGTATTAGAGAAGACTCTTGAGAGTCCCTTGGACTGCAAGGAGATCCAACCAGTCCATCCTAAAGGAAGTCAGTCCTGAACATTCATTGGAAGGACTGATGTTGAAGCTGAAACTCCAATATTTTGGCCACCTGATGCGAAGAACCGATGACTCATTGGAGAAGACCCTGATTCTGGCAAAGACTGAAGGCAGGAGAAGGGGACGACAGAGGATGAGATGGTTGGATAGTATCATCGACGTGATGGACATGAGTTTGAGTAGCCTCCAGAAGTTGGTGATAGACAGGGAAGCCTAGCGTGCTGAAGTCCATGGGGTTGCAAAGAGTCAGACAAGATTGAGCAACTGAACCGAACTGAACTTCAACAGTGAAGACAGTAGTAGATGTGCTTACAGAAGTAATGGAAGGTCAGTTCTTAGAGGGCCTTATATGCCACTATAAGCAACTTGGCTTTTATAGGCTTAAGTATGAACTAAGTTTTGGACACAAGAGTGATGTGGTCTGATTTACACTTCAAAAGACTCACTATTAACTGTATTTCAGAACAGAATGCAAAGAAACAAGGATAAAAGCAGGAAGATTAGTTAGGAGAACACTATAATATTCAATCAAGGGATGATCGTGCCATGGATTAAGGTAATTAGTGGCAGTGAATGTGGTATGAATTGGTCAGATTCTGGATAATTTTTAAGAGTAGAACAAAGATGTGCTTAGATATCAGGTGTACGGTAAAAGTCAATGGTGATTCCAAAAATTTTGGCCTGAGCAACTAGAGCGATAGAAATGCAATTACATGCAATAGGAAAGGCTTTGGGTAGAATAGCTTTGAAGGTGATGATCAAGAGTTTGTTCAATTTTGGACACATTAATTTTGAAATAAATATAAGTGGAGATGTTGAGTATGGCTGGATACTGGATATAAGACTCTGAAGTTTGGGAGAGGTCCAGGCTGGAGATAAATGTTTGAGAATTATACATAAATCACTACAGATATTAAATCACTTTGGAAGTGAATAAAGATAATGAGATCAAGAGTTGAGCCTAGGAATCAGGAAGAAGAGGGAAGAACCAGCAAGGGAGACAGGAGGAGCAACTAGTAAAGTAGGAGTAAAACTAGAAACATGACTGCAGCTGTGAAATTAAAAGACTCTTGCTCCTTGGAAGAAAAGCTATGAGAAACCTAGATAGCATATTACAAAGCAGAGACATTACTTTCCAGACAAAAGCCCATATAGTCAAAGTTATGGTTTTTCCAGTAGTCATGTACAGATGTTAGCGCTGTACCATAAAGAAGGCTGAGCACGGAATAATTGATGCTTTCGAACTGTGGTGTTGGAGAAGACTTCAGAGAGTCTCTTGGACTGCAAGGAGATCAGTCCTGAATATTCACTGCAGGATTGATAATGAAGCCGAAGCTCCAATACTTTGACCACCTGATGCAAAGAGCCAACTCACTGGAAAAGACCCTGATGCTGGGAAAGACAGAAGGCAGGAGGAGAAAGATATGACCCAGGAGGAGACAGTTGGATGGCATCACCGACTCAATGGATAGGAGTTTGAGCAAGTTCTGGGAGATGGTAAAGGATAGGGAAGCCTAGTGTGCTGCAGTCCATGCGATCACAAAGGGTCGGACACGACTGAGCAACTGAACAACAACAAAACTAGAGAAGTAAATTAAGGAGACGTGACAGGTGAACCGTGTACATCTGAAATGTCTGCCTTTCCACTCCAGTTCCTTCTATTTGTATGTCATACTTGTAGATTATAAGACCTGGTGATACTGCCCTGAAAGTCGCTGATCTGATGACTGGACTAAACAAGGTGAACCTAAGCCCTTTTTATCTACTCTATACTAAACAATGTGTTAAATGCTGGGGACATAAACAGGAATAATACACAGTCCCTGTCTTCAAAACAATCCAATGATATTCTAAGAAATGTATAAAATTGGGCTTTCTCTTTCTTCTTAAGCAGCAGTCCACTATACTCTTATGGGGACAAAAAGGAGTGATAATTTTTCATACTTTATTAACACTCACAGACAAAACTACAAGAGATAAACTCTCATTTTACCCCCAAAGCCTTAAAAAAAAAAAAGCTTTATAATTAGAAAAGTATGTGTGTACATTATTTCTAGAAAAATAAACTTTGAAATGAAATGCCCTAAAATTACATCTCCAGATGATAGCTATTGTTAATACTTTGGTATGCGTTTTTCTTCAGTTTTCCCTCCTATATATATACCAACACTCTAATAAGGCATGTATGTATACTTTATAATTTTCAATATTTACCAACTCTTCTACATACTTTCCTGTGTTCTGTTTAATTATTTAATATCTGTATTATGAAAATTGAAACAAATGTATGTGTGCATGTATATATTATATATATAATATATAAAAATACAGAAAGAGGTTTTTTCTTAACTAGTTTGGCCAATTTGAGTTGTAAAAAATTAGTATTGAATGGAGAGAGTAGCATGGAAACATATACACTATCATATGTAAAACAGATAAACTCACTTGGGCATGAAAGCTCCATTGGCTAAGGATGGTTCATCGTCATCCAGTCCATCAAAAAGATGTGACTTGGCTGTGCCTGTTGTTTGTAAAGCCTTTGGTCGGACTCTGGTGGCAGGGCGGGGTGTCAGTTTATAATGAGTAGGTGTAGTGAGAGCCTTTTGGGCTGCTGGATTTGTTGGTTTCAATCTCTGAAAAACAAAAAATCAAGGGTAGCTCTAGTTTAACTCAGGTATGGTATTGGCCCTAACACCAGAAGACTAGCTTTCACATCTCATCTCTGCCATTCACCAACTAGATACCTTTTGGAGTCTCAGCTCCCAGAACACAAGGATTTCTCACCCAACTTTGTATGAATGTGTGCCTGCTAATTAAACTGCCTTTATTTCTCTACAACTGATTTTCATTCATCTCACCAGCCCCGTTTCAAATGGGTTTCCCTGACTTGTTTCAAAACGTAATCAAGACATTCCATTTAAAGTGCTTCACAAATCAAAATGTCTGAACAGAACATATTAATATACCTTGTGCATTTCTCCTCATCTTACAAAAGAGAGAAGCCTGCAATTTTTTGCTTTCTAAAACAAAGATGACAACATTTACGATCATTTTAAGAAAATATAACATCAAAATTCTAAGCTTAATTATTTTTATTAAATTTATTATTCATTTATTACTTATTTAATTAAATAAAACATCTTCAAGAAAAACTGAGACACAGCCATAAACAACTTTTATGCAATAAAAATCACTGAAAAATATAGACATTAACTTAAAGAAACCCTGTGCCTCCTAATGCCTCTCTTTATCTCTTGAAAAGCATGAATCTACTGTCTCTATGGATCTGTGTATTCTGGACATTTTATATAAATGGAATCACTGTCTTTTTGTTTCGCTTAACTTAGCATTGCTTTCAACATTCATTCACACTGTAGCATGTATTGTTAGTTCATTCCATTTTATGGCTGAAATGATATTGCGTCATATAGATATACAGCACCATGTTTATCCATTCATCAGCTGATGCACTCTATTACTGCATATACTAAACTAAAGCTGGGTAAACTTAATAATGTACAAGTCTGATCGTCCTCACTAGATAGCAAGCTCTTAGAGAAAAAATTCTTGTTTATTTTCATTAGGTACCCTCAGTGCTGAACACAATAACTAGTCAGACATAAATGACTAAATAATACCGTATACTGAGCAACTTATTTTAATTTTCAACACTGAACAGAATTACTATTGCTATTTTACAGATGAAATTAAGAGAGGCAAAAAGATGCCCAACATCTCACAGACTGTAAGTAGTAATATAAGGATTAAATGGACCAAAGACTACTTTCAGTGTCACATCACGGTCAGCAGAAGATCATTTCTAAAGCCTATGAGACTAAGACAATGCTATTTAGAAATCAGGAGAAAAAAATTTTGATTTGCCATTTAAGACATTAGAAAAAAAGAAAGACATTACGATGCTAGAGAAATCAGCCTCCAGTCTACGGCCATACCACCCTGAACACGCCCAATCTCGTCTGATCTCGGAAGCTAAGCAGGGTTGGGCCTGGTTAGTACTTGGATGGGAGAAATCAGCCTCCAAGAATCTTAGTTTGCTCAACTATAAAAATATAATATCTGATTTCAGGGCTCAGCCTTAAAAAGTCTCAGCCTTCACCTCAGTCTAACACTCATTTTCACTGTCATGCTGCCTTCCAGATACAAAAATAATTTAGTTTTTTTGTACCCCTGGCCTACTGAAAAGCATAAATTACGTGTCTTAAAAACTCAATTACAAAACCAACACAAGATTGTAAAGCAATTGTCCTCTAATCAAAATTAAGTTAAAAAAAAAATTACACCTAAGTTTTCCTACTCTGAGAACTGATTTTATTGAAACTTCCTTAAATTTACCTCTTCTTTCTTCTTAGGGTCTGACATGGGATTCCGGAAGAGAGGAGAGTCTCCAAAAGGTGAATATGTCAGACTATTGATGTGCTGTTGGAGAACAGCCTGCTGGGCAGCAGAAGCATTTGGATCTGTCAAAGCTTTGTAAAAAAGGAAAGAAAAGGCAAGACGTCAGTCAAAGGATCCAGTGCCTTAAATCAAGAGAACTCAAGGCTCCCTTCAAAACGTTCAGACTCACTCAGCAGCATTACTGGTCGAGAGCAGAGGAGCAAACTGTGAAGAAAATCAAACAATCTAAAAGATCAAAGATATGAGGAGCATTTCACAGGAAACAACACACATAAAATTTTACTGAGGTATTCATTATTGCTAATAATCAAAGAAATGTAAACCACAACAACTCTGAAGACATTTTATATCTACTTCATTATCAATAGAACAGATGTATAAAAAGGGATACAGTATGATTTTCAGGAACACTGCAAATTGGCTTAATTGGTCTAAAAGAAACAATGACAGTACATAGAGCAAGTACTGTTTTTATATTTTTTAACCTAATAATTTCAATCATGGAAATTTAACCCAAAGGCAGAATTAAACTAGAAAGAAAATAAATGTTTGCAAGTGTTCACCGAACACTATCTGCAATAGTAAAGACTTAGAAACAACCTATGTCCGACATTAAGTTAACACTTGCAAAAATCATGATTCATCAACATGATGGATTAAGTAGATATTAAAAATGACAATGTGAAAATAAGGTATCTTTGATTCAATAAGTAAAATATTCCAGAATAAAAAATACTAAGTACACTGAGCACATAGAGGAAGAAAGAACATAGGGGAAGCAAACAAAAGTGAAAATGGCTGTATTTCATTCTTATGAGTGACAGGAACAATGATCTACAATTGCACACAGTAAAAAGAAACCAGCAACAAGTAGTCCCACAACTATCTGCACTGCACCTTGACTGATCAAGAAACTTCTTTGCAAGATAAATATTTCAAAATCAAATACTGATAAAAAATAAAATCACAGTGATTTCATTTTTAGAAATAAAATACTTTTTTCTTTATAAACATTAAAAATAAGGCTAAACTGAAAATATTATAAAATAATATAAAGTGGGTACCATAAACAAGATTTTGAAAAATTTAAAACAGGGGGGAGATGTCCATCAACAGATGAGTGGATAAGAAAGCTGTGGTACATATACACAATGGAGTATTACTCAGCCATTAAAAAGAATACATTTGAATCAGTTCTAATGAGATGGATGAAATTGGAACCAATTATACAAAGTGAAGTAAGCCAGAAAGAAAAGCACCAATACAGTATACTAACTCATATTTATGGAATCTAGAAACATGGTGATGATAACACTGTATACGAGACAGCAAAAGAGACATAGATGCATGGAATGGACTTTTGGACTTTGAGGGAGAGGGAGAGGGGGGGAAGGTTGGGGAGAATGGCACTGAAACATGTGTGCTATCGTGTGGGAAATGAATCATCAGTCTATATTTGGTTTATTATTTTTATTTATTAAATTAAAAAAAAATGTACGAATGCAAAAAAATAAAAAAATAAAAATTAAAAAAAATAATAAATAAATAAATAAAACAGGGGGGAGAAAGAAGAGTAGCACCAACAACAAACCTAGAACAGAAAATTAAAGTAAAATTAATGAAAAGGAGGTAGATCCACCTTAGTCAAACTGAGCTTTCTTAAAACTGGATGTATCCACTCAATACTAAAACACTGTATGCTGATGTATAAGGAGAGAGTACAAATTTGCTCAGCAATGTGAAACCCAGGGGAGATGTCAATTTGAAGATCATAAATTGTCTGTGCTCAGAAAATTCCTAAATCCAATTTCAGACTACTGCTGAGAAAAATGTATAGGAAGTAGTTTTTGATACACAGGGCCACACAATAACATGATGTTTTTCTGTGGACTATATGATGAGACTGAAGAAAGCCTGAATACTTTTATTAAAGAACTCTAATATTCACTAATCAGTTTGTCACCTGACAATCAATTATGTATTAAAATTTAAAAAAAAAACAAACACTGATTAGGACCAGCATTTAACAAGTATAGGTCACCTTTCCTGGGCATGCTCAAATAAAAACTTCCTCAACTAATCCAAACATAATTAGGAATGTGTGCAAGGATATCTTTATTTCTGTATGTTTAAATATAAAATCCACTCTATGTTAACTAGATTACTTCAAATACAGAAAAGAGCTGATTAGTTAGCAAAAAGAAGAGAACAAGCAAACATAAGCATTAGTGAAGCTACCATTGATTGGTGTTATAGTCAGTTCTGGCCATAAAAGTTGAAAACATGAAATCACATCATGATCAAAGGATTAGAGAGATAGAAGGATTAGAAATCAAGTTTTCTGAGAACAGAAGAAATTGATACTTTAATTGAAAGAAAGGCAATAGGGTTATCACAAAGAAGCTATAGGAGACTGATCTTGCTTGGGTTTAGGAGGTAAAAGTAGAACCCCTCTAGGCTCCTCTGTCCATGGGATTTCCCAGGCAAGAATACTTAAGTAGGTTGTCATTTCCCACTCTAAAAGTAGAACCACTGAGTTGAAACTCTAAAAAGGCAGGTTTTGGTTTCTAAACAACCTGAACAATGTACTGGACTGACATGTAAAGAAGCCACCACAGTTGATGCTTTTAAGTAAGAGACTCCAACAAGCTCTAAAGCACCTTTCAGATCCTGTGATGCAAAAGATGTGCATTCTAAATCAATATACCTACATTTAAATGGGCAGTAACACTACTATATGTAACCACAATATCAAATTCATGTCAGGAACTTTTAACTGGCTTTGGGAAAAGATGGATTATTTTAAAACCAATCAAAAGCTATCTAAGTAAAAATAGCAGGTTACAATATTTGTGCTACCTCTTACTGAAATAAAAACTAAGGAAAAGAAATAAAACAAATATTTTTTATGATAAAACTGATTTTAATTTTTCATACAGAAATTAAGAGTTCTAATTAACCTCTAGTACCTTCACAGACCTAATTAAAATCTATGGTTAAAGCAAAGTAAATTATCTACATGACACATAATGACAAAGAATAGGAAGGTGTAAATGAATGGATGAGAAAACATAACAAATGTTTAGGGAAAGAAGTGGACACAGTGGTAAAGCAGAAGAAAGTAAACTGTATCTTGGATAATAGTCAAAATGAGGACTTTCTGCCTTAATCTCAGAAAGCTTAGTGATTTAAGAATACTACATTTGAGAAAGTGAGACTGTGAAAAAATAATCAATACAAAGTATATATACAAAACAACTACTCTACCCTGTCATCTTCCTAATCAGAGTTTTAATGAAAAATCCCATCTAAGAACAGCATGCTTAATAAAAGAAGGAACTTTCAGAGAATGAGAAAAACAATAAAAATCCAAAAAGATGACTCAGAAGACAATAAAAAACCCTTGTAGAAAGTAGAAACAAGAGTTAAAAAATATATATATATCAAACACTAGGACAGAAAAGGTCTGTAAATTCTCTCTGGTAGTCCAGTGGTTAGGACTCGGCACCCTCACTACTGGGGCCCACGTTTGAAACCTGGTTGGGGAACTAAGATGCCACAAGACGCACAGTGTGGCCAAAAAAAAAAAAAAAAGGTATAAGCAAATCACAGAAATTTCAGAACAGAGAGACAATCCTAAATGTTTGTGGGGGTGGGGAAAACAAGTTTCAGAAAGGCATGAAACTTACCAGTAACGGTTAACACAAGAAATACAGTCAAAGTTCTGAGGGTGAATTACTTTCACATCAGAGTTTCATAGTAAGTGTATGGAACAAATGAAGATGTTTTCAGAACTGTAAGCAGTCAAAGTTTATCTTTCATATAACTTTAACTTGAAGATACATTCCAGAAAATTTAGGAAATAAAGAGAAAAAACCTATATCCAAGACATCAGTTTCCAGTGAGTAGACTTGAAGGGACTATCCCAGAGCAATGCTGAAGGCCTATTGCTCATATTGTTCATAAGGCCTAAGTTCATATTGCTAAAGGACAGAGAGATCAAAGAATGAGGTAAAAGAATTCTGGTACCACCCTTAAGAATTTGGACTAATGTAAAGTGATATGGGCAGGTAACACAACGAAAAAAAAAATAATTAGAAGTTCCTGGAGAAAGACATAGCTATATGAGAACAACTTACGTGGCTAAGTAGCAATGTTTTCATAGTTATAATAAAATGCTGTGTTCTTTTACAACTTTTATTCTTTCCCCAAAGAAAAGAAGACAGTAAGTATTAGGAGAAAGTACTTTATGAATACAAAAATATAAAAAGGGCAAAGAAATGAGAGAAAAAGAAGGGTAAGGAAGGGTACTATTAGCCTTACTTGATCACGGAGACTCAAGAAATACTATCTCCTAGTTGACAGAGTAAGAAAAGTATGTAAGGACATGGCTTAAATTTGCAAAGGCTTCTCAAAATGTGATTTTGAGGATTATAAAACATGAGGATTATACCTCTCCTTCATCCATCTCAGTTACTCTGTATCTGCCAGGTGATATCAGTTTCTTATTTGGGTAAAATACAATTTTCTTTAAAATAAGGTATTTAAGGGACTTCCCTGATGGTCTAGTGGTTAAGACTCTGAGCTTCCAACGCAAGGGATGCAGGTTCAATCCCTGTTCAGGGAACTAAGATCCCACATGCCACACTGCATGGCCAAGAAAATAAAAAAATAAAGAAACAAAAGGAAATGGACAATTAAAAAAAAAAAGTGTAAATCACAAAGTAAGTTAATTTTAAGTTAGAAATAATAATAAAGTGGCAGGCAGACATCACAAAAACTGGGAAGGGATATTCAAATGAATGAAATATGGAAAACTTTAATATATAAAACTTAAGGAATTCAGTACACACAGATATACTGGGAGAAGTGAATAAAGAACAGAGGTGGATCAGTGAGTTACATTCTCATCTATCATTAACAAGTTAAATATATGTAGACTTAAGCAAAATATAGCAATATAAACATATCACTTACAGATATAAACTTATTTATACACCAGATCAATTAAAAGCTGCAACAAAAGTGGTTTCTTTGGAGGCGTAAGCCTAGAAGTGAGGAAGTGGGCAAAACCAGGATCTATTGTTAAGTCCTTCCACACTACATGATTGTTTAATGACTTGTATATAAGTACAGCTTAAGGAAGGACAGAATAGGGTAGCGTGGAAATTCAAGTCAGCAAGTTAAGTATTAGCAAGAAATAAACCGAGAAAAGCCTTCTAAAGTGACTGACACTTACCTACTGGGGCCTGGGGGGCTCCAAAGCCCAAAGTGGCTGTCGTTGTATTAAATCCAGGGGCCCCAAAGGCTCCTGTACCAAGGGGCCCTCCGAGCTTAGGTTGGTTGTTCCCAAACAAAGATGCCTGTCCAGCACCAAGAGCTATGGAGACAAGAGGAAAGAAAAAGCGCCACAGAGGATCCTTTCAATGTTGTCAGAGGTCAGTTACTTAAAAATATAATACATTTGGAAACTTCATAATAACCACTCATTTCAACAAAAAAGCTAATACGTTAAATGCTACCTATATGCCAGGCACTGTGCTGATTTAGATATGTCAGAGGCAAAATACTTAACCTCTCTGTGCTTCAGCTTCCTCAACTATAACATGAGATAATATATAGCTTAGATATTTATCCTAAGATTAAAATAATACACATATACTAAGCATTTATGAATCTGGTAGAGACTAACATCCATTAAATATTAGCTACTATCATATCATTTAACCTTTACAAATCTGAAGTAAGAACTATTATCCCTATTTTCCAGAAGAGAAAATGGAAGGTTTAATAAATTAGTTCAAAGTCACAAATGTAGTAAGTGGTAAAACCAGATTTTAAACCTCAATGCATCTAACAACCAGCCAGGGCTCCTAACTGCTACTGTATAGTAAAAACAGATTTGTAAAGAATTTTAAAATTGTCATTTCTCCTTAAATTTCAGCATCTGCAAATCAAAACATTCAACTGAACCAATTAAAGCCTAATGAATCGTGTTTATGAACTGTGTTGTTGGTAGTGATTTTTTAAAGTGTAAAATGGGGAGAAATCAGTTTTTTAATAAGCTACTGGCATAAATTTAAGGTACTTTTCCACTAGCCTGCCACTCTCAAAAAAGTTATAGTTATTGGCAATTTGGAAGATCTGAAGTTTCTTTCAACATATCAATGCTTCCTGACAGAAATATAGTTTACCAGGAAAATCACTTCAAACATATATACTTGGGATATCAAAAATATCGAATGGAAACAGCTATGAGATGCAACCAGAAAAAAGGACAGGCAGTTTATACATAGAGAAGCATACAATATAAATTAATGAGGGTGACTCCAAAATGGACAAAACATTCCCTAACTGTTCAACTTCATTAATAATGTTAAGATAACAATACAGCAATGGGATTATTTCATCTTTAAAAACCCAGTTTTGAAACAGGGAATAAGACTTAAGCCATTAGAAATTGGTGAAAATCTGAAGAAAAACTAAAAATATATTATTCCTTCAAAGGACATAGGTTACAGCAAACATTTCAGGATTCTTTTTTTTCCCCCAGATAACAAACACCTCCTTATCCCTAAATAAAAGCTTAGATAAAACCTGAATATATAAAATGAATAAAAATTTCTGTTCTGGATGGGTGTGTATTTCCATTAGTCCTGAAGGAAGAATCAGGAAACAGTCTATAAATCACTGTATTTCAGTAAAGCCTACAAAATAATAAAAATGCATAATTAAAGGACTTGTGACACAAGTTGAGGGATACTCTGATGTGATAATGTCAATTTATGAAATGTGTCATATTTATGATTTGTTGTAGGAATCATAAGGAAGGTATACTGGGGGTACCCAGTGTTCTTAAAAACTTCAAGAATGCTCAAGGAGTAGGTAAAAATATATTCCTTTGAGACCTTCTAATGAATGTCAGAATGTAATTATATATATCAGAATATCAGAACATATTAGCTTTGGGTAGATTATTCTGTATATCTTAGCCTAACAAACTTTACTAAATTCCACATAGCAGGAGAGTGGGTTTGATTCCTGGGTCAGGAAGATCCCCTGGAGAAGGCAATGGCAACCTACTCCACTATTCTTGCCTGGAGAATTCTATGGATAGAGGAGCCTGGCAGGCTACACTCCATGGGTTGCAAAGAGTCAGACACAACTGAGCGACGAAGACACATATACCCCCTTAAACTTATCACTACTTCATGGAAAATATTAAAAACTAAAACTCCTTAGTAATATTACTAAGCAATTACCAAGAAAATGGCATACTACTGATATCCCTGTGAAACAGTTACTATCCCTGTGAAACAAGAAACTGACCCACACATAATTTAATGAGTATTCCTTAATCTGAGCACACAGGGAGAAAAAAAAAATTCATGTCAAAGAATACTATAACATTTTAACTGATTGGTAACTTAAATCTAAGTGTACAAAAAATTTATGTGTTTGTATACTTAAGGTTTCTACAGCCTACTAGTCATGAGGTACCCAAAGGCCTAAGTTACATGAAAATGTTTACTTCTGTTGAGGCATGAGTTTGAATCTCTATCACTCAAAGCAAGAAGCTATATAAGAATACCCATTTAGCTAGTTGAGTTCAGTTGCTCAGTTGTGTCCAACTCTTTGCGACTCTGTGAACTGCAGCACGTCAGGCTTCCCTGTCCATCACCGACTCCTGATGTTTGCCCAAACTTATGTCCATCAAGTCAGTGATGCCATCCAACCATCTCACCCTCTGTCATCTCCTTCTCCTCCTGCCTTCAATCTTTCCCAGCATCAGGGTCTTTTCTAAGGAGTCAGCTCTTTGCATCAGGTGGCCAAAGTATTGGAGTTTCAGCTTCAGCGTCAGTCCTTCCAATGAATATTCAGGACTGATTTCCTTTAGGATGGGCTGGTTTTATCTCCTTGCAGTCCAAGGGACTCTCAAGAGTCTTCTCCAATACCACAGTTCAAAAGCATCAATTCTTCGGCGCACACCTTTCTTTATAGTCCAACTCTCACATCCATACATGACCACTGGAAAAACCACAGCTTTTCTTCCAAGGAGCAAGTGTCTTTTAATTTCATGGCTGCAGTCACCATCTGCAGTGATTTTGGAGCCCCCCAAAATAAAGTCTGTCGCTATTTGCATTGTTTCCCCATCTATTAGCCATGAAATGATGGAACAGGATGCCACGATCTTAATTTTTTAAATGTTGAGTTTTAAACCAACTGTTTAACTCTCCTCTTTCACTTTCATCAAGAGGCTCTTTAGTTCTTCTGCACTCTCTGCCATAAGGGTGGTGTCATCTGCATATCTGAGGTTAGTGGTATTTCTCCTGGTAAGCTTGATTCCAGCTTGCACTTCATCCAGCCCAGCATTTTGCATGATATACTCAGCATGTAAGTTAAATAAGCAGGGTGACAATATACAACCTTGACGTACTCCTTTCCCAATTTGGAACCAGTCTGTTGTTCCATGTCCAGTTTTAACTGTTGTTTCCTGACCTGCATACAGGCTTCTCAGGAGGCAGGTAAGGTGGTCTGGTATTCCCATTTCTTTCAGAATTTTCCACAATTTATTGTGATCCACAGTCAAAGGCTTAATGTTTCCTTCAAACATGGGAAATGTTGGTAAAGAACATTTTCAACTGCTGATATGATAGCTGATAGCTCAGTTGTTAAAGAATCTGCCTGTAATGCAGGAGACCCCAGTTTGATTCCTGTGTCGGGAAGATCCGCTGGAGAAGGGATAGGCTACCCAGTCCAGTATTCTGGCCTGGAGAATTACATGGACTATATATAGTCCATGGGGTTGCAAAGAGTCAGACACAACTGAGTAACTTTCACTTTCTTTAAAACATAGTCCAAAGCTACAATGTTATTCTAATTGTGATACCATGCAATGCAGAATTCACTAATGAGGGTATGCATACCTAACAGTATCTAGACACATTCCTCTCAAAGACAAAAGCCTGCTTTAGCAGATGCAACTATCAAAGAATTTCAACAGTGTGTACTCAGTGATCACAACTCTCGTTTCCCTACGTCATCTACTGGTGCTATGATTAGGGGTGTAAAGTTCTTTATTGATTGTATTTTGTTTTTAGTTTCTGTGGGCAAGGCATCAATTAGGACTATGTAACAGCAATGAAAATGAGATTCACTGTCTGAGGTTCAGCTGTTCAAGGAAAACCAAATATATTCAAACAAACAAAAAGACTGAGATACTACATTACTGTGGAACAAAAGACAACAGCATCAAGAAAAGACTTATAGACCACTTTATAATCTTGTACTACAGAATAAAGTACTGCAAATCATAGTCTGCAAGACCCAGAAACCAAAGTGCAGAGAATGACAATTTTTGACCACATAAAAATAAAACTGGTACTTTAAGATACCATAAACAAAATTAAATGATAAAGACAGAGTGGAAATATCTGGTAACAGACATTGGAGTAGCACCTTACCCAAGCTTAGGTTTATAGTTCATAAATTAGAGTCAAAACTACCTTGAAAAGGCCCACACCAAAGCTAATCTTTCCTCTGGGATTAGACAAGAATACTGATGTCAGAAGTTATATTTTGCTTAAGTTTAAGGAACACATGGTACAAAAACCCACAGATTTTTAGTTTTCATTTGTTGCAAAATATATGTTGTGGAATCTGAGTAAGCGCAAAAGCTCAAAAAGTTTTCCATACAACCAAAAAGATTTAATATCCACAATAGATAAAACATTATCAACAGTAAACAAAGATCAAACATAAATAGAGAACTGAAAGATGCAAACAGCCAGTAAACATACACAAAGATATCCCTCACTGGTAATCAGCGCAGTGCAAATTAGAACTACCACCTTTCACTATCATTCACACAAAGATGAAGAAAACAAACAATATGGAAAGGGCATGAAAAAGGGAGCATTTTTATAAAATATGAGCAAAAATGCAAACTGGCATTCTTTGTGGAAAGCAAATTAATATTAGCAAGACTGACCAAAATTCAAAAATACGTGTATCTTCTGACATTTCCCAATTCAATCCTAGAGTAACACTATCATACACAAAATTCTGTAACACAGACCTTCACTACTGCACTGCTAATAAAATCAAATAATTCAAATGACCATCAGTAAGAGAAAGTCAAACAAATTATGGTATATGTAACTACTCATGTGTTGTGTGTGTATAAATATATGTATACAATGGAATACTTCATAGTTATTTTTAAAGAAATGAGTTAGATCTACATATACCAACCCAAAGAAAAAATATATGCCCAAAATGTCATGGGAAATGAAAAGAAAAATGAAACAGAATACAGAATAAGAATACAGAATAAGGAATCTGCTTTCAGTTTGAAACATTTTTGACAACAGCACATAATATGAAACACTGAGACCCAAAACACACACATACATAAAAGTTAAATTAATATTTAACCTTGCAATATACACAGATTTTTAAATTCTAGTTCATTTTAAAGAATGCTAGTTGCAATTAACTACATTAATATTATATCACTTGATATATCTCAGCCTTTGGTTTAAAAGACACTGGTATAGGACATGGCTTCCTTTCAAGAACATCGTACACAAAAATTGTATGCTGTACACATACAGCATACAAACATACATGTGTGTATATACATATATGAAAAGTGTATATAAAGAAGTCTGACAATATACATGTCAAACTTTCAATAGCTGTTACTTCACTACTGAAAAGGGTGGGCTTTTCATGTTAGTTCTGTTACTGACTTTTTAAGACTTTATATCTTTTATTTTAAAAAGAAAACAAAGGGAAACAGTTCAGAGAGTATAAAATGAGGTTCTATTAAAAAGGAGATGACAGATAACTGGACAATAGAAGCAGAGACCACAGAAATAAATGATTTGCAACTAAGTGACTCCCCATGGTGAGAGGAATTGGGGAAGTAGACAAAACTATATGCTTAAATTACTGTAAGCACTTACTCATTTCATGACCATCACCCTCTCCAACTGTTTAAAATAGCTGGGCAGGTAGAAGGAACAACGTCTTCAAAGGCATTGAAAAACAATTATCAATGGCAGAAATGGAGACAAAGGCTTGACATTTTAGCTCTATAACAAAGTGAGAAGAATGGAAAAGCACGCACGGACCTTGCAAAACCTCAATCTATATGTTAATTATTTCAGCATGTGCTCTTACTGCTGCATTATTATTAGGGTAATAAAGCTTACTTAACATTTCAGGGTCTCAGGGACTTGTCATCATACTGACAGGTCTCACATTAAGTACTGAAAATCCCAGGGGGACCAGGACTATCAGATAACATTTTGTAGAAAAGGAATGAATATACAGCTTCTAAGATAAATGAGCCAGTGTTTTAAAGCCTGGTAAACCATATGAGAATGTTTTATAAATCCGTTTGTGAAAATGAAAATCTAAAGGCCTCTTGAAACAAAAGCCTTAAGTTCCAGCAGTTGGAAAGCCAACTTGTATCACTTGCTGAGTCTCCTGGTACAATCCCTTACCTGTTCCAAATCCTGCGCCAAGCCCAGTTCCCAGAGTGCCAGGTCCTGGTTTACTTCCAAAAATACTATTCCCACTGGTATTTGTGCCGAATCCTAAGAGGACACAAGAGTGAGTAGACTGCACTTTAACACAATTCTCAATTTCCTGTACAAGGGAATTTAAAACAAAGCAGTCTGACTGTAAGTTTTGCATCCTTTCATTTTTTGACATTTATAAATCCTAAATGGCAGGCTAATTTAACTTAAACTTTTTTTTTGATAACCATAAATAGACCCCACAGTCTTCCTATTTACTGAATTACATTTTAGACTTAATTCAGTATAGGATAATACCCAATATTAAAGCAAAGTGATTGTGCTTGAGCTTGGGGAACATCCCCTTTGTAAGACTCAAAGCCTCCATTGTTCTTTTTAAATTTAGTTTATTTATTTGGCTGCCTCAGGTCTCAGTTGTAGCTTGGCATGTGAGAGTCTTAGTTCCCTGACCACAGATCAAACCCACATCCCTGGACCATGAGAAAAGTCCTCTCAAAGCCTCCATTCTATGCTTCATGCTTAATTAATAGAAGAAAAATAATTCCCTCAAATTTTCACTGAAAAATAAGACGGTCAACCAAGACACTTCACTGAACCTAAAGATTCTCGCTAAGTGAAGATTACCTATAAAAATCTCTACAGCAGGCTTTGTTTTGAACAGATGGACCTTGTATGGATAGTAATGTGTGGCTGTAATCACACATTGAGAAGCTTTAATGGTGTCAAATTCAATCAGCTTATAGAAGCACACAAGGACTCAGCTAGCTAACAGTAAAAAAAGATCATGAATAATATCTATGAATAACTTTGAGTTGAATTATTTCATTATCAGAGGTGATGGAGAGTTGAACAAAACCATCCTTTCACTGTGACCCACTGTTTAAAGAAAATTCTGTGATTCCCTTCTAAAATCCACAGGTCTCCCCACAAAGACATGTACATATCAAACTACTGCTGCTATTATTTCTCCTTTGTTCACATATGTCCGTACTTTCTGTGCTCCTTTTGGAGCTAAACATCAACAAAACAGCTAATGAACATACCACTAATTTCTTTTGATAAGAGGGAGAAACTAACCACTGGCCAGCAAAATCTGCTTGTGAAACATCTGAAGTCTTTTATAAAGGTATCATGGAGGTGAACAAGTTCAAAACACATTAGAATAAAGTGTTTTGGAAGATATATCAGTGTCACCAACTAAGAATATTTTACTGTGTCATGCCAGTTTTGAATTTATATCTAAATTAAAAATGCAAAGAAAACAAGTTTAATTAAAAGTTAAAAACGTATTTCTAATGTCATTTAAAAATCTAAGCAAGTAATCTGACATACTTCCAATATATTTAAGTCACGCATTCATTAAATCTTTTCAATTGTCTTAATAGCTATGCCACAAAAATGGAGTACTGCCTGCTCAAGCACAATCAATTTTCTTTAAAGAAAAACAAAACA
Organism: Neotragus moschatus; assembly: GCA_006410615.1. NCBI lineage: Eukaryota > Metazoa > Chordata > Mammalia > Artiodactyla > Bovidae > Neotragus > Neotragus moschatus. The sequence continues at coordinate 644,230 of SJYA01002083.1, forward strand.
AAACAAAACAAAAAAAAACAGAATATGTACTGGAGATGTTCTTTGTTTTCCTGAGTTAAAATTTTACCAAAAAAGATCTTCCAGTCCCATAAATAGCAGAAAACGAGATACTCGTCAACTACCTCAAACCCACAAGAGGGAAATAAGTCCCAACTTACACTGTTTATACCACACATTTCCACAGATTCTCACTGACAAAGGTTTATCAACTATTTCAAAACAACTTTAAGTTAAAATTAAGAACAATTAATCAACAATCAGTTAAGTTACAACAGAAGTGCCAAGAATAATACAATGGAGAAAGGACAGTCTCTTCGACAGTATCTTCAACCAATGGTATTGGGAAAACTGGACAACCACACATGAAAGAATAAAACTGGACCATTATCTTACACCATAAACAAAATGGATTAAAGACCTGAACACAAGGTCTGAAATCATAAAATTCCTAGAAGGAACCATAGGGGTAAGTTTCTCTGTATCTGTCCTGGTCATGATTTTTGGATCTGACACTAAAAGCAGGGGCAACAACAGAAAAATAAAGTGAGACTATAACTAAAAAGCTTCTGCACAGCAAAGGAAACTACAACAAAATGAAAAGGCAATCTACTGAATGGGAGAAAATATTTGCACATCATATATATGATAAGTGCCTAAAATTCAAACTACATAAAGAATTCACACAGCTTAATGGCAAAAACCAATCCAATTTAAAAAAATGCATGTCAATGTATAGCAAAATGAATACAATATTGTAAAGCAAAACAAACTAAAAAATAAAAAATTAAGTATAAAAAAATGCAATGAGGACAGGAACAGACATCTTTCAAAATACTACATACAGATGACCAACAGGTACATGAAAAGATGCTTAACATAGCTAATCACCAGTGAAATGCAAATCAAAGCCAATGACATCACCTCATCGTTGTCAAAACGACTACAACCTAAAAAGACAACAAATAATAACTGCTGGTGAGGAGAAGGAAATGGCAACCCACTCCAGTGTTCTTGCCTGGAGAATCCCAGGGATGGGGGAGCCTGGTGGGCTGCCGTCTATGGGGTCGCACAGAGTCGGACACGACTGAAGCGACTTAACAGCAGCAGCAGTATTTAACTCTCAACCTCTTCACACTCTAATATACTGACTGAAAGTGGAAGTTCTCTGTGTTGGGATTACTCAAGGACCTTGTTCGTTCTTCAGTACTTCTTTATAGCTTTAAATATTTTTAATAACAGCTTTATTGAGATGCAATTCACATACCAAAAAATTCATCCATTTAAAATGTACAGTTTATTGGTTTTTAGTATATCCACAAAGATGTGCAAAATCACCACAATTGATTTTAGAACATTTTTGTTCTAAATTGGGGGTGGGGGGTGCTATCTGACCCAGTACAGTACTCATTAGCAACAGGTCTTCATATCCCCTTAACACCCCCACTAACCCCAGGGCAAGCAGCAATCTATGTTGTGTCTCTATGGATTTGCCTATTCTGAACATTTTATATAAATGAAATCATACAATAAAAAAAAAAAAAATAAGTGCTGGTGAGAATGTGGAGAAAAAGGGGACCCTTCCTACAATGTTGGTGGGAATGTATGGTGCAGCCATGATGGAAATCAGTATAGTATGGAAGGTTCTCAAAAAATTAAAAATAGAACTACCATACAATTCAGCAATTCCACTCCTGGGTACATACCCAAAGAAAACGAAAACACTAATTTGAAAAGAAATATGTACCTCAATATTCACAGCAGCATTATTTACTATAGCCAAGATATGGAAGCAACCTAGTGCATATCAATGGATGAATGGGTAAAGAAAACATGGTATATATGTGTAACAAAATATTGTTTAGCTACAAAATACAAAGAAAACTTTGCATCTGTGTAACATGGAGAGACCTTAAGGGCATAATGCTATGTGAATTAAGCAAGGCAAAGAAAATCAAATATAAATAAGTGACACAAGACAAAGACAACTGTTCTCACTTATTTGTGGAATCTTAAAAAACAAAACCACCACCAACAAAAATAAGCTCACCAATACTGAGAACAGATCAGTGGTTGCCAGAGGCAGAGGGTGGGTGATAGGCAAAATGGGTGAAGGAGTCAAAAGGTGTAAACTTAGAGCTATAAAATAACTCCTTGGATTTTAAGGCACTGCATGCTGACTATAGTTAAAAATACTGCACTGCATATCTGAAAGTTGCTAACAGAGTAGGTATATATGGTTTTTCCAGCAGTCATGTATGGATGTTGAGAGTTGACTATAAAGAAAGCTGAGTGCCAAAGAATTGATGCTTTTGAACTGTGGTGTTGGAGAAGACTCTTGAGAGTTCCTTGGACTGCAGGGAGATTAAACCATCCTAAAGGAGCCCTGGATTTCCTAAAGTAAATCAGTCCTAAATATTCATTGGAAGCACTGATGCTGAAGCTGAAACTACAATACTTAGGCCACCTGATGTGAAGAACTGACTCATTGGAAAAGACCCTGATGCTGGGAAAGACTGAAGGTGGGAGGAGAGGATGAGATGGTTGGATGGCATCACTGACTCAATGGACATGAGTCTGAGTAAACTGGGAGTTGGTGATGGACAGGGAAGCCTGGAGTGCTGCAGTTCATGGAGGTGCAAAGAGTCGACTGAACTGAAGACAGTAGGCGATCTTAGAATTTTCATCATGAGAAAAAAAATTTCTATTGACGATAGACGTTACTTAGACTTACTGTGGTAAACATTTCACAATATATACAAATATTTGACTATTACATTAAACATCTGAAATATAATGTAATGTCTATGTATCAATTTTTTAAAAAGCTTAAAAAAAATAAGATGTTTACGTACAAATAAGTCAAACCTTACCCACATAGCATGAATAACCAATAATTTACTCAAAGCTCCAGGAGTTGATGGACGGAGGCCTGGCGTGCTGCGGTTCATGGGGTCACAGAGTCAGACACAACTGAGCGACTGAACTGAATTGAATACTCAAAAGATCAATATTCAAAAGATCTTCAACCTCTCTAACTGTTGCTCACCAGTGCTGACATCCTGCCTGTAATTTCTCTCCTAAAACAATTCTATTCCTTTCATTCAGAAACTGACACTGTCATATACTCAATCTTAAATTAGTCCTTGTTAGGAATAATGACTAAGAAAAGGAATAGACGACTCTAAAGAATGACTTAAGGGTGTGACAACATCAATGGTAGCAAGTATTCCAACCTTTTAAACTCTGGATTTATCATTACCATAATGAAACACAATCCCATACTGGGTAACATGCAACTAACGATGATATAACAATGCAACAGATCTTTGTGCAACCTTATTCCATTTCCAGATTTATAACTTATTTCCAAATCAGAAGAATATCTCTGCCCACAACATGAAATTGACAGTTTCCCAAGACAAGAGGAATATCAAAGAAAGTCTCACTTAGATCTGGATCCCTCTAGGGTGGTAATGGAATGATTTACAATCACCCAAGAGTGAAACAAAACCTGTCACCCTGCAATCTGTATTTCTTGGGAGTCTTTCCTCTCAGGGCTTATTCATTAATAAACTCTTAGTGGGCATCTACTCTATGCCAGGTACTAGGTCAGCATTAAGGATTAAAAATAAAAGGACAATTCAGCACGTTAGTTAGTGAGGCACATCAAACAAAGATGAGAGTTTTCATTTCCAAATCAAGTAGTCTACACAAATACCTAGTCAGAGAGAAAATATATTTAACTCTGAACATCAAGTGAAGTGAAGTCGCTCAGTCGTTCCGACTCTTTGCAACCCGTGGACTGTAGCCCACCAAGCTCCTCTGTCCATGGGATTCTCCAGGCAAGAATACTGGAGTGGGTTGCCATTTCCTTCTCCAAGGGATCTTTCTGACCCAGGGACTGAATCCAGGTCTCTCACATTGCAGGCAGACACTTTAACCTCTGCACCACCAGGGAAACCCTTAAATACAAGAATACAGTCTCTAGAACTTCAGATCCAAGTCAAAGATTTCAAGGGAGGAAAGGAAGCCAGGTTGAAAGAAGAAGGGGGAGGAGACGGAGAAGGGGGGCGAAAGGGGTGGCCTTACAGACGTCTCCTGCCACCTACAGATACCCAGGTGTTATGGGACTTTTCCCTGGGCCTCCAGAGAAGGGAAGACTGGAACTCAGCACTACCAGAAATCAGACCAGAACCAGAATTCGAGTTCTCTGCCAAGAGGAGGTGATCAGTCTCCAATCCTCAGTTCAGGTTGTGCTACCAAAAAAAAATTCATTTTCAAAGGGAACAAAATTACCTCTTAAGGGGGAGAAAAAATCATAGATATAAAATAGTTTATGCAGTTGGGGTGGGAGGGAGGTTAAAGAGGGAGGGTTATATATAGCTACAACTGATTCAAGTTGTTGTATGGCAGAAACCAACACAATATTGTAAAGCAATTATCATCAATTAAAAATGGTTTATGGTCTTCCAAAGAGCCACAGTACATAAATAACATAGAATATACGTGGTATTAAAATTTCATGAGGTGAGCAGATGATTAATAAGGGGGGAAAAGGTCTACAAAGGATCCCTGAGGAAAAGGGAGTGACAGTGATTTTTAAAAGCTGAAAAACACTAATTTTAACCCTTAAGTATCTTTCTCATCTTATTTCATAGATAAGAAACAAATACACAAAACTGATATCCATGCTAACCAAGTCCACTGTCTCAAGACCATTCTTTCGTAGAGTACAGACAAAAAGGTAGAATGTCTATAGGCAGAATGATAAACATCACTAGGAGTGAATGAACAACTTCACTCTTCACACTTCACTTTATAAGAATGAAAGGGGTTATAAAAATCAAATCAAATATTAATACATTAATTTAAGAACTGGTACCTGACAAAGATTTATCTATGCCCTGCACACAGCTCCTCTTTCTATGAAAACATATACCATTCCAATGGATATTTAATGCAGCCTCTTTTTCCAATACAAGATCATTTAAAAAACTCACTGAAAAATTTTAACTGCTGACTTAAGGCAAATAACCATATGCTTGTACTCATCTCCCACTAGATATCCAGAGCCCAGGGTTATTTCTGGTACATGAAATACTTTAAAGAAGTATTTCAATCACTATTTCCTTTGGTAATGAAATGAACTTTCCATGACTGATTTAACTCAAAATATGGTGAATCTGTTTGAAATCTTACTTACTAGTTATAGTTAAAATAATACTGTTTCTATTAAACAAACTTAAAAGTTTCCAGCATATCTCTGAAGAGTAGTTTAAAGTCTGTTCTTCTGTCATTCAATCTTACCTGCTATTGTCCAATTTTTTTGTCCAATGAATATGTATCCAAAATAAAATATTTTTGCCAACTATAGGAAAACTACTGAACAATCCCTCAAATCAGAAAGGCTTCAACTTTCAATAAGAATCAATTCTCAAAAAATAACAAAACACTAAACAACAACAAAAAGTTTAAAAAGGAATCATCAAATCTCATCTGTTCACTACCTCCCTGTGTGAAAGAACTTGGTCTAAAACAATGTGCTATCTCAGTCAAATGTGTTTCACTTTTTGTTTCTCAATTATTGATGAGGTAAACCAACGAAAATGTTTTCTTATTTTGAAAATAATCAACCTCCATTAGAGAACCAACATTCTACAAGATACCTCTACTGCATCCATTAAATATTCCATTTTATCTAAAGCAGGGAGTCAAAAGAATATAAATTAGTTAAGGCAATTTATATCTCTTTCAGGCATCTTAACCCAAGTCCTTGAGTTTAAGCTTTTCCCTCTGTAATCTCCTATCAAGCCAGAGCTTACCTGAGATTTTTAAAATATTCCCAATACTATGAATCAGGAGAATGATGTGTGGTATAGTCAGTGTAACTTTAAGAGAGTCAAACCTGCTTTTTGTATGTACCAAAATTGGAAGTGTTTGTATTGGTTCCTAAAGTCAGGGTTGGTTTGTTACCAAAGAGCCCGCCACTGGTTGTACCAAAGGAAGGAGCACTGGTTGTGCTGGTTCCAAACGTAGTAAGCTTGTTATTTCCAAACAGGGTCTAAAAAGAACACAATACAGGAAAATTTTAAGTAGTATGTAAGACATGCTCTGAACAGTAAATAGATAAATCAGGTATACTGGACTAGGTCTGTGGTAAGGGAGAGAAGATGTCATAATTTTTATGAAAAAGGTATGAAGAAGGATGAATTAACGGCTCTCAGAAAAATATCTAATCTGAGCAAGATTAATAAAACAGAATGCTCCTAGCCTGAGAAGTTAATGATAATGCCTCATCAAACGTAGTATTCCAGTGAGACAAAGAAAAAAACAAGTAACAAGGCAATCAAATTATTTTTTACCTGGTAACAAAAATGTTATCATGTACTGAATATGCCAGCAGAAAGTTACAGTAAAAAATTTAAACAAGCTGCAACATGGATGAACCTTGAAAACATTATGCTAAGTAAAAGAAATCAGTCACCAAAGATGTGATTCCATTTACATGAAATATACAGAAGAGGTAAATACATACACAGCTGATCTGAACTGACTGGGGGAAAATGAGAAGTGACTATTAATGGGGATGACATTTCTTTTTAGAGTGACAAATATGTTCTAAAATTGATTATGGTGATAGTTGCACAATCTGTGAATAAGCTAGAAACCACAGAATTTTAACCTGCAAGAGGGTGAATTGTACGGCAAGTGGATTACACCCCAATAAAGTTGTTAAAAAAAATAAGAACTTTCTGAAGCATTTTTTAAAAGATAATTTTCTCAGTTTCTCACCTCAAATAAGACATAACAGATTTCAATCTCCATGAAAACCATCACATGATTTGGTGATTAAAAAAAAAAAAAAAAAACTAGAGTCCAAAGCTTGTTATAATGGACACATAATATAGACACCTAGTTTCTTTAAAAGGTATTTTTTTTTTTAAGTATACTCCTAAATAGTAATGTCTTCCTTAAATGACATAACAAGAAAAAAAAAAAATTCAGTTAAGCCTTCAGCAGCATGAAAACCTTAAGAATAAAATTTTAGTAACTTGATCAACACCAGAAATATGTAATTAACAAATAAGATACCAACTTATCACCTGAAACAGAAGGTAGAAACAGGAATTTAAAATGATCTCATTTTAAGGGCAAAAGCCTCTCAACTTAGACTAAATGATTTAACCAATGGGAGTGGTTAGTTCAGAAGAGTTTCAATAAGAAACTTCAAAGAAGTTTCAATAAGAACCTAGTTTCTGAAAATAAACCAATTATAAAGTTGCCTATTTTTTGATACTAAATAGCTTTCAGTTGCTATCAGTATCAAGTCATACAATATTACTCCCCCAAAATACTCAAAAGACAGATTTTGCTTTTCTTAAATTCAGCATTCTTTTTTTTTTTTTTCATTTTGTGGGTTTTTTTTTTTTTTTTGGCTGTGCCATGTGGCTTATGGGATCTTAGTTCTACAACAAGGGATTGACTCCCCAGGCAGTGAAACTGAGTCTTAACTACTACAGCACCAAGAAATTCCCAAAAGACAAATTTTTCTTAGAAATTCCTTTAGCAGATTTATATACATCTTCAAATTACAGCAAATTATAAAAACCTACCGAACCAACAGCACCAAATCCAGTACTGGTCTGCCCAAAGAGACTAGCTCCTGTTCCAAATGCTGTCCCAGTGCTGGTGTTTGTAGCTGTCCCAAAAAGACCTCCTGGCTGTGAGGCTTGGGTTACTCCAAATAGACCCTGAAAAAGATGATCTAGATTACAAGATATCCTAAAATAGATATCTAGATTACAAGATATATTCTAATATCCTTTAAAATATTAAAAATAGTTGCCATTTTTCCAAGTTTATATGACAGATATATAGAAGCCTCATTACTTAGCTCTACCAATAAGACCTGTTTCCTTACCATGGTGTTGGTGCTTGGCTGTCCTAGTGTGCTTGTATTACCAAAGGAAAAACCAGTGGTCTGGGTGGTTGTGGGCTGGGCAAATGGTTTGCTGAAGAGGCTAGTAGTTTGATTCTGCTGGCCAAAGAGACCACCAGGATTTGTTCCAAATCCAGTTGTACCTTTCAAGAAAAAATAAATGGGAAGGTTGAGGGGCTGGGCAGAATGTCAAGTCTCACAGTATCTAGTTTCTGCAATAGTTTATTATTGATTACATACCTAAATTACCCTACATTCATTAACTACTCAAACTAGATACCACTTCATTTTTCATCCTCCTTCACGTAATTCCAGATTTGGTTTAGACTAATTTCTACAATAATACTGGGCTAAGTAATCTTCCTTTGTAAGCTGACAGCTTTTTGTCTCTTTTACAAAGATAACACACTACACTTAAAACGTATGTGGGTACTTTAACTTTGTTGGAGTAAGTTTTTCTTCAAAACAGGGGCTGTCTCTTTATAGCAATGTATCCAGCATAGGATACAAACAATAGTAGCATTTAATGAATATGTGGCTAATCTAAATCAAAGAATACCAAAACTGAAAGGAATACAAATGCCACTTAAATATGTATTCATTTGTATATGCATCTCTATAGAATAATATCTGCTTGTTTTTACAGAAGCAAACTGGTAGCTGGAGGTAAAAAAAGGTTTGGTGATGTACTTTTTGTATTTTTTGAATTTTGTATCATATATATGTATTACTTTCACAAAATTAATACTTTTATGAAAGTAATTTAGTAACCATCCTAGACTTCCCTCTTTCATATCCCATATCAAATCAATCCATAAATAAATCTCCTCAGCTCTACATTCAAACTTGTTTCAGAATCTGGCATTTTTACCAATCACCACAGCACCCTTCTCTTCAAGTCACCATCACCTTTCATGTGGATAGGGCAACAACTTTTCTAACTGACTTGTTTCCACCTTTGCCCCCATTCAACATGCTTACAGCAGCCTTCAGAATGATCCTTTATTCATAATCTTATGCTTTACCTGAACCCTCTAATGGCTTCTAGACTCAATAATTCAAATCTTGACAATGGCCTACAAAGCCTTGTGAAGTTCCTTACATCCTCCAGTACCTCCCCTTGTTCTCTCCTATTTGGCAAAAACTCAGGAATTTTAGACTTCTAGTTTCCTCTGGCTGGAATTCCCCCAGAAATCTGTACAGCTTTATCTTTCATCTTCTTCAGACAGGTCACTGATCAGACTTCACCTATCAGTGAAGCCCTTCTTAACCATATACACTTAATACCATTATTTCTCCCCACTCATACAGACATATCAGGTATTTCCTATTCTTCAGGACCCCTGAATCATTTTTCTCCATAGCACTTAGACACAAAAGTGACAATTATGTATTACTTTTAGTTGTTCATCTCTCCTCAAAAGGTTCCCATATGATGTCAAGTGCTTACTAGTTCCAAAGGCTGTTTTGTTCTGACCATATGCAAAGCCTGAATTTGTTGTGGAAGAGCTGAAGAGTCCTGTTGCACTGGAGGTGGCTGGAGAAGACCCAAACAAGCCAGTCGTGGTACCTGCTCCCACCTGATTCTGTGGGCCTTTCCGGTTGGCTTGATAATCCTCTAAACGAAGCTCCTAGAGGAAGGGAAAACATTTTCCAAATCTATACACAGTCAAAAAAATTATTTAGGAGACTAAAGACTCGAATTTAGTATTCAATTTCTATGTTCAAATAGGAACCATGATTTAAAAAACAGAAAACTATGGAATGGTTAACTTATAATTATAGAAAAATATTTTCAGTAGCATATAATGGACACTAAAATCCATACCATAATTACCATGAAAACTACAGGCCAAACAACCAACCACATCTTAATTTCAATTTATAGACAATAATACTTTCACTTAGACAATAATCCTATTTACTTACAGCCCAAATGTGAAGATTAGCTGATTAAAAGACGGAGAATACTGAGAAATTCAGAGAACTTAGGAAAAGAAGCAACAAAGTTTAACAGTTCTGTCTCACAAGTAAGTGTGTTTCTGTATACTCCAAAGAAGCAAGCACAATTTGGGATGCAGAAGACAATCAGAGATGACAGTTAAAATGTACAACAAACAATTACACAGCCATAATGAACAGCCTCATGCAACATGGATAAACCTCACAATCTTGATAGACACACTTAAGAACACACAAGATCCCATTTATATAAAGTTCAAAAATGGGTAAAACATGGGCAGTCAGGATAGTGTTAACCTCTGGGAGGGGAGGACTGTGACTTCTGGCAGGGCCAAAGGGGACATTATGGATGCTGGTAATGATTTGTCTTGATTTGGAGCCTGATTACATGGATGTATTCACTTAGTAAAACGTACTATGCTACATACTTATGAATTTGCATGAGTTTACTAAAAACACATACACATGTATACACTGCCCAGAGTAGTATGAGGAACCAATCAGAGTAGACTATTAGTAAACTATACTGGTACAAACAAGCTGAATATCATCCTTGTCTAAAATAACCGATAAATAATTATTAATTTAAAAAAAAGAGAGAGACACAGATGCATGGAATGGACTTTTGGACTTTCGGGGGGGGGGGGGAGAAGGTTTGGGAGAATGGCACTGAAACATGTGTGCTATCGTGTGGGAAATGAATCATCAGTCTATATTCGGTTTATTATTTTTATTTATTTTAAATAAAAGTTAAAAAAAAAAAAACTAACTGATGTTAGTTTTTTACATAAATCCTAAAATATAATCAGAAACATTTAAAAAAGCTGCTCCTTAATAGAATCAAAAGGTTAGGGTGATACTCTGAATGCATTTTACTGACCTCTAGTGACTTGCTTTCATATTCTTTCATAGCAGTAATACACTGGTGCTTGGTACTGATGTTAGTGCTAACTCCAGCTTTAACCATAGTATCAGTACCAGTTGGAGGCTGCAAAGGAAGATAAGAGTAAATCTGAAAATCTAAAGCAAATGTTTAAGTTCAAGCTTTATAACCCTACTCTCCCAGACACAATTCTTCAACTACTGAACTCTATAACCAGTCCCCTAGGTCTTTTACTGAACAAGACAGTTTTAACAGTTTTAATCTCACCTTTTATTAAGGTTATTACATAAGTCAATCTCAGTAACTGTTATCAAAAATTCAGAGAATAAAAACAAAAAAAACCCAGAGATTAATCCCATAACCAAGCCATCCCAATTATCTACTAAAATATACTTAATAATATATCCATAAGGAAAGCTTTATCCAATTTACCCAATATATACATTTAACTTCTGTTTCTGAGTTCTAATTCCTATTCTGCTCTGAAGTGTCTGCTTTATGACTATTGTCGCATTTAAGAAATATGGAAGCCTGGTTTTTCCTCCTATAAGCTTATGAGGCAAAGGTACTAGTAACTAAAGATTCTACTTATAATGTCAGTTTTCTCAATTACTGTACTTTCCAAGAGGCAACAGACAATATTTTTCACTATCATTTACATTTAACTTTAAATTCAAGATTCTAACTTTAGCAATATGAATTCACTACTTTGCCTAAGAAATTCTTTATTTTCTGGAGTAAATTTTAACAAGTTTTTCCAATCCTTATTTTTGCCAGAGATTTCCATTAGGCTAACTGCACTGCCGGCCTATCCTAAGTATCTCCCAAGCAATCACATCAAGTAGTATCTTACATCAAGTGGTAGTCCATAGATTTTCATAAAACAAAATCTTTCATTCTCTCTATCCAAATTCTCTCAAAAAAGCTGAAGAAAACACTAAACTCTATTGCCTCAATCTGCCATTTCAGCAACAAAAATTTTATTTCTAACTGGCACATAGAATATTGATATGAGTCCTTACTTTCAGTGATTTTTACAGTTTGCCCCATCATTCTTTATTTCTATAAAGAATTTTTGACCATTCAAAGGTCAATTATGAACATTGTAAATACAAGTTGAACCTTGTACTAGTTTTTTCCCTTTTTGGCCATGGCATGGTTTGTAGAATCTCAGTTCCCTGACCAGGGACTGAACCCAGGCCATGACAGTGAAAACCTGGAATCCTAACCACTAAGCCATCAGGGAACTCCTGATATTAGCTACTTTAATCAACCTTATAAATACAAATTTAACTAGTTTGATTATAATTCAAACATAAACTATAATCTAGATTTATGTTTCATGACTTTCCCTGTCTTGTTGTTTAGTTGCTAAGTCATACTGGACTCTTTTGGGACCCCACAGGCTAGCCCGCCAGGCTCCTCTGTCCATGGGATTTACAACTATTACCAGATACTGTTCTTAACATATTTCAGGAAGAGTGAGACTAACCTATGCATAAATGGAAAAAGAGGAAATTTTATAACTCATCCTGCAAAAAAACATACAAGAGACAAAAATACTCCACAAAGACTGGAAAATACTTACGTTAAACTTAATAGTAGTCCCAGTAGGAGCAGCTGTAAAACTACTTGGCCCAAAGAGAGAGCCAGATGTGCTACCAAAAGGATTAGAGGTGGTATTTGTAGTTCCAAAAAGTCCCCCACTGCTGGTACTTGTTCCAAAATCTATAAATTAGAAAGAAAAATGGGACGGTAACAGTAAAGAATTTAAGAATCTGTAAGCTATCTTGGAATTGGGCTGTGGCATTAGAGCAGCATTACTTTCAAATCTCTCAAGCAAGTACCTTCAAATGGATACTGTGCATGTGTGCACATGCACGTGCGCACACATACACACACACAGTTAGTTCTAGGCTCAAAACTCTGAAGTAAAACAAAATCTGAATCTTTTAGTCAGCTAAGTGTCCATAAAGTCCTTCCTGGGCATACTCACACAACAAGCTGGAAGAAACAATACTCTGTTTCATCAAATACTTTATCTCATTTCTCTTGGTAAGACCATATGGTGAATGAACTTGTCTTCCTGACAATGTCTTATCACAACATTGAAACATACAAATGGTCCAATTAGGGTAATCAAACATAGGTTAATACAAAATTTCACCCAGAAAAATAATTTAGAAAAATTAATAGGCATGTTGATCATTTACAGAAGTAAATCTACTTTTCCATAAAGCTGAGTTTTAAATAACTACATAACAGAGAATGTAACTGCTATCTAAGGAATATATTTTGCTAAATATAAAATATGACTTCTTGATACCAGAAATAGCAGTAAGCAATACAAAGTTATCTGCCAATACAATAACATCCTAACACCAAGTTAAGAGGAATGTTGATTTCTCACAAGCAGTCAACTATTTCTTTTCTAAAAACATGTCTTAAAACACAGTTTAAAGTAAATAGCCATATTGCTTTTAAATGAGTATTTTAGAATGCATTTTATACCGTCATGGTTAAATATTTCAACATTCCCTCAAACAACTTTCCCTTTATAAAATAATGATAGCTGATTAACTTACTCATTCTGCCATACTAGTGGCAGAATGGCATCAACTCACAGGGCACACCTGTGCAACTAGCAATGTTTTTGCCTCAAAGAACTGTGTGAAGTATCCCTGGGCTATATTTAGACTTAAAAAGAAGCCACCAATTAAACAAATTGGCCATGGCTAAGGAATGGAGACATAACTATGTCACATCCAGTACTTATCATTTCTGCATTAGTCTCTTCAAACCAGAAGTGAAACAAAGGAAGAAGGTGCCCCTGCTATGTATTACGGTTGACTACACACATTTTCCTTGAAATTCTTTCTTCTTGATACCTATGAAGTACTCTGACCTAGCCTTTCATCTTATTCTCTGGGCATTCTGTATCAGGTGCCTCTTCCTCTGCATATTCCTTAAACACCAGTCCTCCTCAGACTTCCATTCAGAGAGAGATGTACATAACCCCTTCCTTTCCAGCCTATTTAACTTTTCAATACATTTTGAAGTTTTCCTCTCCCCATGTTTTTGCTGTCTGGTGAGAAAAGGGGGTGGATGAACACAGGGGAAGGAGAAGAGAAACACATTCAATAAGAAAATCAAACTGTTAGGAGCAGAAGTCCAAAGATTTACTACTTACTCCCAAAGCCCGTTGGTTTATTTTGTGCAAAGGCATTGTTTTGGGATGAGAAGAGGCTGGTTCCTGTACTTGCAGTTCCAAACAAGCTATTTGATGTTCCTGTTGATGTGCCAAACCCAAAGCCAGTGCTTGTGGAGGTAGCTGGCTGGCTAAATGAATTGGTACCAAATAAGCCTCCTGGAGAGATAGAAGGGGTTGGGAGGGAAGTTACACAGATTGGAGTCACTAAATGATATGCTATATCAGCTATGAATAAACCAATTGTATTCCAAATAAAATCCCTACCTGGTTTGGTCTGTGAATTTCCAAACAGGCCTCCAGTATTGTTGCTAGAACCAAATGCAGATGTTCCAAATGCCCCTCCACTAGTAGTGCCAAATCCAGTATCTGATAAAGCAAATTCCAGAATCAAAATAAAATCTAAACCAGGTCAATGTTTAAAAAAGTATTTCCTTGTCTGAAAATTAGTAACAAATTATAACTTTCTGATAAAAAGAGCCAATTAATAACAATAAGTACATTCTACTAAGGATCAGAAAACCAAGAAAATCCAAAATTTATTTCAATTTTTTAGAATATTTTAACAAGATTTTATCCTGGTTATTTTTCTAGTTATTATAAAGATCAAAGTATAAATTAATTCCTACCTAAAACTACTGGAGTGGATTTGTTCTTAAAACAGCTTAAGATTTCTCTCTCTCATTTGTTATTTTTTAAAACTTACTCTGCCCAAATGTTGAAGTTGTGCCAAAGCCACCAGTGCCACCCCCAAAGGGTGTTCCAAATGACTTATTAAACATCTTCAAAATCTTCAGAGAGCTGGAAAGAAGAAAAAAATTATCACTTTTTAAAGACTATAAAATGCAGTGGAATTTTTTTCAGAAAATTTACTATTCTATGAATTTAATTAGGCCTATTCAAACTATAACACAATGTTTACCCTCATTCAATATTCTAAAATTCTATGTGATAAAACAGACTTTGTAAAACTAAGCTAAATTGAATCAGTACCATAATGTGAAATTAAACCTTATATCACACCCACAACCATCCCTTTAAAACAATGTTTTTTGACCTTTTTAAAACTTAAGCCCCCCTTTAATAAAGACATAAGGTCTACTATGCCCTATTTTGGTATGCCCCATGTCAGAAGTTATGTAGAATACTCCTTAAAAATTACAACATCATTCTGTTATCCCAATCTGAGAAGCTAAATTTTTGGTCAGGCTTTATTTTCAATAGTTTGCACTGTAAAAAGTTTTTCTCTGTATTTTTTGGTATATAAATGTTGTAATACTGTTCTTCAAACTATGTACACCCCCTTGTCCCATCTCTAAACCTGAGAGATTCTGGTACCCTGACATTCTTTTTGAGAATACTTAACACTATTCTCTATGGTTCCCTGCTTACCTACCTTCTACTACTTTTGGGAATATTACAGAAAACTTTTGGTCAAAACCTCCATTTCACATGAATGAGCCCCCTAAAATATCCAAACATTGGCCAAAGCCAGTTTTTTCCCCCTAGATTTGAATGAAAACAAAGTAAAGGTATAGTTTTACAAAAAAGTAAACACTTCCTGCCCCACCCCGGTCAACAAATTTTCCTTAAATTTAAAACATCTTCTACCACTTACCTGCCAACAGACAAGAAAACAATGAGTAAAAGTCAAAGTGAAAGTCACTCAGCCTTGTCCCACTCTGTCAGACTCCATGGACAGTCCATGGAATTCTCTAGGCCAGAATACTGGAGTGGGTAGCCTTTCCCTTCTCCAGGGGATCTTCCCAACCCAGGGATCAAACCCAGGTCTCCCACATTGCTGGCGGATTCTTTACCAGCTGAGCCACAAGGGAAGCCTTAAGTAACCTACTTTTAATATTAAAACTCAGAAAATAGACAATCATGCTTATTTAGGTTGTGACAGGTATTATGGCCTTTCTGTTATTTACACATAATGAAACACTTTTTTACTTCTAGTAAAATCATATGCCTAATTCATATAACAGAATTAAATGTAACATGCTGAGGTGTGCCCACAATGTTCCAGAGTCCCATTAGCACTTTGGTATTCTAACACCCGCAACACTGTGTGCAACACTGGAAAAGATGAAATAAATACTTTTACAGAAAGCAACGTTCTGCCCCCCTCCATATTTCTCTAGAAAAAAATTTCCAACACTTAGTTCTTTATCCGAACATCCAGAAATTTAATAACTTCTTCAGTTAAACAGAGCTCACTGAAACCAGTAGGTTCAAGAGGGCCACATCAGAATTAGATGCAAGTTCTTCTAACTACACCCCCCTATACCTCATCCAGAAGTCAGAAACCAAAATGTCCAGGATTAGGATGGAGGCATTTGTATTTTGAAAGCCTCCTCAAATGATTCTAATGCATTTCCTTGGAACTGGGGGCTGTATTTCAGGTATTCCATCATTTCTCCTTCAGCAGTAAGATGTAGTTGAATTTTCCTGCCTTTTCAATCTACCAGGTGTCACAAAGTGATGAACTGGACCATTACCGTATCAACTGGTGACTCCCCTTTCAGGGGAAATAATTCTTGGAAATACTAAACAGTTCATTCAGAACTGACAGTTGTCTGGACCAACTCATTTTGATTGTTCTCTCTCTCATACTGCAGTCTTGGGTCACAGGCCCCACAGATAAAGGAAATTCACTTTCCTTTATCTGCTGACTAAAATTTTTCACCCATCACCAATATGGCAAAAACTGAGTTGTAATACCATTATCATGCTAAATCTGCCATTTATCTTCTTATTCAACCCTATAAACAGCAATCTATTCGTGTAAGTCTGATATCCTCCACAGAGGAGACATGTCAGGACTCAAATTCTCATATAGAAGATTTCTGTCAGTTCGGCACTAGTGCCACTGCTACAGACCAAATTCACAACTTCTAATGATCAAAACTTGATTTCTAACAGTCTTATCCTAACATACAAACCTAGCATCACACATATACTCCACAAAGGAATTTTAAGTAGTAATAAAATATCCTGAGAACTATCTCACAGTTTATAAGCTCTTACAGGCCATCATAACAACCCTAAAAGGTGGGGTTATGCCTCACCACCTGTATTTTACAGATAAGGGAACAGAATCAGATGTTCAACAAGTTTTCCCAAGGTCAAAAAAGGGATAAGCAGCAGCACTCCAGTTTAACCTCTGACTTCCCATGGACACCCTCAATCCTAGGATGGAAGATACTAAGCAACAAGCAAGAACATGTGCAGTATATTAAGAAAATTCATCTGTTCCAGACTCAAGAAAAAGGCCAACACAGTTTAGACTCTTGGAAAGAAAGCTTCTCACTCAAGCTCAGCCTATCTTTATGGTTCTGGCAAGGATGAGCTTGGCATACTCTTAAGTCTGATCACACTGAGATTCTAAGTGTTTTTTAAAAAAATTATCCCCATGGAAGCAAACCAATATTTTACAAACAGCCTCATTATTTTTATGATTGCTAGAAATTAAAGAATAGTTAATATATTAAACCCTTTGCACTTCAAATAAACCAATTTCCTGACTCTGCTATGAAATGTCAGTGACTCAGTAAAAAATGCCCCCTTACCGCCCCCCCCAACCCTTGCTCCTACCAAACAACCTCCTAATTCATTCTTCAAAACCTAGCTCAGGGACTTTCCTGGTGGCCCAGTGGCTAAGATTCTATACTACCAATGCAGGGGATCCAGGTCTGATCCCTGGTCAGGGAACTAGATCCCACATGCCACCCTCACCCCACAACTAGAGAAGCCTGCATGCCACAACGAAGACCCAGAGCAGCCTGGATAAATAAAATAAAAATGTTAAAAAAAAAAAAAAAAAAAAAAACACCTAGCTCAAATGTCATCTCTTCTATAAGGTCTTCCTAACTCCTGTTAGTAATTGTCACTCCTTTGGGCTTCCATAGCACAATATGATCTATTTACACATATCTATCTTGACTCTCTACCATGAACCCTGTGATAGCACCAACTACACAGATCTCCCTTGAGGACTGAAGGATTTGTTGTCCCAGCTGCTGAGACGTACTACCAGAGACAGCTTTCAGTTGTCAATCCTCTTCAGGACTGCCTCTAATGAAAACAGTTGCCTCATCAAGGGTCAGATCCTCTTCAGAGGACCTTTGTCAGCAAAGTGATATCTCTGCTCTTTAACATGCTCTCAATGTCTGTCATAGCTCTTCAGGGGACAGACCATATCTAAAAGCCAGACATCTTTGTTCCAGCTTAGGATAACTCTGAAGAGTGATTTCAGCTTCACAGCAAACATGGATTGGCTAAGGCCTTCATTAAGATACTATCACAACTCAGTTTCTCCCTCAGCCCATTCTGCTTCCTTCTTGTCTTTCCCACAAGTGGTGATCCCAAGTGTTCAGTTCAGTCGCTCAGTCATGTCCGACTCTTTGCGACCCCATGAATCGCAGCACACCAGGCCTCCCTGTCCATCACCAACTCCTGGAGATCCTAACTGTACTTTCTAATAAAACTCATGCAGGATTGTCTCCAATTCAGAGTCTGCTTCCCAAAGACGTCAACCTCTCAACCTCCCCCAACACAACCTGCAACACACAATGAACTCCAGGATAGGAACAGTACCATTTGTTTACTATCCCAGAACCTAACAAGCAGTCTGAAACACNCTAACTGTACTTTCTAATAAAACTCATGCAGGATTGTCTCCAATTCAGAGTCTGCTTCCCAAAGACGTCAACCTCTCAACCTCCCCCAACACAACCTGCAACACACAATGAACTCCAGGATAGGAACAGTACCATTTGTTTACTATCCCAGAACCTAACAAGCAGTCTGAAACACAGTTGTACTCATTTCCTAAATTAATGGCAATCACCACGAATGTGCTTTTAAAACTCAGTCTGAATGATCAAGTTACTTTAGAAGTAATTTCTAACTTAAAAATAAAATTATGCTAGATTAATTCTCACAACAAAAGGAAGCTGTGAAAGGAAAGATTCTTGGTAGAATTTTTCATCTAATGAGGTTGCTAAAAGGAAGAGATCACAAAATGGTTAGATACAACCAGCAGACACTTCTTTGGCCTGTATATATATACATATATATGTATGTGTGTGTATATATATATGGTATATCATACACACACATATGTATTTTAAAATGTTTACGTATATGTATATATTTTCTTAAACTAGCTGATAACATTTAAAATAGGGATATATTATCACCATCATGTGGCAGTGGATGAGAGGGGAATTTGAGAGAGAATGGATACACGTGTATGTATGGCTGTTCACCCTTCGCTGTTCACCTGCAACTATCACAACATTGTTAGTCGGCTACACCCAATACAGAATGTTTTTGGTGTTTAAAAAAAATTAAAATATTGCAAAAACAAGAATGGGTTATCTGTGTACCTCTCCTATCAGTTTCCCTTATATGATAAACACATAATAAATGTACTTGTCAGTTTATTATGTAATGATGTCATCAACCTTAAATTACTCAACTAAAGTAGTGAATCAGGGCACTCAGCTAAGTTATGTACCCAGGATATGGTATATCGACAATAAAGCATCATCAAAACACTCGAACAAAGTTACCCTAAAAGAATTATTTCAAGTAAAAGATGTTCAATGAAAGAAAGGAAGTTGCAAAGAGATACAATTGGCAGATTCTTTATGTAAAATAGAAAAGATAGCACAATTAATTATGGATACATATTTACATAGTAAAAGTAAAAGAAAAAGACTAGTAAAACACACAAAGGTGGTTACCTCTGGAGAGAGGAAGGGAAATAAGACATGGGGCAGAGAATTCAGAGGATCCAAACTTTTCGGTAATGTTTACTTCCTCTATTATCAATAACAAATGATCTAGAGGATGCAGATACTTACATTAACTCTATTTCCATTTAAAAAATCTATTCAAAAAAGAAAAAGTAGTAATCCAAATGACTGAAAGGTGTGGAACGTCTAAATTCATTCACGTTTAAAGGCAAAGCACATATTCAAGTCTTTATCCTTTCAAATATATTAACCTGAACCAAACTGAAATCCTCCTAGAATATTAGCTAAAATTTGACTTCTTACTGTGTCCCAAGCACTGTTCTAAGTGTTTTTTTTTAATGAATTATCTCTTATAAACATCCTCCAAAATCCAATGAAATAGGTGTTTTTAATCCCTATTTTACAAACGGTGAAATTGAGACAGAAATAACTTGCCCCAAATCACAAAGCTATTATTAACTCCAGAAGCTATGCTCTGAGAGTCTATAGAGTCTGCTGCTAAGTCGCTTCAGTCCTGTCTGACTCTGTGCACTGCCTTAAGAACACTGACGACTAAAGGGAATTGACTTTGCACTCATTACAAACACGGAACCTATGAGACCAAAACTTGGCAGTATTGACCCAGCACCATTAGAAGAAAGAGACATTTCTCTGGCAAATATGGGAGATCTAGTCACCAGGAAGGTAATTTCTCTTGTGGATCAACAATTTCTAAGATATTGCCATGATCTCAATGAACTTTCCTACAAAGACGAACCACTTCCTTTAAGGATGAACTGACTTATTTTCATTGCAATTTTTCTCTCTTTGGTATATAAGACATACTTACAAAGAATAAATAAAAATCCAATAGTACTATATGGAAAGAAGCTATATCCTTAAATTTACTCTGTTCTCTATGTTCAATCTTCTAATAATTCAGACTGTCAGATACAAGAAAGACGCAGCCTTAATAACAGTAGTCCAGTATTCCCCACTGTCCCAACTAAAGCTAATTAACTGGTGTCCAATTTTTGTGAGCTTTGTGAACTCTGGGTTCAACAACAGAACTCAGTTTTCTTCCAGAAAAGTGGTGGACAGACCCTGAAACATGGTAACACCCAGTCAACTGCCAACTTTAAGTGCTATCTGAATGACTAAGCAAGTTTGCTGCTCTCTGACAACAGAAAATTACACAAATGGGAAATAATTTTTTCTTTCCTGAGTTCCTTTGTATCAAACTCAGTAAAGAGCAAAAACACTATTTGTTAGATGAATGGACTAGTATAGTACTTTAGTTTACAAAGTATTTTTTCATACGGTCTCTCATCTTCACAGAAGTACTAAAAAGACAGAAATTATCATCCACAGAAAACTGAATTGAATGACTGCTAATTTTTGCCGTGGGTGGGAGAGGAGGGATGGGAGTTTGTAAGAGCTTCAGGTAAAACAGATTGGCTTATTAATCACCTAATAACATATCCCAGCAAAACCAGCCACTATCCTCTTGTTTTACAGTTTCCTTCTTGTAACTGATCCCCAGATCAAGCCATATCCTTTGCTGTTGTTTTTAGTCACTCAGTCGTGTTGGACTCTTGTGACCCCAGGAACTGTAGCCCACCAGGCTCCTCTGTCCAGGGGACTTCCCACGCAAGAATACTGCAGTGGTTTGCCATTTCCTTCTCTGTACCTTTTGTTATAACATTCATTTTCTCTCTAAAAACTATGTCCTGCCAATTATACAGAGTGAAGTAAGCCAGAAAGAAAAGCACCAATACAGTATACTAACTCATACATATGGAATTTAGAAACATGGTAATGATAACCCTGTATGCGAGACAACAAAAGAGACACAGATGTACAGACTGGACTTTTGGACTTTGAGGGAGAGGGAGAGGGTGGGAAGATTTGGGAGAATGGCACTGAAACATGTATACTATCATGTAAGGAAAAATAAATAAATAAAAGTAGCCCTAAAAAAAAAAATTATATTTGTGCTTAGAGCATTTCTCAAGTTCCTGCCTTTGACACTCTTCTTTCCTTCCTCTATATGATCACTTGACAATCTTATTTTTTTCCGCAGCTTTTTTTTTAAAACCCTGAAAAGAACTTAGAAGTGATAAATGTGCATTATAACAATACAAAAAATGCAATGGACTCTACAGTAGAATATTAGTTGTCTTCCCCCATACATTTTTTTCTGTATATTTATATCCATCTATATGTGTGTATGTATGTTACTTTTCTGTCTATAATATATTCATACATATATGTATTTCCATGTCTATTTTGTTATGGAAGTTGAATCATATTAAATATTGTTCTACAAAAAAAAAAAAAAAACTATGTCCCCTTCTTTCTAAAAATTGCTACTCAAGCCTCACCTGCCTCAACATGACAGTCCCAGATTACACCCTTCAGACTCCTATCAGTATAAAAATACTTCCCCTTCCCCTTTCCAACCCTGATTACATAAACTAATGCCACCCAGCTGTTTTTAGTTATGCAATATATTTGCCGTCATACCTGCTGCTTGAGTGTGTAAGCTGTTTGCTGCCCTAGTAAAAAGTATTGTGATTCCCCTCAATTTCTCCCATTAGTGTGCAAAATTAATTTAAAATAATCCAGAGTACCTAATACAGCTCCTTCCTCATAGTGCTGAGTAGCATTTTTCATCCCCTCAACAACTCATTTTACAAACTGAAGCAGTGAAGAGTATATTAGTCTTAGAGACAAATCTGTATTTAAAACTCTCTGCCATTTAGTATGCTTGCAATTCTCTGTATATTCGGTTCAGGATACAGGATGCTTGGGACTGGTGCACGGGGATGATCCAGAGAGTTGATGTGGANGGGGGGGGGGGTTCAGGATTGGGAACTCATGTACACCTGAGATGAAAATTAAAGTTTAAAAAAAAAAAAATTAAGTGAAAATAAAAAGGTAAAGGAACAAAAAACCGTTCCTACTTGCTACTCTGTAATTGTAGTTATGATATCCAACCCTCAGATCTCAATTTCTAAATGGTAGGGATTATACAGCCTACAATGTTAGAATAAAGATGCCTCAAACTAGAGCTCCTCAAGGGCAGATTTCAGTCTAGTTTTACAATATTTTAAATTAGAAAATCAATCACTCTAAACTTTGACTGATCAGTGCCAAGCCAGAACTCCATACATAATATGACTTATTTCCCAATACTGTTGGTGTCACCTACTGACCATTTAAAACAACCGTGAAGCACCACAGCAAAAATTAAAACAATTACCTCCTCAAACAATATACTGACTGCCAAGTCACTTCAGTCGTGTCCGACTCTGTGGGACCCCATAGACGGCAGCCCACCAGGCTCCCCTGTCCCTGGGATTCTCCAGGCAAGAACACTGGAGTGGGTTACCATTTCCTTCTCCAATGCATGAAAGTGAAAAGTCAGAGTGAAGTCGCTCATTCGTGTCCGACTCTTAGCGACCCCATGGACTGCAGCCTGCCAGGCTCCTCAATCCATGGGATTTTCCAGGCAAAAGTACTGGAGTTCGGTGCTGCTGCCTTCTCCAAACAATATACTGAGGGCACTCTGATTATTCATTCACTTCTGCTCATCTCACATTTGCAGCCTCATTTCTAACTACTCACGTTAATATATAAATTTTATGTATTTATTTATGTCTGGCCATGCTGGGTCTTTGTTGCTGCCCAAGAGTTTTCTCTAGTTGCAGTGTACAGTGGCTGCTCTTCTCATTGCAGTGGTTTCTCTCATTGCAGAGCTGCAGAGCATGGGCTCTACAGTATATGGGCTCAGCGGCTGTGGCCATGGGCTTAGTTGCTACAAAGCATGTGGAATCTTCCTGGACCAAGGATCGAATCTGGTGTCCCCTGCACTGGCAGGTGGATTCTTAACCACTGGATCACCAGGGAAATCCTCACATCTTTTTAATTTACAAAACCATTTGCCTATTTCTTAAGCTTATTCCATCTAGCAAGAAGATTAGATGTGCAGATACTGGTAATCTTTGTGTAAAAGAAGTACATGGAAGTAGTCTAAACAAAGGTGTGAAGTGATGAGTGATTCTGATACACACTCATGAAGGATGAACTGTTTTCTTCCTGAACAGGCTAATCCCCTTGATCAGAAGTGCTGTTCATAAAATAGACAGCACAAAAGCTGTTCTGGTAAAGTAAAGAGGGATGGGGACACAACAGAACCTCATCAGTGAACACTTTCAAAGAAGCTTATGGTTGTATGAACCAAGTGTGAAAAATCACTGTCTTAGATCAGTGGTTCTTAAGGTTCCTAGAAGTCCCCAAAACCTTTTTCAGGGGGCGCATGAAATAAAAGCTATTTTTATAATAATCCTGAGACATTATTTGTCTTTTTGAAAAAACTGTGCTGAGATGTCCCTAGTGGTCCAGTGGTTAAGACTCTGTGCTGATAATGCAGGGGGTGCAGATTCGATCCCTGGACAGGGAACTAAAATCCCACATGCTGCACGGCCAAAAGATTAAAAAATATATATATTAAAAAACAAAAACTGTGCTGACCTCTGCATCTAATGGTATATAAAACTGCTAGAACCAAACACAAAACAAAACAATGGCCCCAAACTGTAGAGTCACTGGATTCTTCACTGCCATTCACTCACAGCACCCATAAAAACCTACTTTCACTTGAATGTCCTTGATAGAGCAGTAAATTATTGACTGTATTAACTCAACATTTCAGGGCACATCTTTTCAATACTGTGTGCAATTATTCTGGGGGATGAAGTGGGAAATACTCAAAAGCACTTCTACATGTTGAACTATAAGGGCTGCCCCAACGAAAAACAGGTGGGTGATTACCTGTGAATACAAACTGGAACCAACAGATTTTTTTTCATGGAACACCATTTTCATTTCAAAGAAAAAATGACAAACTATGTTTACTTAGTCAAGGCTATGGTTTTTCCAGTAGTCATGTATGGATGTGAGAGTTGGACTGTAAAGAAGGCTGAGCGCTGAAGAATTGATGTTTTTGAACTGTGGTGTTGGAGAAGACTCTTGAGAGTCCCTTGGACTGCAAGGAGATCCAACCAGTCCATTCTGAAGGAGATCAGCCCTGGGATTTCTTTGGAAGGAATGATGCTGAAGCTGAAGCTCCAGTACTTTGGCCACCTCATGCCAAGAGTTGACTCATTGGAAAAGACTCTGATGCTGGGAGGGATTGGGGGCAGGAGGAAAAGGGGATGACGGAGGATGAGATGGCTGAATGTCATCACTGACTCGATGGGCATGAGTCTGAGTGAACTCCAGGAGTTGGTGATGGACAGGTAGGCCTGGCGTGCTGTGATTCATGGGGTTCCAAAGAGTCGGACACGACTGAGTGACTGAACTGAAGTTTACTTAGATTTGAACCAAAAATTAGCTTCCCAATTTTTAAAAGACTTATCTGATGAAATGTGTGGCAATATAAGCAACCGTAAATCTGTCAACATTTGAAAGAGCTGCATGACTCAGTGAATCGATGATTCCCTTGTTGTTGTTTAGTCCCCAACTCATGTCTGACTCTTTTGCAATTCCATGGGCTGTAGCCTGCTACTCTCCTCTGTCCATGAGATTTTCCAGGTAAGGATCCTGGAGTGGGTTGCCATTTCCTTCTCCAGGGGACCTTCCTGACCCAGGGATTGAACTGCATCTTCTGCATTGGCAGGCAGATTCTTTACTACTGAGCCACCTGGGAAGCCCAATGATTCCTAATGACCAATATATGATGTCATAAAATCATGCGTGGGTAAACACCCATTCAAAGTGCAAGACAGACCAATGAATTTTAATGTAAACATTGTACACAAGTTTAGGTTTTAGTGTCAAAGGAGAAATCTACAATTATGTGATAAGGTTATTAAAGCACTTTTTCCAGGACTTACCTGACAGTCCAGTGGTTAAGACTCCACACTCCCAATGTAGGGGGCACAGGTTCGATCCCTGGTCAGGGAGCTAAGTTCCCACATGCTGCCCCAGTGCAGCCAATAAATAAATAAAATAATAAATTATTCCTCCCTTTTCCAATTACTATGTACCTGTATGAGGCTGGATTTTCTTCACATACTTCAACTAAAATAACATACCAACCATATGAATGCATAAAATCTGCCAACTCAGTGGTCTTCTGTTAAGCCAGACATTAAAAAGATTCGGAAAAATGTAAAACAATGCCACCTTTATCACTAAATTTTTTAGTAACTTTTCATAAAGTTGTTATTTATATTAGCAAAATAATTTATTATTTAAATCAATAAATCTTTTCAAAGTTGGTCTGTTTCTAGCACAGTAAATATTAAGCCACATAAACAAAAGCTGTTTGGAGTCTGCAATGATTCTTAAAAATATAAAGGAGTCCCAAGACCTCAAACTTGAACTGTTAGAGCCCTCTTCTAATTGTCTGACTCCAGCTTCACATCTTCCAACTCACCCTACTACCTCCCAGCTTCACTCTTAGGACCAGATATAGCATCCCATTTAATTGTATCAATTCAAGTACGAGCTCTTTTGCCTTTTCCACAAAAAATGAAATAAATATTGCTCTATTTACCCAATGGCCTATTCCCTTTAAACAGGACTCTAATTTCTCCTATCCCAGAGAAAGAGAGGCTACCACAGATATGGAAGGAGAAACTAAAGAAAGCAACTCTTTTTAGCTGCCCATCCCAGATTTTGACAATTTAAAGGTTTTCAAGGATCAGTTCAGTTCAGTCGCTCAGTCGTGTCCGACTCTTTGTGACCCCATGAATCACAGCACACCAGGCCTCCTTGTCCATCTCCAACTCCCGGAGTTCACTCAGACTCACGCCCATCGAGTCAGTGATGCCATCCAGCCATCTCATCCTCAGTCATCCCTTTCTCCTCCAACACCACAGTTCAAAAGCATCGATTCTTCGGCGCTCAGCCTTCTTCACAGTCCAACTCTCGCATGCATACATGACTACTGGAAAAACCATAGCCTTGACTAGACGGACCTCAACCAAATGCAACTTATTAGCTGACTCCACAAACATAGACAAAGTATGATAAAGGTAAGATTTTTTATTGAAATATTGGGAATGTTCTCTGTAGAGCAGCAGTCTCACTGAGGGGCAGTTTTGCCTCCCAAGTAACATTTGATAATGTTTGAAGACATTCTTGATTGTTAAATCTTGGCGAGGGGGTGTTATGCGTATCCAATGGGTAAAATACAATACATAAATGAAAAATACTTAGGTTCAATTCTAAACACAAAGAATGTACCAAATTCTCAAGAAACGTTGTTTATATACTTTGTCTCTAATACCTATTGTTAAATCTCTAAATTTCTTATTCCCTTAAGCTTTGAACAGATTGCATAATTACAGATGTGATCTTTATTTACTGGAAATTTAACATCAGTATTACTATCCCTTACTTCTTAAGGTTACTTGCCACTATAAAAATATCACAAGGAAGTAACATTTCCAGGCTATGAATCTGGTCCCCTAAAATTTGTGCTTGTTATTAGCTGTCTAGGAGCAAATGGACATAACAGTCAGGTATCAAAGTACAACGTAACACACAAATGGTATGGGTCCTCTTATCTGGGCCTGATACTTCAGGAGTGCACAAATACCTAGCCTCTTTATAGACTACTTTTAGGCTTAACTCCTCCAATTTGTTTATCCATCCAGACAAGCACACTTACTGAGGGCCTACTATGTGCAAAGCAAACTGAATACAAGACAAAAAATTTTTTACCAGTCTAATAAAGACACAGCTGAAACACAAAATGACTGATGTCATAAACAGAAGTATCAAATAAGTGTTATAGAAGGCTGCAGGGGGAAGGAATGCCGGGGGAGGCTTCCCAGAAGAGAAAATGGCACAGAAAACACACCCTGTTCACCTCTTAGTATTACAAGACTACAGCTTCTGCACTTACACACTACATTTCTCAATTTTGCTTCATCATCAAAACAAGAGGAAAGTGACAAGTCCAAAAATAAACTTATCAAAAGTACTTCCCAGGACCTTCTTCTTGTCCAACTTCTGGTTTGTTTTCTATATGTGCAAACTTCAGCAAGTTCCAAACACCCCATCTGTCTAACAAGTGTTTCTTCCTTTCTGAATTTATAAGACTATCACAGGGAATGATCACTGCTCTCTTCTTTCTTCCCTAGCTGCTTCTCCCAAAATAGTTTAATTTTCTCACCTTATTCTATGTTTTCGAATTCGGTAAGAGAGGCGTTATGAGTCCCAAGATACAAGAAGTACCAAATAACTGCTGTGTATCTTTCTAAGTCTTGTCTTTATTTTCTGTTTTTTATTTCAACTCTACTGTAGCTCACTAACTGGACCCTTTCTTCTGAATCCTCAGCAGCTGACACAAATAAAAATTTCAGACCTAGATCAGGAAACTAGCCACTAATATGTAACCTTATCAGTTCATTCCCAATATGATACCGCTGATGTACTTCAACTTTTAAGTTTAGTTCTCATGGTCTAGGCTAGGGTTCCACTGAAGAAGCGTTTACCTTACGGTGAACTGGGCGGGTAGCAACCAAATCGCAAACGATACTGAAAACTAGATTTCTGCTTCCAAATACTCAATGTCACCATCTTAACCCCTCGACTTTTCAAAAGGGAATCCTCAGTAATGGGGGGNTGCTGAAACTCGGGCCAATCAGAGTGAAGCTCCAGGATGGCATGGTAACTGTTCTACCCTGCCATTGCTTCAGTCCGCGGGTGGTCATGGGAAAGTTCTCCTGTCGTCCGGCCCTCATTTCCTGCCCAGACCACGTGCGGAGCTGGAGGGCCAGCCTAGGTCTATCTGTGTAGCTCGCCTGCAGCTGCTCCAAGGCTCCCAAACCTGGCCTTCTTGTTTCCTGACCCATGCCAGCCCAACATAACCTCTCCCTCTCTGAATCCATAGCATAGACATTGGGAGTGTTAGTGATGCCCTAAGGGAATGGCTCAGCTTAGGGTTTGGTACAAATAACAATTCTTGGGACTTTTTTCCCACCTGCACTTTAGGAACCCCTAAAGTTCTAACTGAAATGATCCCGCCTCCTCTGGGATACCTTTGTGGATCAGTCTTGCCCAGCGAGTTGGGGTGATGCTTGGGCAGTCTGTTACAGCTTTGTTTCTTTGTATTGTGTTACTTACTGTCTTGGGGCTTCCCTGGTGGCTCAGAGGTTAAAGTGTCTGCCTGCAATGGGGGAGACCCAGGTTCGATCCCTGGGTCGGGAAGATTCCCTGCAGAAGGAAATGGCAACCCACTCCAGTACTCTTGCCTGGAGAATCCCATGGAGGGAGGAGCCTGGTAGGCTATAGTCCATGGGGTCCCAGAGTTGGACACGACTGAGCGACTTCACTATCACTATCACTTACTGTCTTATCTTCAGGGCGGGCCTCTTAGAGGTCAGAGCTTCATTTTCAAATTGGTGTTCCTTTCCCTTGTGTTCCCTGGTGGCTCAGAGGATAAAGCATCTGCCTGCTATGCGAGAGACCCTGGTTTGATCCCTGGGTTGGAAAGATCTCCTGGATGAAGGAAATGGCAACCCACTAGAGTATTCTTGCCTGGAGAATCCCATGGACAGAGGAGCTGGGCGGGCTACAGTCCATGGGGTCACAAAGAGTCGGACAAAACTGAGCGAGTTCACTTTTCCTTTTCCCCCAGGGTCTAGCCCAGAGCAAGAGACATTATCTCAAAGGGATGAGTTGAACATGTTCTGGAAACTAGATCTAGTGACTAAGTGGAAAGTGAAAGTGAAAGTCGCTCAGTCTCTTTGCGACCCCATGGACTATACAGTCCATAGAATTCTCCAGGCCAGAATATTGGAGTGGGTAGCCTTTCCCCTCTCCAGGGGATCTTTCCAACCCAGGGATCAAACCCATGTCTCCCGCATTGCAGGTGGACTCTACCAGCTGAGCCACAAGGGAAGCCCCAAGTGACTAAGGGTTCCACACAAGATAGCAGGTACTGTGCTCAGAAAGCAGAACCTATTAGGATTACCACTGAACCGCCCCCTCCTCCTGGGACATTAATACAAGATTGAAATGAGCTCTACCCAAAACATGGATAAAGCTAAATTATGGGTTTTCAGTGGTGGCGAGGGATTAGATACTTAAAAAGTGGAGTGGTTGTGAAGATAAGATAATGGGTGGGAGAAACCTAGTACATTGTAGTTGTTCAGTAGATGCTTGAAGGAAGAAAAAAGTAAATATATGGATGATCAAATAGTAAAGCTAAATTTCTGACTCCAGACACCTTCCCCTAACTCCTCCATCAAAGTATTACTCCTTTCCCTCCACCCTCCCTTGCCTGTGCTCAGCATCAGAAAGTCATTAAGTCTCCCTGGAGGGTTACAGCAACTTCCTCACTGCCCTCCTGAATCTTTGATTTCTTACTTTCCAATCCTCAAACCCAACTCTGTTTAAGCCTTTTCTTTACTTACTTATTTTGATGACCCCGAGGCCAGGTACACATTAAATGTTTGATGCAGAAATAAATAAATTACTTTCTTAAGTAGAAGTATGGGATTTTTGAGTCAGAGAACTCTGCCTTTAAATCTGAGCCCAACCATGTATTAGCTGTGTGAACTTGGGGAAATTTCTTAACCCTTCTGAACTTCAGTTTTCTTGTCTGTAAAATGGGGATAATAACAGTACTTGCCTTACAGAGTTGTGAGAATTAAATGAAATAAGGCATATGGTACCAGGTACACTGGTATCCTCAATAAATAGTAGGTATTATTTGTATTCTTTAAAAAGGTTAAGAAACTCCCATTCTAAGACATGGACTCTGACACAGACAAGAAGCTCAGAAATGTGCCTTATATGAATGAGTATTTCAGTCCAGAGTATTAGCAGGTGTGTAGGAGCTGAGCCTCTTAAGTAGTGTATACTTACTGGAAGACTGGAGAAGGAGACATTGGAAAAGTGCTCCAGAAGGAATTTCCTACCACCATGGTGATTTCTAAGTAGAAGAACCTCTTGTTATGCCTACTCTGGTAGGCATGTGGCCCACAGGCTCATCATTCCCAGGGACTTCTGCCCCAGGAAGAACTTCTTTGTGGGCCAAGGCTTTATGGGTCCACATATTCTTACTCTGCCTAATTCTGATAACACCCCTTTTGATTGTCATCATCTTCCTTCTTCCCCTGTAAAGCCAAGGAGTTTGGTGCATGTTCACCAAACTTTGCTGAGCCAGGTTTTGTCCTGAGTATCAGGAGCTCAGAGATGTCCCCTGCTCAACGGTGCACTAACCAAGAGAGACAAAGCTAAGTAAAATCCATTCTATCCTAGGAGCTCCCAGTCTCTCTTACACATATCCTGAGAACTCACTCTATGCAACTCTCCAGGGAGGAGACAGACCTGTAAGGAGTAAAGAATCATGAAAGAGCAAGAGACTTTCTTCCAGTGAGATGATTCTCCGTTTCTTATATGGTACATTGGAAAGAGCAGTGGAGTTAGATTCAAACAGATGTAAGTTCAGGTCCTAGATCTGCCACTTTTTATTTCTTGCACAAATTATTTAATTATTCTATACCCCAGTTTCCTTGTCTATGAAGTGGGCACAACAATATCAATATGATCATAGAATTTGCAAAGGATTGGGCCCCTGTGTGGCACATAGTAAGCATACAGTAAATGTTGATTTCCTTTTTCTTTTCCTATAATGTGATAAGGAAGGGTGATGTTTATAAATGGCATATAACTAGATTTATCAACATATAAATCTTTTGTGAATATCTTTGACTTTTAACTAGAGCATTTAATCAATTGCATTTAATGAATTTACTGGTATATTTATGATTTTATCTAACATTTTAGACTTTCTCTTTCCTCCAAATGTTCTGTTTCTGTTTCTCTTCTTTTTAAAATATATTAAAAAAATTTTTTTTGTTTCTTTGGTAAGAATAACTGCCATTTACTGAGACTCAGCTCTTTGCCAGATTTTTAAAACTGAGATATAATTTTCATAATATAGCATTCACCCATTTGAACTCAGAGGTATTAAGTATATTTGCAAGGTTGTGCAACCACCACCACTATATAATTCCAAAACATTTTAATAATCCCAAAAAGAAACCCCAGACCCATTAGCAATAATGTCCTATCTCCCTTTCCTCCCAGCTTCTGGCAATTTGTTAATCTACTTTCTGTCTCAATGGATTTACCTATTCTGCATATTTCATATAAATGGAATCATAAAATACATGGCCTTTGTGTCTGACTTCTTTCACTTAGCATAATGTTTTCAAGGTTCATCCAAGTTGTAGCATGCATCAGTACTTCATTCCTTTTTATAAGTAGGATAATATTCCATTATATAAATAAGCCATATTTTGTTTAGCATTCATGAGTTGTTTCCACCATAAATAATGATTATTCCACTATGAATAATACTGCTATGGACATTCTTGGACAAGTTTCTTGTGGACATGTGTTTTAAATTCTATTTTAATTTTATGTTTATACCTAGGAGTAAATTTGCTATAGGGTCACATAGTAACTCCTATGTTTAACTTAAGGAGCTGCCAAACTATTTTTCCAAGTGGCTGTACCATTTTACATTCCCACCAGTGATGTATGAGGGTTTTAATCTCTCCACATCTTTGCCAATACTTGTAATTTTCTTTTTTCTTCCTTTTTTTTTTTTTTTAATTATAGCAATGTTAGAGGATGTGAAATGGCATCTCACTGTGGGATTTTTCTTAATACATTTCCCTAATGAGTAATGATGTTGACCATCTTTTCATGTGCTTATTGGCTATTTAAATCTCCTTTCTTGCCGTCTTGGATTATTTCATGTTTCTTCCTGCATCAGTTTGGAAATTAAATTATTTTTCTGTTGTTTTAGTGATAGCCTTAGAAGTTACCACATGCATTTCTAACTTACTAAGGTGTGATGCTAATCAATACCTTTAATCAATACCTTTATAGGAAGGTTAGACTTTGCTGAGACAAGGAAAAGGTGAATTCCAGGCCAGATGAACAGGGAGAATGGAGATGTAGGACCGGAAAAGAGCCCAGTGTATCCATGGGTGCAAACTGCGACTTCATCTTACAAGCAATAGGAGCCAAAGAATGTTCTGTGGAACAATTAAGATGTAATTGCTATCTGAGGCAGAGTGGAGCTAGAGCAAGATGGGTGAGCAGAGGATGAGCAGTTTAAAGCCATCCAAGAAAGATGTCTCTGCCCTGAAAAAATTTCTAAGAACAAAGAACACTCCTCTTCAATCCAGGAAGACTTTCCTGAGGCTGCCTAGGAGGCAGGGCAGAGTTTGACCTATTGTGACCAGATGCTTTCACACTGCCTCTGTCTCTGCCACTTCACCTATCTCCAAGCCATGCTCCCTCTGCCTCCACCCTCTATCTCCAGCAGTCATTCTTCAGCTGCCTTTCTTGCAGTTCCTAAATCTCTTCTCGATATATCTAAATTCTGCCCATCCTTCGAAATCCAATTCAGTTAAATCAATCCAGCAAATGTTTTCTGGGCTCCTACTGTATCCCTGTCCCGAACTGAGCTGAGAGATTCAGAAATAAATGAAATAGGTGGAGGTTCTGTCCTTAAATGAGCTCATTTGATGATGGAGGAAGGAATATGGAGGGAATAGGCAGGAAGATGGAGGGAATAGGCAGCAAGTTATTTTGCTATATCGTGGTCAGAGCCCTAATAAAGGTGTGATGGAAAGCCATCAGAGACAGCCTGTGGGGTGGGCAGATCATGGGGATAGGGAGAGATAAGGAGAAAGTTAAGCAGAGTTCCATGTAGGAGTTGAGTATAGTTAAAATACCTGGTTGCTAGAACAGAGGATGACCAGATTATGAAAGATGTTAAATACTTCACTAAGAAGTTTCCCTAGATGCTAAAGGGCATGTGTATGTGCTTGCTAAGTCACTTCAGTTGTGTCCAACTCTTTGTGACCCTATAGACTATAGCCCACTGGGCTTCTCTGTCCATGGGATTCTCCGGGCAAGAATACTGGAGTGGGTTGCCATGCTCTCCTCCAGGGGATCTTCCAGACCCAGGGATTGAACTTGCATCTCTTATGTCTCCTGGGTTGGTAGGCAGGTTCTTTACTACTATCACCACCTGGGAAGCCCCCAAAGCAATGAGGATTTACTAATTTGCTGCAGGGGCCAGATGTGATCAGCTCTGTGTCATTAAAAGAGCCAATGTGAATGTAAAGGGGAATGATGGAGAGGTAGTTAGGTAGTGAAGGAGATCTCCTACAGGGAGCATTCCTTGACAACTACATCCCACATTCACTTCCCCTGTTCTGCTGCACCCGCCCCCCACCTCTGCACTACCTCATGCTCCTGGAACAACCCTGAAAACAAATTCTCAGACAGCTTGGACTATCTGGTATACGTTTGTGCAAAGGGGATTGGAGCGGTGATCATGGCTAAAGCCTTAAAGATGGTGGTGGTGTTTCAAGCACAGGTCTCCTTGGGGTATGTCTAGGTACCAGGCAAACCAACTGGGAGGTCAGGAGACACTGGAAAGCTTCAACAACAGCAGCAGCTATTTGGACAATGGACAAATGCCAGTTCAGCAAACACTTGAGTGCCTCCTGAGTAAGGGTGAGACTAGATGCTTAGATGCTTGCTCAACTTCTTTCTCTGTAAAATGGCTTTCATCAAACTTAGCTCACCAGATTATTAAGAATATCAGCTAAGAGAATGCATATGAAATCCCTGGCACACAGTAAGAACTTATCTTTTTCTTCCACTTTTCCATATACAAATCAAGTAGGAGTCAGTCTTTCAAACTGACAGTGGAGGAAACAGATCAGAGAGGATCAGTGACTGCTGAGGTCAGACAATTCAGAAAAGGCTCAATCAGGACAAGTTCCCCCTGTAGCTGCCATATCTAGCTGTAGTTAACGTGGTATATTAAGTACCTTCCACATACCTGGCATGTATGTTATCTAATTCTTACAACAACCCTATAATGTGGATATTCCTAAAACCATTTTAGAGATGAGGAAGCTGAGACTCCAGATTTTATGATGGGGAATTGCCCAAATCACCAGATAATTAAAGGCCAATTAGAGTGCCTCAAGTTTTAGGCATTAGAGGTAGTCTAGAAGCAGGGAGAAAGGACCCAGCCCCAGGGAATGGTACTTAGAGCCAAAGGAACAGAAAAGGGGTTAAGACAGGAAGCAAGGGCCAGGAGCAGGCATGTGTGGGTTGGAGCTAGACAAAGAGGATGACAGGAAGCCCAAGGAAGAAAACCTAAATTGTTTTCAAAACTAAATAGGAGTGGTTCTTTCAGTAAAGTTTTACTAATTGCTCACTTTCCCTGGGACCTTAAAGGACAGGGTTGGGGAGAATTCAAGTCAAAAAAAGTAGTTTTTGATAAGACACCTTCCTTGTAGATTTGAAGCCCCCAGGAGTGAGCAGGGTACCTCTGGGTCCCCCACCATTGCTCAGCTCAGAGCCTGCCACAGAGAGGGCCTAGGCTGAGTAAATGAACAAGAGTGAATGCACGCAAAAGGGCTCTGGCAAGTTAATCAGACCTGGGCCTCTGTTTCCCCTTCTACAAAGTGAAGATGATCGCTAACTTGTGGGATTAACAGTATATAGTGATTAAGGGAACAATATATGGTGATTAGGTGCTAGACCAAATCCTGGTCCTGACACTTGCTAGCTGTGTGATTAGGTAACTTGGCTTCTCTGTTTTCCATTGGTGAAATGGAGATATTAATAGTATCTAACACATAGGGCTTTTATGAGGATTAAATGGGATAACACATAAAGTGTAGAAGAGTGCCTAGGACACAGGAGGTGCTCAAAATGTATGGATTTAAATGGGAACCATGTGATGGAAACAGTGCCTACCTCAGGCGTCCTGCACGTGCTGCATGTGCTCAGACAACCCCACATTGTAACTAGAGGAGGGATTACTGGCCCCTTCATCCTTTTTCCCTATTGAGGTAGGATGGTCTTTATACAGGTANCTGGATCCTTCCTGCTGAAGCAGGTACTCTGGGGGTCTTGGAGAACAGAAATTCCTGGATTTCTGTTTGGGAGCCTGCTTTCTTCATTAGCATTATTTTCAGTTTCAAACTATTTCTACTAAAGAAGCTCTAACTGACCTTGGACTAAAACAAGCATCTCTGCTTTTTTGTTATCTTTCAGATCAGGTGTCCAAATGGGAGAAAACAGAAAATTTTACAAAGATCTTGAGAATTCCAGTTTCCAAGATGACTGGGAATGTAAAGGCACATTTGAGATATATCACGGAGATCAGAAAGAAAGTTCCAATCAAGTCATAATCACCCATGAAGAAATACACACTTTGANTTATCTTTCAGATCAGGTGTCCAAATGGGAGAAAACAGAAAATTTTACAAAGATCTTGAGAATTCCAGTTTCCAAGATGACTGGGAATGTAAAGGCACATTTGAGATATATCACGGAGATCAGAAAGAAAGTTCCAATCAAGTCATAATCACCCATGAAGAAATACACACTTTGAGACAGCAAACATCCCGTAACCTGCTTCATAAAGTTCCCCACCTGGAAGTAGACCCTATGTGTGTAATGTAGAAAAGGTCATGGCAGAAGAAATCTCTTCTTAGTCATCAGAAAATTCATACTGGTGAGAAATTTTATGAATGTCAGCAGTGTGGGAAGGCTGTCCATCACGGTCCCAATACTCAGAGAACTCATAGTGGAGAAAGATCCTATGAATCTGAAGAATGTGGAAAGGCCCTTGGTTCTGTTTCACTCTTTACAAGACATCAGAGAGTTCATACTGGTGAGAAACACTATGAATCTGAGGATGTGGGAAAACCTCTGTTCAGCTCTCACAACTCAGTGTCCATCATAGAACTCATATTGGTGAAAAACACTATCAATGCACTGACTACGGAAAAGCTTTTAGTTACTTATCGTTGGTTATTACACATCAGATAATTCATACTGGAGAAAAGCCCCATGTCGGTACGGAATGTGGAAAGGCCTTTATCGGTACCACGCAACTTAATGAACACCAAAGAATCCACAGTGGTGAGAAGTCATATAAATGTAATGAGTATGGAAAGGCCTTTGGCCATCGTTCCCATCTTCCTCAACATCAGAGGATCCAAACTGGTGAGAAACCCTAAAAATGTAATAAATGTGGGAAGGCCTTTAGGCAGGGCTCACAGCCTAAACTACGTCAGATAATTCACACTGGTGAGAAGCCCCATCCACAGAATGCAAGCGATGTGGGAAGCCATAGTCAGTGCTCACAGCTTACTCCGCACAAGATCCATTCCCAGTGAATGAAAGAAATGTGGAAGGACTTCGGGCGCTCATCTTCTCAACTTTAAAGAACGTTCGCCATAGAAAATCCCTATCATAAGAGAAGAAAAGACTTCTCCTGTCTCATTCTTAACCTTGTCAAATGTGGAAATGCTTTTTGGTTCAACTCACGTTAGATTTATCAGCAGATTCATCACCATCACATTCATCATTAAAGACCCTATTAATATAATAATGTGGAGAAGCTTCTGGACTGTACCTCTCAATCATTAGCAACTGGAAAATTCATGCTGGCTAGCAACCAAAGAAGTGGAGAGACCCTAGAAACCCTTTGCAAGTGAAGTCGCTCAGCCGTGTCCAATTCTTTGCGACCCCATGGACTGTAGCCTACCAGGCTCCTCTGTCCATGGGATTTTCCAGGCAAGAGCACTGGAGTGGGGTGCCACTTCCTTCTCCAGGGGATCTTCCCCACTCAGGGATTGAAACTGGGTCACATTGAACTGCCCACATTGTAGGCAGACGCTTTACTGTCTGAGCCACCAGCTTACATAAAAGAAAGCATAAGAGAAAGTAATCCTGTGAATGTTAGGTGTGTGGGAAGTTCTTTAGTCATAAGTCTCTTTTAATCAGAAAATTCATATTTGAAGAACATATTGTACATTAAAAATTCCCATTTGTCATTTATTGTGCATCAGAAAATGCACACTGAATAAAACGCCAGGCATTGAAAACAACAGTTAAACGTTTATCAAGTTGAGGAAAGTATGGAGAAGTTTCAAACAAATCATACAGGGCTGTGGCTCAGATAAGAATATAATAAATTAGACATTCACAAAATAATATTTATGTTACTACCTAGTATTTTCTCCCTCAGTGAAACAACAAGAGCACAATGAAGCAAATGAGAGCAGTATAAAAGAGTGTGGCCATACACTACTCAAAAAGTTACTACTTTAAATGCATTTATAGACAAGAAAACTATAAGTGAACCAGAGACCTATTGAGAAGCTAGAAAATGAACATAACTTACTAATACACAGAAGAAAACAGTTCACTGAAATTTAAACAGGTTTTATTAACCTTGAAGCCTTTTCTTTCAAAAGAGAATATAAGCACTTAAAAATTTTGTAAAAGCATTCTACAGTACTAAAAATGAGGATGTATTAACACACATAAAAGGCATTCAAAATAAGGTTCAACGCTTCACATTTTTGATAAAAGTTTGAAATTTTACATGAACTTCACTTCCTAAAAAGGAAAAACTAATGTTTCCAGAGTTGACCAAATGCTAGCAGAGGACAGATGTTACAGGGTATTCGCGTAAGTTTTTTATTTTGTTTTACCACACCTATGGGATTTCCCTGACGAGTGATTAAACCAAGGCCCTCAGCAGTGACAGCTCAGAATCCTAACCACTGAAGTCCTATGAAAGCCAGGCATGTTTCTACATGCTAATTGTGAGTGTAAGTTTACAAAGCATATACTATATGGCATATACTAGGTTGGGGCTTCCCTGATGGCTCAGCGGTAAAGAATCCACCTACAGTGCAGGAGATGGAAGAGACACGGGTTCCATCCCTAGGTCGGGAAGATGCACTGGAGAAGGACACCGCAACTCCAGTGTTCTCATCTGGGAAATCTCAGAGACAAAGGAGCCTGGCAGGCTGCAGTCCCTGGGGTCATAAGAGTGGGACACGACTTAGTGACGCCGCCACCACCACCACATATACTAGGCAGAAGGTACCTTGCAACTAGCCTCCAATGAAATCCAGAGGCACTGAGTCTTAACGTTGTCCAGCAGAAAACATGTCACCATAGATTAGATAACTGTACTATTGCAGTGAATGACTTTCATGATACTCTTTAAACCTCAGTATTTTTTCGTAACTATTATCTCTTCTAAAGCATTATAAATACACATGTATAAAACTATTCATAGTTTTATTAGCTCAGTTCAGTCGCTCAGTCGTGTCCTNCCTTGAGCGAGTGTTAACCTCCTTGAGCCTCACTTTCCTCTTCTGTAAAATGGAAATATACAGGCTATAGTGCCTACCTCGTAGAGTTATATCGTGAGGATTAAAGAAACAATGTATATCTAGTTCTGAGCAGGGTGCCTAGTACTCATCCGATAAGTGTGGATTTTGGACTGGAGCCTGAAAAGGTGTTTGGGGATCTCTGGAAATAAACTAGGGATACTCCTGAGAAAGTAGTTTTCAATGAAGTGGTACCTGTGTAGAAGTTAGAGTTGACTGGGGCTGAACAGCTGCCCTTCAGATAGGGAGCTTCCTGTCCTGAGGCCTGGGAGAATAGAATGACCCAGTTGGTATGGACTTATTAGTAATCCAGATCACACAATCCCATGTTGTATAGCTGTGAAAACAGGCCCAGAGTGGTTAGGTGACTTGCCCAAGGTCACACAGCTAAAAGGGAGGTTAGGTGTACCTCTAGGAAATGGAACCGACTATTCCTGAAACCTTATCATCCCCTGCCTTAGGCACTGCCTGTTCATCCTCTGAGGATCTGCTCTTCAGTTTGGGGGTCCCAGTGATTCCTGAGTGATCTAGAGCAGCTGGCTTCAGGAAGGGATGTTGGAAGGGGGCACTACTAGTACCATTACAACCACAGAATTTGGATTTGGGCTGGGTGGGGATGGTCTTTGGGGATGATCCAGACAATGTCAGAATGTGCTTGATTTGGGAGGGCCACCAGAGTCACTTCCATCACTCCCTGGGAAGCGTCTGGCCCCCTTGAAGTACTGGAGCTTGAGCAGTTGGGGCAGGCTGCCTGACAGAGCCTGGCAGAGAGGTGGGTGGAGGAAGATCGATGAGAGGAGAGGCATATCCACCTGGCATTTTCCAGATTCCAGGAGGAGGCTGGCCTCCAGGAGGTCAGGGTTCTTCCTGAGGGCGGGGCCAGGCAGAGCTGGAGCTTGATCTCCAGGCCAGGCCCTGGAGTCCAGAAGGGCGTGCTCTTTGTGTATCTGAGTTTCAGCCATAGTTTGGCAACAGGACGCCTAAGTTCTGAGGACGGCTTTTCCTCAGGCTCAGCACATCATTTTGAGAAAGGACCTTCCTCTCTCTGTGTCTTGGTTTCTCTGTCTTTAAAATGGGAACAGGGCTAACTCATCTATATAGGATTTGGCTTTTTAGCTTTTTTCCTTCTAGGGACAGTTTCCCCTTCTCTTTGCCCTCCTAACCTGACCCTTCTGCCCAGAGCTCTGGCCCAGGGAGGAGAGTGACAAGGAAGGCCAGAGTGCAGTGTGTGATGTTGAGCGCCATGTCTCCTCACGGCTGGCTCTTCCTTCTATTTGCTGTGTGACCCTGAGCCAGTCCAGTCCCTGAGTCCTGCCAGTCTCTTGGCCTCAATATCCTCTTCTATGCTCTGGGGTTGGGGCTGGACTACGATTGCTGATGTATACTTGGCTGGTAGTATAAGGCCTGACTCTAGATATCCTCATCTCATTGGAGAGGGGCAGACCTCAGACATTACCTGGTTTCTGGAGGAGAGTGGACAGGCCCCTGGGGACATGGAAGCTTCCAGAAGCTGACCAGGCAGCTCTCTTCAGCAAACAGCAAGCCTAGGCTAGCACCAGGCCTGATGCTGCAAAGCCTTTCAGTCTCAAAACACGTGAGGCAGCAGGGTGGGGACAGGCAGGGAGTTGGCGTTCTGCTGGCTTCCATGGAGTCCTTGCCACTGTGGACTGCAGTGCAGGCACACAGAGCACACAGAGCCTGGGAAGGGACTGAAGGTGCAGAAGGGTCCTGAGCCGATGGATGAAGCAGAGAGAGCTGATGGGAGGCCCTGAAACATGGAGGCTCCAAGGTCTGGGGGAGGAGATGGGCCATTCTGACCACTAGGAGGTTTTAGGATTGATTCCTGAAATAAGAGAGACTAGTTCAACCAGCTCCTGTCAAGCCAGGCATAGGGATGAGAAGTTTTCCTGACTTACTCAAGCTTCATCTTAGCATAGATTTGGTTCATTCGTTCTCTGAAATGGAGGGTGAATGTTCTTAAGGGAGTCTGAGTCCATCCTCCTCGTCCTGGGCAGTAGCTGTCCAAGCTTAGGGGCTCAGTGGCTTCCTTCTCAGATTCCCCCTACCCCACAGCAAAGCTGAGGACTGAGCACAAGGGCTGGCTTCCCCACTGAGTACCATCCTCACTACCTTGGGCCCTGACAGCACACCACTCCATCCCCAGGTCTGACAAGATGTACCAGGTTCCACTGCCGCTGGACCGGGATGGGACCCTGGTCCGGCTCCGCTTCACCCTGGTGGCCCTGGTCACGGTCTGCTGTCCACTTGTCGCCTTCCTCTTCTGCGTCCTCTGGTCCCTGCTCTTCCACTTCAAGGAGACTACGGCCACACACTGTGGGGTAGGGTTTGTTGAAGGGGGGGGCATTGATACCTTGTGTTCAGGCCTAATTGGATCTGTTTTGAATCCTGAATCTCTTGTAACAGAATTAGCCATCACACATTACTGGGCTGCTGGGAGTGCCTGCAAATGGAGGTCCCAAGGACTAGTCTCCCTCTACTTTTCATGGAGGTCATTGGGGGCCAGGGTCCCTAAAGTTGGGCAGCTCCAGAACCCAGAACCCAATCCTTACTTCACAGAGGGGCAGATTCAGCAGCCCCAGGGTTTTCTGGAGGGTAGAGAATAACACTGGGCTAGAGGGCACTTGGGGCTTCTTAGTGTGGCTCTGTTGTGGGCTGTGCCTGTTTCTCCATGGGAATGTGATTATGTAAGTGTGTGTGTTAACTGTGAGGGACATGACTATAATGGCTTTGATTGGGGTCTGTGTGTGAGAGAGACTATATCTGTGCCTGTCTGACTGGGGACCTGGTTATATGTATGTACATGTGTTTTCTGGGGTAGGTCCCATGACCTCTGAGGTTCCCTAGGTGTCCATATACCCTCTTGGATAGGGATATGGGATGTTGGGCTAGAAAGAAAGTTGTGAGTTCTTTCTCTGTAGATTATTTCAATAAATGGGATAAGACCTCTGTGAACCTTTATTATCTTCCTAGTTCATCTGCTGGGGAGAAGGCAATGGCACCCCACTCCAGTACTCTTGCCTGGAAAATCCCATGGACGAAGGAGCCTGGTAGGCTGCAGTCCATGAGGTCGCGAAGAGTCGGACACGACTGAGTGACTTCACTTTGACTTTTCACTTTCATGCATTGGAGAAGGAAATGGCAACCCACTCCAGTGTTCTTGCTTGGAGAATCCCAGGGATGGGGGAGCCTGGTGGGCTGCCGTCTATAGGGTTGCACAGAGTCAGACATGATTGAAGCGACTTAGCAGCAGCGGCAGTTCATCTGCTGACTCTGTATTACTTGAAACTCAGGGACAGCCTCACTTTCCCCATGTCTAAAACAGGGTTGAGAATTCCTGTTCTCCTCAGGGTTAGTGTAGAGAACTCCAGCTAGAGGAGATGGGAAGATGGTTTGGGAAGTATGAAGCATGAGGAGCAGAAAGAGGAAGAGGAAAAGGAGATTGTCAAGTTGGAAGACAGAGCAGGAGAAAAAGTTAGCCAAGGGTCTTTAAGTGGGAAAGAGGACTGAACCCTTGGACTAGCCTCACAGAGAGCTCAGAAGGCTCCCAAATAGCTGAGCTTCCCACCTTCGTATAAAGAGCATCTGCTTGAGAATATGGGGTACAACCACGACTGGGATCTGACTGGCAGGTGTGGGGGCCCACTTCATTTGTTCATATGTCTTGAAGTTTTCCTTCTTCTTGATTTGTCAGTGGGTGGATGTGGGCCTTGAGTTGGCAGCCAGTCTGGTGAGACTTAGAACTAGGAGACATCAGAAAGAACAGGACTGGAAGAAAAAGGGATGACCAGTTGATCTGAAGCGGATGATCAGAAAGGATTCATCCAACAGCCTCTCCTGACCTGGTTCTCACTTTAGATAATGCATCCAGTATTCTTTTACCCTGGCCAACTCCTCTTCATCTTGCAAAACCCTTCTCAGGTGTCTTTTCTTTTCCGATAGGCTTCTCTAGCCTCCATGGGGCAAGCTTAAT
The DNA here is from genome assembly GCA_006410615.1 of Neotragus moschatus. NCBI lineage: Eukaryota > Metazoa > Chordata > Mammalia > Artiodactyla > Bovidae > Neotragus > Neotragus moschatus. The sequence goes on from SJYA01002083.1 coordinate 687,231, forward strand.
CACTCCTTCCTCTGAGTGCTCATAGAACTGGTGTTCTCTCATACAGTTCTGTCATGCTGTATTTGTGTCTCTCTTTCCTACTAGGCTGGGAGCTCCTTGAAGGTGGGCATTGCGTCTGAATCAGAAAGTATTTGTTGAATAAATGGATAGGACACCTGCCTCCCACCCCAACACACAGCAGCCCATTGCCCTGGGAAAAGGAAGGCATGATATAATGCAGTCATAGTCCATACGGAAAATTATAATATTTGTATGGCATATGGAGTTAGATGGAATAGGCTGTTTGCTCGGCTTCAGGGGATAATGGGATCAATAACCTCAGCATACTTATAACCCATTCTCAGCGTACTCCTTTGGGAGCTAAGGCATAGGTAGCTGCTGGAAGGGTACTTGGCCTCTCTTGGGCAGGACTAGACCTAGGGACCCCAGGGGTATTTTGTCCCTACTCCCTGGGAGTACTGTGATGGATCCACGTGGAGATTTTCATATATGATCTGGGTTTCTCACCCAGATACTAAAGAAGTATCTTTAGTCTGTAATTAGATGATTTTGCCTCTGCTTGCATGTCCCCAGTGATGGGGGTGGGTGGGGCTTCTCTCCTTTCCAGGCAGCTGATTCCAAGGAGACTTAGTAACTAACAATTAGCAAGCTCTTTCTCACAGTGAGCACACCCTCTCTTTCTGGTGGGTGTCTGTCCTAGCTCTGGCTCTGCTTTAAGACCCTCGGAGCTACTTTTTCCACCTGGCTTCCAGACAGCCCTGCAGAGATGGGAAGGCAGTAATGCAGGGTCCCTTGAGTTTTCTCAGGTAGCATGGTTCCGAGTCCGTCAGGCAATCCTTATAAGACATATGCCCCTGGGCTTGGCCCAGTTGATCACTGTTCTCTTCAAGGCCCTGATCTGGGCATAGGACTTCCTATGGCCTGGGCAGTTCAGCCCAAAACAGGACTGTTCTGTTCCTGTTACTGGCTGATAGACCTCTGTGAATGCAGCCTGTGCTGCCACTAGCTGTTTCTGCACAGGTGCAGGCTGGACACTGATACCTCATGTTCAGCCCCCTGCAGATCTCTTTTGGACCCTGAATCTATTGTTTAAGATTAGCTAGCTCTCTGATGGGGCCCAGCAGACATATTCAGTCCTGCTTGAACACAAAGGGGCTAAATCCTATTCTGCTTTCTCCCTTTCCCTTCCCAGAAACCTGCTTACATCCCTGGACCCCACCCCCATCTCTGGCAAAGGGATCTGCTGTGGGCTGACCTTGGCCGCTATCACTTCTTACCTTTGCAGAGTGTTCTAGGATTTATGACACGGCCTTGTTGGTCCTGGGAAGGCTGTGTGCCTCAGCAGGCGTGGAGATCTGGGCACTGTGGGCGGGAGGCAGGCCCTAGGGAACTGGGGGTGGGACCCTGAAGTCTTAGAGGAGTCTCAGTCTGGCTAGAGCCCTCAACCCAAGCCCCGGATCCTTCAGCACCCAGTGTGAGTGTCGCTTCGTGCACCTACCCCCACCCCAATTCCCCGAAACTGAGCTGGACCAGTGTGGACTGGGGTTCCTTTAATGGAGGGAGGTCTGATTCCCATGGGGAGATTTGGTTCTAGGCCTTTTAATCCAAAGCCATCTCCATCTGCCCCCCAGAAGGAAGCCCAGCTTGAAGGATCATGGTGGTCAAGGGGAGTCTGGGAGGGCATTCTCTGTCCAGGGGAAGAAGGGAGCAGAAAAAATCCACCCCCTCAGTCTGGGTCTCTGTTTCCTGGCTCTGGCCCAGCACGGCAGGCTCATCCTGAGCAGAGAAGAATCCCATGATCCCCAGATTCCTGAAAACCTGGAATTGGGTGACATGGTCTTCTCAGAGAGGAAGAAGATAGAACTCTGGGCCACCAGAGAGACCCTGGTATCTTGGGGGGTCAGGGTACTGCTGGCCTGAGGCTTAGATCATTCTGAGCCTGGGGGTGGGATGGCTGATAGCCTGTTGTCCCATTGAATAGGTTCTGGGCCCTCCCATTGTTCCTAGTTGAACTTGGGTGAAGAGCAGGAATGTGGTCAGACAGGGTCAGTAGGAGAGCTTGGGCCACTCTGAGCCAAGGGTCCTTTGTCTGGGTTACCTGGCCTGAAGAAGGCCTTGGCTTGGAGACTTAAGCTGTCAGGTGGCAAGAGGCCTTAGTCCTAATGTTTGATCCTTGGATAGTTCTGGGCCTTGATCTTCCCTTCTGTGATATGGGAAGAATAACCCTTCCATCCTCTGACCCTTTTCCTGAGTGGTTATGAGGGTCATGGGAATGAGGCAGGCCATCAGAACTCCCATGTGCAGGCCACTGGGAACCTCGATTCTCTAGACTTTCCAGAGGTGACCCTACAAGAGCAGTGTGCCAAGGGGACTCCTATGAGCTGACCCTGCCTCTCTCTGCTGTCCTGGCCCTTCCCCCTTATACCTCCTCTTCTGCACTTTTCTTTTTCCTTTATGCCCTTCCTACTCTTTTACTCTGCCTTTTTCCTGTCCTCTGAGGAGCTAGCTCTAGAAAATGCCCCACTTTCCCAGGCCCAGGTATCCCCACCAGGCCCCAAATTGTGTCCTTTGCCCTGCCTGAGCATCACTCCCTACAGGATGTTCTCTGCGGCCTCCCAGCCCTTGGACCCCGATGGGACTGTGTTCCAGCTCCGCTTCAAAGCCATGGTCTCATGGGTCATCACTTTCCCTGTGTTCGGCTTCTTCTTCTGCATCATCTGGTCTCTGGTGTTTCACTTTGAGTACACAGTGGCCACTGACTGTGGGGTGAGTCAGCGCCTGGGTCAGGGCCACTTCAAGAGATGGTGATAAGGGTAGAATGTCAGAGTCAGAGAGAAGGCAGAGGGTGAGAGGGGAGGGGGATAAAAGGATGGTGGGCTGGGGGGGAAGTCAGGGGGTGTGTTTTGGGGAGAAAGAGCCAGGGAAAGTAGAGTCACAGTCCTCCAAGACTAGAAGAGGATTGTAGAGGGTACAAGGTGGCAGAAGGGGAGGAGGGGGAAGGGAAGAGAGAGGGAATAGGCAGGGGAGACCTTGAGAGGGAGAAGAGGGCTGAAGAAAGACCAGACTGGAAAGGAAGCCAGAACTGTGGGCTAAGATGAGGCCAGGAGTGAGGAGACATAATGAGTGGCTTTAGCCCAGACAAGAGGTCTGACCTGAGAAGACCCCAGCCCTGCCTTGGGTTGTTCTAGCTTGGTTTCTCCTCTGGCAGTCTCAGGCCCCACAACCTATATCCTCAGAGCTCTGCCAACTGGAGACCTAGAAGGAGCCTCTGCCTCTAAGAGCAGTCCACCAAGCCTTTCCTGAGGGCCCAGAGGGACACAGGTTCTGTATCAGGGGCATGGAGTTGAACATGGACTTGCCCTTAGCATCTTATTCCTGCAAGAGACAGACTTAGGCACAGATGTTCCCAGCACTGTGAGATGAGATTCCTTCTGTGATAAAAGGAGCACAGAGACGGTGGGTTCAGAAGAAGCTCTTCACCCAGCTCAGAAATCAGAGACTTCCTTCCTGGAGTGAGGGTCATGAGTGCCGGGTTGACAACTTTTGATTTTATCCAGGGGACAATGGGGAGCTTTGGAAAGATTTTGAGCAAGAAAGGGACATGATCAGAGTTGGAGTTTAGAAGACCATTCTGGCTCCTGTGTGCAGAACAGACTGAAGGGCAGCAGGGCAAGAGCAGGGTACAGGGGTTTAGTTCATGGTACAGGAGGTTCCAGCTGAGATGAGGACTATGAGGTTAGAGAAAAGGGGATGGAGTTCAGAGAGGAGTAGCAAGTAGTTTTGATAGGAATGGGAGCTGTGAACATATAGTGATTAGTACCCTGCATTGTGATAGGAATAGGAGTTTTTAATCAAGTTGGCAAGGGATGGGGAAGAGGATGGGTGGTAGGGAATAAAGAAAGGTCATCCATAAAAGTCAGGGGACTTTTATCTGAGGCCAAAAGAATGAATCTCTAATGGTGAAACATGAGATGCTATGAGAAATGCTGGACTGGAAGAAACACAAGCTGGAATCAAGATTGCTGGGAGAAATATCAATAACCTCCAATATGCAGATGACACCACCCTTATGGCAGAAAGTGAAGAGGAACTGAAGAGCCTCTTGATGAAAGTGAAAGAGGAGAGTGAAAAAGTTGGCTTAAGGCTCAACATTCGGAAAATGAAGATCATGGCATCCAGTCCCATCACTTCATGGGAAATAGACGGGGAAACAGTGGAAACAGTGTCAGACTTTATTTTTCTGGGCTCCAAAATCACTGCAGATGGTGACTGCAGCCGTGAAATCAAAAGACGCTTACTCCTTGGAAGAAAAGTTATGACCAACCTAGATAGCATATTCAAAAGCAGAGATACTACTTTGCTGACTAAGGTCCTTCTAGTCAAGGCTATGGTTTTTCCAGTAGTCATGTGTGGATGTGAGAGTTGGACTGTAAAGAAGGCTGAGCGCCGAAGAATCAATGCTTTTGAACTGTGGTGTTGGAGAAGACTCTTGAGAGTGCCTTGGACTGCAAGAAGATCCAACCAGTCCATTCTGAAGGAGATTGGCCCTGGGATTTCTTTGGAAGGAATGATGCTAAAGCTGAAGCTCCAGTACTTTGGCCACCTCATGCGGAGAGTTGACTCACTGGAAAAGACTCTGATGCTGGGAGGGATTGGGGNCAACCTAGATAGCATATTCAAAAGCAGAGATACTACTTTGCTGACTAAGGTCCTTCTAGTTCAGGCTATGGTTTTTCCAGTAGTCATGTGTGGATGTGAGAGTTGGACTGTAAAGAAGGCTGAGCGCCGAAGAATCAATGCTTTTGAACTGTGGTGTTGGAGAAGACTCTTGAGAGTGCCTTGGACTGCAAGAAGATCCAACCAGTCCATTCTGAAGGAGATTGGCCCTGGGATTTCTTTGGAAGGAATGATGCTAAAGCTGAAGCTCCAGTACTTTGGCCACCTCATGCGGAGAGTTGACTCACTGGAAAAGACTCTGATGCTGGGAGGGATTGGGGGCAGGAGGAGAAGGGGACGACTGAGGATGAGATGGCTGGATGGCATCACTGACTCGATGGGCGTGAGTCTGAGTGAACTCCGGGAGTTGGTGATGGACGGGGAGGCCTGGCGTGCTGTGATTCATGGGGTTGCAAAGAGTCGGACACGACTGAGCAACTGAACTGAACTGAGATGCTATGATTAGGAAGTTTTTTGGACCCCTTCCCTTTACACCATGTGAATTTCTGATCTGCTGTCCTGCCATAGATCCACTGAGTCATGTCGTCCATACCAAAGGGTTTCTACTCTTGGGGAAAGGAATTATGGTCCCATCTCTCAGTACCCTTAGCTCTGGGCTTTTTGGGGAGGGGGATTTGGGTACTGTGTACTTAGGCTCTGATAGATTCTATGTTGCTTTGTGCTGGCATAGTTGGTGAGTGGGGAACATTAGTACTTGGGATGGCAGGGGTGAATATGAGTACCTATACCTGATTGTGTGTGTGTGTGTGTGTGTGTGTGAGAGAGAGAGAGAGAGAGAGAGAGAGAGAGAGAGAGAGAGAGAAAGTTTGAGTGAGTTGATGAGGGAGGCAGTTCTTACTCTTTGAATGCTATGCCCACCCCTAACCTGAGAGGAGCTTGTGAGGATAGGACGAGTAGCCACAGGGCCCTAATTCTCTAATCCTCCTGAGGCATCCCCCCAAACTCTGTGTCATCTCTACCCTTTACCTATTTCTCAGCATCAGTCAGGCTCTGGGCCCTTGAGTGCTCTGGGCTCTCCCAGCCAAGCCTTAGATGTTGGTACAGTTCTCCTTAAAGTAGCTGAGGTTGGGGCAGGAGTTTCAGAATGAATATTCTAGGAAGTGAAGACAACACTCCCACTAACCCTACACAGGGGACCTACCCAGAGAAGCAGGAAAGTCAAGTGAAGAGGCTTGGAGTTCTCAGCAGTGTCCAGTCCAGATATGACTCCCACCTGTCACTCAGAAGCCGGGCTTCCCATGGTCAGTAGCCACATAGATCACACCTTTTTTTTGCAGGCTTTTCAGGAAAGTTTGTCTTCTGAAAGCCATTGCTTATACTCACTGCAGATGCCTTGCATACATTATATTGAGTATTCACCATCACCCTGCAAGGCAGGTGATATTCCTATTTTGCCAATGAGGAAAAGCTCAGAGAGGTAAAGTGACTTGCTCAAGGTCACCCAGCTTAGAAAGGCAGAGCTGGGATGCACACTCATTGCCTCCAAGCTGCCTTATCACTGAATATCTGAGACTGATCTTGAGCTTTGGTATCTCAAGTTGTACCTTGAGAGCATCACCCTCTCTCTGAAAGCTCTGCACTCAGCTGCCTCTGACAGTGCTGGGGGGAATCCATCTCCTTTTCTGTGAAGGCTTGAGAAGGCTCTGGCTGGTCCCACCCCAGGCCCTCCCCGGCCCCGTGAGCTGCTTCTGTCATTGCCTGCCTTCCCAGCCACTCTGAGATCCGTTCAGCATCTCCACTGGCAGACAGGAAGGGATCTTCCAGAACTCCATCACTGAAGACTGATCCTGCTATCATCACAGCAGGGTCATTCCCTCTCTGGGTTTCTGGGCTCTGGTACTGCTCTGGCTCTTGTTGAAGGTCTAAAAGAGTCCACAGAAAGTGTGGGCAACAGACTGGTAACTTCCACAGTTATGGAGTCCTTTAGAAATGCAGATTTTCAGATTCTAGACCTTCTGCATTCTCACACAATCCCAGATGAGTCGTATGCATATTAAAGTTTGAGGTACACTGCTTTAGGCATTAGAGTCTAAGAGATCCTCCTCCCATCAAAACTACTGTTTACCTACTCTGCATTCTCTCGTATAAACAACACACCACCAGTCCTTGGCATTGTGTGATATTATCTCCTCCTTCCTCAGCTTCAAAGAAGGACATTCCAGTTCCTCAAGAAATGAGGAATTCCAGGCTTTGAGGAAAATGGATGAGAGATATACATAAGAACAGGGTCATTTTCTTAGACTACACCAGGTTAGGAACACCCACTTTCTTCAACATGATCAGAATAGGGGTATTCTTCTGGCCCAGCTCCCTTGGGATCTCCCAGCACCCTCTATTGCCTTTCTACCCCTGACCAGAAGAACAAGTGAACTGAAAGCAGTCAGGAAAGCCTCGGTTGGGAAGTGAATCCAGCTCTGTCCCAAGTAGGCTCAGATGTTTCTGTCCTTGGGACTGAATCTGGGATTCTGAGCTCATGGACCCTCCCACAGTTCCTTATCCAGGTCACAGCCCTGTGCTGTGGGCTCAGAGAACATCTGAACCTGGCTGTAGCTTTCGAAGCCATCTGTAGGGAGATGGAGACGGTCCCACTCTGTACCCACACGAACCCCAGGTTGGCTGGGGAGTCAGAACCAGGCACAGGGGTGTCTGGGACCTGGAAGGGGAGGTCTCCCTGGAGAGCTGTGAGGCTTTGAAGGAGGGCTTCCTGGAGGGAGGAGACTGGAGCAGAACCTTCTGAGTGTCAAGGTGNACGGTCCCACTCTGTACCCACACGAACCCCAGGTTGGCTGGGGAGTCAGAACCAGGCACAGGGGTGTCTGGGACCTGGAAGGGGAGGTCTCCCTGGAGAGCTGTGAGGCTTTGAAGGAGGGCTTCCTGGAGGGAGGAGACTGGAGCAGAACCTTCTGAGTGTCAAGGTGATTATTGGAAGAGAAAGATCTCAAGGTAGGCGGGGCATCAGGGGGTCAGCGCCCAGATGGGTCACAACTCTCTAGGTGCCCAATTACCTGCCGTCAGTGAGCTCGGCCATCGGCGGAGAGGTGCCCCAGCGCTACGTGTGGCGCTTCTGCATCGGTCTACACTCGGCGCCCCGCTTCTTGGTGGCCTTCGCCTACTGGAACCACTACGTCAGCTGCACCTCCCCGTGTGCCGGCTACCGCCCGCTTTGCCGCCTCAACTTCGGCCTCAATGTCGTGGAGAACGTCGCGCTGCTAGTGCTCACCTACGTCTCCTCTTCCGAGGACTTCAGTGGGTGTCCAGACAAGGGAAGAAGGAGCGGGGAAGGGTTCGGGGAAGGGATGTCCTTGCCCCCTCCCTGCCCGGGACCTCCCGACGTGGGGCTTTGGGTGCTCCCTGCAGGGCGTGCTCCCAATCCTCCTCTCTCCCTCCAGCCATCCATGAAAATGCTTTCATTGTCTTCATCGCCTCATCCCTCAGTCACATGCTCCTCACCTGCATCCTCTGGCGGCTGACCAAGAAGCACACAGTAAGTCAAGAGGTACGGTCTACCCCTAGTGGGGCTCCAGGCGGCCCAGAGGACAATCAAGGACACTCGTCCTTAGGATGTGGGTAACGGTGAGGTGGAAACGAGTTCTGTGGCGAACTGGGGCTAGGGCTGGACCTGGGGACGGGGAGGGTGATGGGTCAGAATCTGGGATGGTTTGGGTAGTGTGAGGAACTGGAGAACATTTCTAGAAGAGATGGAGGCTCCATATGGGAGTAGAGGGAGAGGCAGCACCTAGGCTGCAGCAGGTTAGGAGCACTGAGTCCTGGTCTGTGGTCCGTAATCATTCCAGTCTCACCCCTCCTGCCACTTCTCTTCTCCTCACAGTATCTGGAGGTGTTGGGTTGGTAGATAACTCCAGGTAACTTACTTTGCCCCCCCTAAAATGGGAGGGGCCCACTGCCTCATCACACCCCGAAATGCAGGGCTATGAAATGCCCATCATTCCTGCTGCCCATGCCTCTGTCCCCTTCCATGAGCAAGGATGGTAAGACTCAGCCCAGGAGTTGGGGCCGAGTGGGGAGACTGTCCACACACATCTAACAAGCTGCAGAATGATCACAGAGCTCATCCCCTAGGACCGCAAGTCCTACAGCTGGAAACAGCGGCTCTTCATCATCAACTTCGTCTCCTTCTTCACGGCTCTGGCTGTCTACTTTCGGCACAACATGTATTGTGAGGCTGGAGGTGAGACCAGGCGAGGATTCCTGGGTGGTCACGGTGGCTCTGGGACGGCTGTGATGCTTCCTGTGTCATGTGTGATAGGGCAATGATCTTGGGGGCTGCCTGCCATTGTGTTCCAGACTCTGTGTAGTGATGCAGTGGTGGTGGTAATCTAGCAAGAGGCCACTGGAGGGTAGAGAAGTTAGCTGATCAGGCCCTGTTCCTTGTGCCCTTGCTGCAGTATACACCATTTTTGCCATCCTGGAGTACACGGTCGTCCTGACAAACATGGCGTTCCACATGACAGCGTGGTGGGACTTCGGGAACAAGGAGCTGCTCATTACCTCCCAGCCTGAGGAAAAACGGTTCTAAACCCTTCTCTCCTCCTGCTGGGGAGGAGGCCCACTGCCCAGAAACTAGGAACAAGATACCACTCTGGCCTTCCCTCGCCCTCTGTGTCCTCTCTGAGCCCTACTGAAGCTAGGGGAGAGGGAAAGGAGGGAGGAAGGGCCCAGGACAAGGTTTCACTCAGCTCTGCTGGGTTCTTCTTTCCCCCACTCCATGTGTAGGCACAGAGGCCTTTAAGCAGCACCACTTGTACCTGAGAAGCCCCAAGAAGCTGAGCTGGCAGGAGAGCTCCACCGTCTGGTGCTAAAAAAAGTCCTGAGGTTCATAACCACCATCAGGTTCTTGGCCTTTACATAGCCACCTCTCGCTGAGGTCAGGGACCACCGAGCAGCGGCTGCTACCAGAAAACCACAGCCATTTCTCCCCATGGGGTCATTCACTTGACTCATGTGCTGATCATCTGCTCTGCACATTCTGGCCTGTGACTACAGGCCCTTGCTAAGGTTGCCCAGGTGTCCTAGTCCTGACTTCACCTCTGATTTGGTGTGTACCCTTCCCTAGCTGTGCCTCCATATGTCCGTGTGGATGAAGCGGGGGTGCAGCGGGGTAGTGGGGGCTGTATGATTTCCAAGGGCTCTGCCATTCTGTTTCTCCCTGTGGAGGTGGTGTTCTGTACCTAAAGGATGACCTCCAGAAAAAGCCCTGGCACAACATGTATTTGCCTTCCCTTCTGAAATTGCTGACTTAAGACTCTTCCTCTTTGGCAAAGGTGCCAGGTAGCGGGCTCAGAGATTCCTGCCCCGAAACTGGTGAAACAGGCTCTCTGGTGTTCCCCCCAATCCTCCCTCCTACCTTAGGCCCTGTGCTCTTTGGGTTGTACATTTTATTTCAAAGGGAAATAAATTTTTTTTGTCAACAGTCTGGGCTAGGCTTACTTGTTTGGAGGCTCATCTCTTTGTTTAATGGAACTGAGGTGGGGAACAGACTCCAGGAGAGGGAATAGTCTATGACCATGTGGCATCCCTCCCTGCGCCAACCCCCACCCCCCACCCCCTGCAACAAACACACACTTAGGCCTTGGACTCTCCTACAGTCTAAGCCAATTTTGATGAGCAGGAGTGACTTTCTCTGCAGTGACTCCAGGTTTGGAAGCTTTGATACCTGGGAGAGCCTTAGGTTGAGGCAAAGGCCTGAGTGCTAGCTCCAACTCTGTCAGTAAAGATTTGTCCCCATGAGGGTATAAGGGGACAGTTCTCAGGTGCATGACTGTGACAGCACCTACCTGCAGGCTGATGACTCGGACTCGAAGTTTTTCCTCTTGCTTTGCATCCCAGACTACTGCAGAATCTGTGGCTGGGCCCCAGGACAAGACTGGGGCCCCTCCAAGGGAACCCAGAGCTTTGTTAGGGAAATTGGGGGGTGGGGGGACCACAATGAAGTCTATTGTCCCCTGTCCCCTCTTGCAGGAAACAAAAGGCTCCCAGTCTCTGGGGAGCCCTAGCCCATGCCTGGTCCCTGCCCAACCCCCACTGCCCAGCACACAGGGAGGAGCCAGGGCCATGGAGACAGGAGGTTTTATTGATGCTGATGGGGGTAGGAGGGGCCCCCAGGAGCCCAGAGGGAGTAGGGGTGGGGCTGAGTCAGTCAGCGGATGCTAAGGCTTAGGCACATGAGGGTAGGTTAGGGCACATTCATCTTCTTAGGATTCTGTGGCTCCTTCTCTGGGGCAGGGAGAGCGCATCATGAGGGCGGAGCAACCGAAGAGCAGCGAGGGAGAGGTTAGGGATGGCAGAGTGCTCCTAACCTGAGAGAAGGCACCACAATAGGCAGCAACATCTGGTCAGTAGGGGGAAGTGGGGAGGGGGCACCTGGTTGGCTTCTTGGGGAGGGGCCCGTCCTCGGCCTGGGTGAGCTCTCAAGAATACCTGGTGTTCCCAAGCAGAGTGGGGCAGGGCCCAAAGCCCCTCTCCCTGTGGGCCTCCTTCAGAAGAAAAAGGCACTCGGGGAGCCCCCTTGGCAAGGGGTGCCAGAATTAGTCCTTAAGGCACAGCTGGGGGCAGACAAGGCGCCAAGGCACAAAGGCACAACTGGTGGGGGGGGCAGGGGCAGCCTCCAAGCTGAGTGCCAGGGTCACAAGAGGACACAGGACCGCCCACGCTTGACAGGCGTGGGGTTGAGCACAGCCCGGACAGCCTCGGCGAACACTTCCTTGACGCCGTCCTGCTGCAGGGCTGAGCACTCGAGGTAGCGCACAGCGTGGATCTGCTTGGCCAGTGCCTGGCCCTGCTGCGGCGTGATGGGTGCCTGGCCCTGCTCCTTCAGGCGCCGCAGGGTGTCAGGTTGGGCTCTCAGGTCCTTCTTGGTGCCCACCAGGAGGATGGGCACATCAGGGCAGTGGTGGCACACCTCTGGATGCCACTTGTGCCGCACATTCTCATAGGAAGGAGGGCTGGCAATGGAGAAACAGATGACAAACACGTTGGTCTGAGGGTAGGAGAGTGTGCGGAGGCGGTCGTACTCCTCCTGGCCCGCTGTATCCCACAGGTTCAGGTTCACCGTGCGCCCGTCCACTGCACTCTGGGCGCTGTAATTGTCGAACACTGTGGGGATGTACTCCTTGGGGAAGGCGTTGGTTGTGTAGCAGATGAGCAGGCATGTCTTGCCCACGGCTCCATCGCCCACCACCACACACTTGATGCTCTGCATCGTGGGTGCAGCTGGAGGCTATGCCTCCTTCCCGTTCTGGGCCCCTCTGGATGCAGTGACCTGTGGACAGATGAGAGGGATACTCTCGGTTAGGGAGTCCTGGAAGAAAGGATGGGGGCATACAGAGGGGAACCAGCTCCAGTTCTCTTAACCTGACACCATCCTGTAATCCCATCAAGACAGACCACAGATAGACAGACACAAAATGGGAGACAGGTCCTGAGACCAAGCAAGGATGCTCAAGAACAGAAGAATAAGACAAAAATGTGATTTTCCCCTTAATCTTCTATCCCTTTCCTGAGATCATGGCTTGTGCCTCTGAAGAATCTGAGGGGCTTCTGGACTTTTGGGCAGAGAACACAGTGTCATTACGTACTATCACTGAGGAGACATGCTGGTGTCAGACTGGTCAAGGGTTCTAATCACAGCTCCACCAACTAGTCAAATATGATTCTCAGGCAGCATATTTAAGTTTCCTAAGCCTCATATTTTCTCATCTGTAAGATGGGGATAGAGCTGGTGAGAGTATAAAATAAGCTAACATGTAGAGAGTGTTTGGCATGAGGCATGGCACACAGGAAGTGGCAAATAAGTCAGCTGCTGTAATTATCCGTGGGGTAAGTTTGAGAGGAGTCCCCTTCCAACCATCACCTGGTCACCTCTGCAGCTCACAGGGCCTCGAGGTAAGGAACTGCTCTTCCGAATTCTGGAACAGAACAAAGCTTCCGGAAACCCTGTGATTATTTATACTGCTGTGGCAAGGGTAGTCCTCTAATTGACTACTTCCTCTCAGCCACGGGGGACTTTTTCTGGCTAGTATGTGACTTCCTTTCCCTGCAGCTCTCTCACAACCAGGTCCCTGCTCCCTGGGAGGGGACAGCTCTGTGTATGACAGTATGACACACCCAGTTCTCTTAGCTATCTCCTGCTCCACCCAAGCGCTATCATCCCTGGCCCATCTTCTCCATTTCACTTTATACACAGCAAAACTGTACCCTGGTCTGCCAACCCTTATCCTCTAACCTGTCCTCTCGACTATTGGTCCCAAAGCCTCAAAAATCAAATCTGGAGGGGGCAGGAGGGATATCTACAACTGGAAAGTAGAAAAGGAATCCTGGTGGTGTGGAACCTGCATAGAATCCAGGGCTTGGTCCCTCCCAGCTCCCCCTCCCAGGCCCCAGCTTCCCCTGGGACCAGCTGGGAGGGAAGTAAGTTCATTCTATGAGGCCGCCTCTCTGGTTTACAGTAAAAATATTTCCATCTTATTTGCATGAATAAATGTGTGTTCAACCTCAGGAGAGCAGATAGAGGGCCTCAAGGGTATGGGTCCAGAAAGAAGACAAGGACCCTTGGGCACTTGAGAACTTGGGACTGGAAGTCAAGAGAACTCAGCCAAGTCCTAGCCCCAGGGCTGCTCTGCTGCCAAGTCACTGCAACCAATCAAGAGGCACTTACCCTCTCTGGGCCTCAGTTTCCCAATCTGTGAAATGGAGAGAAAAAAGCTGGTGCAAGGATACTAAGTGGATGAGATGAGACATTAAGTCTCATCTAGGGGCAGGGGGACAAGATGATGGAGATAGGAAAGGCCACTGGGAGCACAGGGTGGGGGTGGGAAGGTTGAGTCAGTCAGCAAACGCCTAAGACCTTGGCACTTGAGCCCAAATCAGGGCACGCTCATGTTCTCAGGATTCTGTGGCTTCCTCCTTGGGGGAAAAGAGCACCTTGGGGAGGAGGTGTTGGTGCCATTCCTCGTGTCCATTGGAAGGTTGAGGAGAACCCAGCATCTCGAAGAGCAGATGCTCTCTAGGCCTGTAAATCTTTAGCTGCACACAAAGCAGGGGAGTAGGCATGGCTGTGTGACCAGGAACTCCTCCTCTCGAGCCCAGGACTGGGCTGGCCCAGGCAGGAAGGGACTCTGGCTGACAGTCACAAGCCCGAGAGACCAGAGTACAGCTGGCTCCAGGCAGCTTTCTAGGGAGGGGTTATCAACCAGCAATCAGTAAATCAGCCCTCAAAGGAGCGAGGAGGGAGCAGGAAGCTTCTGGGCTGGTGAGGGAATAGGGACTGACACCGGAAAAGGATCACGAGGGAGGTAGTGTCCAGAAACCCGCAGGGCAGAGGCAGTACAACATAGGGCCAAGGGCACCAGATCCCTGACTCTGACCTCCTGGGATCACCTGCTGACTCTGCCCCTTGATTAAAAGCCCTCCACGGTACAACCCTTTACAGATCACATGGTATCACATTTTTTTCATCCTAACAACTCACTGGTACTATTCATACTTACAGATGAGGAAACAAATCCAGAGCAGTGAAAATAACTCAACATCACACAGCTAGTCAGCACAGGACCCAACATAGACCCCCCCCCTTTTTTTTGAAACACAGACTCTAATTTTGCAATCCAAAGCCCTTTGCTTTCCTCAGTGTGTCACACCGCCTCCAAGTGACCCTTACCAGCTGACTTTGTGACCTTAAGCCAGTAACTCACTTCCCTTCCTGGAACCTCAGTTTCTTCATTTGTATGACAGGCGTGATAAAACTCACCCTCCCTGTCTCAAAAGGCAGCAGTGAGGATCCCGGGCACAGGGATGGACGTGCTTTATAAACTTGGACGTGGGCTGCACAGAGAAGGTGGCAAAGGGAAAGCCTTTCATACCAAGAGGCAGGAATCACTGAGTACACAGGTGCTTGAGAGGTGGCGGCAGCGCACTTCTCCCCATTCAGGGACAGTTCAGACCCTTATCCTCTCTCCCAGGGCAACTCTCTTCTCTGAACACCTATGGCCTGAACTGGGTCAAATAAGTTCCCATAGCTCATTTAAGGAAGGCGCATGCTCAAAAGGTAGGATCTAGCCTGTACCATGGAGGATAAAGGAACAGTCAATGCTGTAGGAGGCCAGACAAGGACAATGGCCTGCTTCGGCTTGGGGGATTGACTGTAACTTATTCACTAGGCCACTTAAAAAAAAAAAAAAGAACTTTTGTTTAGTATGTAAATAAACATTTGCAGATTAGTATAGTCTTAGCCATATTATAATGACTTGTTCTGGCTTTCTATTCCCAGCTTAATTCAGATCATGTCTGGTCCCTCATCTTGGATTTCAGAGTTCTTCATAATCTGGCAAAGGTTGTGGAGTCAGACAAAGAATCCGCTTGCAACGCAGGAGACTCGGGTTCGATCCCTGGGTCAAGATCCCCTGGAGAAGTTAATGGCAACTGCTCCAGTATTCTTGCCTGGAGAATCACATGGACAGAGGGGCCTGGCAGGCTGCAGTCCAAGGGGTCACAAAGAGTCAGACACAACTGAGTGACTGAGTACTCTACACATTCCACAGTGCTGGGTTTAAATCCTAGTTCTGCCATGATGAGCTAGGTAATAGCATCAACCTTATAAAGCTGTTATATGGATGAAGTGCATTGATACACAATGTGTATGTACTAAGCAGGTACTTTGAAATGGGAGTTCCCTGCTCCAGAGGGGTCTTCACTGTCCTATGTAAACAGGCCAGGATCATTCTGGCCTCTGAACTTTTCCTCTTATTCTTTTCTCTGCTGCCACTCCTTCTCCCCTCTCAAATCTTCCTGACTCAAGGCCGAGTTTAAGTCTCATGGTCCCATGAGGCTACTGAATTCTCCTTTCTTTGGACTTCCACAGTATGGCCACCCTTGTAACCCTTCTTTGGCTCTGAGTCACTCTCCTTCTGCAGTAGTCACATACAAGTTCCTTAGCTTGTGGATGCCCCCCTGACCAATACTGAAGCTTGACCTCCTCGACTCCCCCACCAAAAAGCTGAGAACAGGCTTCTGATCTGCTTGCTTCTGTTTCAGTTACTGAGATCTGCATAAACAGGTCAGAACCCCAGAACTGGACTGATACCTCCATAGTCCAAACTGCAGTGCTGAATCTTACTGGACAGGAGTGGCAGCCAAAAGCTTTGACTGGGATAGGCAAGAATCTTTCCTCCCAGTACCAGTTTGACCTGGCTCCCCCAGGAAGCACAGTCCAAGGGGCTCATCCTATCTGAGTATAGTCCCCAAAGCTTAGCCTGTACCCAGTGGGGACTGGTCTTGGGGTGTGGCCCAGGCAGGCCCAGAATGGGGGAGGGAAAGGAAGCAGTGTATTGCCTGATTGCCAGATCTCTGTGGCAGTTGTAGCAGGGGAAGTGTCCCAACTGGGAGTGGGGGAGGGGAGGAATAGGCCCTAAGAGCCGGGGGAGTATGAAGGCAGTGGGAACTTACTGGAGCCTTCTAATCTGCCTCCCTGACACAGGAGATCCCCTCCTGCAGTCCTCCCTGAAACTCACCCTAACCATACATCACTCGGGGTATTCTGATCCTAGGCTCTGGCCACATCACCCAGATCCTCTCCACAAGCAGCCTCCACATTCTCTTCCATAAAACACATCAAGTAGCCACATTCACTGTCCTGGTGAGAATCCAGCATTTCTCCCCCATTTCCACCCTTCAGTCCACCACTCAGCAGCTCAGAAGACTGCAACTGCCTCAAAGAATCCCCTAATTTGTCCTCCAGAGCCAAGCACCACTGCCACTTCCTCCAGGGAAGTTTTTTTGTAAACCACCCAAGTCACAAATGACTTATTCCATTCAAGGTCTGGGTCCTGATTTTCTCACAGGTGCATTCTATCTCAGTCACGTGGAAGCTTATCTGAATCTCTTGTCACCAGACTGGGAGGGCCTAGAGGGTAAGGTCCTGGCTATGTCTTCCTGGGCTAAGCATGGCATGCAGTGGCTGTCAGTAAATAGCTGAATGAACTCAATCTGTCCTTCATGTCTTTGCACATGGGAGTCCCTCTTCCTGGAATTCTACTCCCCTTCCACTGTCACCCCACTCCACAGCCTCCCAGTCCTTCAGGGCCCAGCTCCATTCCCCAGTTCCTCAAGGACACCATCCCTTCTTCTGCCCCACCTCCCCTAGTACTGTTATTTAGGTTCATTGTGCTGAACCAACGCAAGCTTCATGAGGAGGGAAATCTGTTCTGCCTACTTCCACAAGCCCAGCAGAGGGCTGAGCAAAACCTGCAGACTGACACATACCTCCTCTCTCATCAATTCAGACTTTGATTCTTGAAGAAGGAAGAGCCTCCAGGCCCAGGAGACACTAGACAAGGGTAACTAACTTCCTCCCCTTGAGTATGATTTAGGGAAACTGAGGGAGTGCCTTGTCCCTCAGCTGGAAGAGTGAGAGAGGTTGGAGAAGGCATAGCTCTAGTCCAGTGGTAATGAGGAAGATGGGTAGGAAAAGTGGTACTGATGAGGCTAAGGACTGGGAATATCTGAAGACCACGGCTGGTCAAAGATGAGGTCAGGGTCATGGTCATGGTCAGTGTTAGAAACAGCTTCGGAAGTTCAGCCTGTCTGTTTGTTTGAAGAGGGGAGTAGGAGAGGGATGGTACGAAGAGGCTCAAAGGGACTGCAGCTGGGCTAGCAGGAGGAAGCTGGGGGAGACATGAGGTCAGCACGGGGCTGGGACCAAGCCAAGGGCTGAGTCTTGCTTTTTCTTCCCCTTCTCCCATCAGCAGGGACAGAACCCAAGACAGCCTAGTTCCCAGCCTTTAAAAAAAAAAATTCACGCTGGAGAATTCTCCACCTCTTGCCATTCTCCACCCTTTAGCCCCTCGTGGAGGATCCTGTACTCTGCAGACAGAGCAGGAGACAGAGGGAGTTGAGTCTACCCACTAGGGACTGGGGAAGAGGAGGGTACAAAACAGCTATAGCTGGGAGGGCTGTGGGAGCCTGGGACCCTTTCACTCAGTCCCAGCTCCTCTCCTTCTTGCTGGAGTACCTGGGGTGCTCCACATACAGCCAGCCCCAGGGCCAGCGGAGCAGGCTGGGGGAGCTAAGGAGGCTGCGCCCTCCCCCACCAGGCAGTACAGAGGAAGGCTGAACACTTGCTTCCTCCTCCCCACTAACAGCAGCTCAGCAGTCCTGGGGCCCCACGGAAGGCTCGTGAAGTGGCACTTCCTTTGCCTCTGCTCATTTCACACGAGGCTGTACAGAAGTGCTATCCTCCCAATCCTGCCTCCCCACCTGAAAATACCCAGAGACCCAGGGCTGCCCAGTCACTTCAACACCGCCCCAGACCTGAGGGGGTTTCCACAAGGGAAAAAAACATCAAGGAGGAAACTCCGGCATCTATTTTCCACTGTCAGTGGGGCAGAGCTGGAGCCGGGCACTGGGTACTCCCCCATGTTGCTGTCCCCTGGCAAAGTCCCTGACTCTCTGGCCTCTTCTCTTGTGCTTTGGGGAAAGGGGCCACACACCCAAACAGCTACTTAGACCTGTTCAAGGTGGGGTCCAGAGTTGGGGGCCCTGCTCTGAGGAGCCTCTTGAGGGAAGGAGAGTCAGAGCTATCAATATTCCGTATGCTCTTTGGAGCTATTGATAGGCAACTCCTTACTTCTGAAGCTGAGCCACAAGAGAGAAAGCTGACGAGGGTTATATACAGGATTGCGAGCAAATCCAGGACAAGGACCTGGGTCTCCTGACCTCTAGCCTGGGAATGGGCCCACTGCTCCGACCTCATTCAGGATGATCCTACCATGGTTTATCCCTTCAGGAAATGGGCCAAAGGGGCCAGGTTGACATCTGAGCCCGTTTTGCTTCCAGGTCCTCGTGCTTAGTGCTGGGGCATCCGTGATTCAGAACTGACATTACTGGACAGCCAGCCACCCTATCCCAGCTGAGGAGAGCCTCCTCTAGGCTCGAGATCCGGGGGAGATGCCCTACCCCCATGACATGAGGACAAAAGAGGAAGCTGGACCCTGGACAGGAAAACCAATCTGTTCTGGGGAGGTGGCCCAGGCTTTGTCTTTGGTTTCCCTCTTCACAGAACCCTATGAGCCTCACCACTCACGGGTATACACTGTGTATGCAGGAGGGGTCTTTAGTCTGGGCCCCCATCTTCTTTTCAGTTGCTCAGCTACCTGCATTCTAATATCTTCCCAACTGTCTCACTACAGCCACAACCTCTCAAATCTTCCTGCTCATGACCCCCTAAAAATTTACACCAGCCACTTCATCTGCCGTAACATCTTGCCAGAAACAACTCTCCTATCCTAGATTCTCAACAAGGATCTTGACCTGAGTTACTTCTCTTCATGTCAAGACCCTGACCATGTTTTTTTAGCCAAGACCTCAATGGCAGCCTCCTATAAGCAGGTACATATTCCTCACCCCCACCCTCTGCAAAATATTTCCCCACTTAGATTCCTCCTACCTTGGTTTTATTTTTCTGGTGGTGACTTTCATGCAATTAGCTCAAACCTTCAGTGGGGCCAGGTCTTGTCTGGGAGAACCCCTGTTTCATCCATCCTATCTTTACTCTTAGAATCCTGTTGGTTGCTCAGTTATCTAAAATAAGAACTGGTTTGGTAGGTGGGAAGTTAGGACTCCTGGGTGGTTTTTTAACTAGGCCCTGATGCTGGGAAATTCCTTGTGTATATTTTCTCCCCTGAGCTGGGATTTTTATGCAGGTCCTTGGGACTTCCTGCTGGGGCCAAACCTCTATACCTCCCAGAATGTCAGTAGGACAGACAGGAGTGCTGTCCTACTGACAGGAGGAAGGAACAATCATGGGAACAGACAACTGTGAGAAGGGAAGGAGACATAATGGGGTACAGGAATGGTCCTTAAACCTAGCTGTGCTTGGGAATCCCACAAAAGTAGCACTTGCTCTCAGAGAGAAATGAATAGAGTAGACCTGAGAAGGCAGAGGGAAGAAGGATCTCTCAGCATGCATCCCAAAGGCTCTAGAATGGAGACAGCAAGGCTTACAAAGAGCCAGGCTGGATTTCAGTTAGACTTGGAAGAAATTCCCGAAAGAGAGGGAATAGGCTCTTAGGTGAGAGGGGGAATATTAAGGATGCCTGAGGAAGAGGGGTAAGCAGAACTCTAGTGAGCTTCCTGGTCACCAAGGCCTTGATACAGCCCAGGGCACGTGGGAATCTGGCCTGGGCAGGCCCTGAAAGCAGCAGGAAAGAGTAGGCAGACACCTTTGCCTCATACCCCTCTTTTTTTCCTGAACTGGAACTAAGACATTTAAGATTGAAGTTAAACCAGCTGGAGTCTTCCCTCTTGAACCCTGCACTTTCCTTCCATCACACCTAGCTGACCTGGTCCCCTTCTCCCCACCAGGCGGTGCTGGAACCAGTGAGCAATGGAGCCAGGGACCTTTAGGCTGTCCCCCAGGCCTCTTGACCAAGCACCTGAGGGTCTGGGAGATTTTGATTTCCCACGGCCTCTCTCACCAGTCCTATTCAATATTGTGTCACTCTACCCTGATACTCCGAATGCTACAGACTGCTTCCTCCTACCTAACCACAACCTCACCCACTGCAGGTTCCCTTCATTCTGCTGGCTTCCCCTGCTCTGGGCCCTCTGAAGGCTGAGGGCAGTTATTTTGTCTCCAAAAGATAAAGATATGTACGTGTAGACACTTGCACGCACATACACATCTACAGGTTTTCCAAACCCTTCATCACCTTTATCAAGGGGAGGCTGCAGCCCACCTCATTGAACTAGGGTGGTCCAGTTTCCCAAAGCTGGAGATTCGTTACTGAAAGGGAAGAAGACAGGGATCCACCATAGTGAGGGCAGACGGAAGAATCAAGAGGGTGGATATGTGTGCGGAGCCAGAAGCTGGGCAAGGAAAGGAGCAGGGAGGCCATAGGGAGAGGACAAGGATGGACAGAGAAGCAGGGCAGGGGAGAGGTCAGGGGCCAGGCATGACTGTGTGTTTGGGGGAAAAGCAACTGAAGAGGATACGAGAAGAGGATGATGAAGGGTAGAGGGTAGAGTCTGAAGAAGGAATGCAGGAAGACAGAATGAGAACTTGTAGAATTCAGGGACTAACAATGGGGGAGAGGGAAGACTAGGAGATGGCTCATCATTTTCCAAGGCCAGAGTCTTTGTGGCCTCCCAGAAACCCTATTCTCTCCATCTCCTAAAAACAGTGCTGCTCTCAGTGAGGCCCTCTCGCTAAGGATGATCAGTACCTCCGAGTAAGAGCCCTTCCACTTCTGTAACAGGGGAAGACCTGGTTCCTTCCTCCGTCTACCCCGCCAATGAGCAGTGCCAGGCATCGGCCAGCTAGGCACAGCCGATGTTTGCTCACTACAATACTTGTTTCTCCGTTCCAGAGATGGAGGAGTTATGCTTCAGACAGAGACACACAGAGAGAAGCACTGGGGTCGACCGGCGCTCCCTCACCCTCCTGAGCACAGAGGACCTTGGGCTGCAGTCTGGACCGGCCTCGATCTTCCAGGGAAGGAAGGAGCGCCTTCTCCGCAGCCCAGGGCTTCAAAGGCAAGAGACAGCCTCTCTCTCTACCTCACAAGTGTCACAACTGCCAAAGCAGTTCTCTAGCCCAGGGGCCCTTTCCCCTCAACACACTTCAGAACAGCCCTCCCGCAACTCCTGGGGGGCACCCCATCTCTGAGTCCCATCTCCCAGCTCTGAGCTCTTCCTCTCAGAGACTCTTCTCTCGGAGCGGGAGCCCCTCCGACCTCAGGAGTCCCTCGCGGCTCCCGGGGGCCGGTATCGCNACACACACACACACACACACACACACACACACGCCACCTCTGCCTTGCACTTGCTAGTCTCTCCCAGTGCTGTCTAGTCGAAATGTGAGCCACATATGTAACTTAAAATTTTCTAGTGCTGACATTTTTTTTAAAGTAAAAAGGAATTTCCTGGCAATTCAGTAGTTAGCACTCCACCCTTCCATTGCAGGGGGCGCCTGTTCAGTCCCTGTTCAGGGAACTAAGACCCCACCAGCTGTAAGTCCTTCCCCCAATTAAATTAAAAAGAAACAGGTACATTTTAATTTTACTAATATATTTTTCTTAGCCCAGCATATGCAAAATATTGTCATTCAACTTCAACATGTAATCACTATAAAATTATTGATTATGAAAATGAATAGGCTATTTTACATTCTTTTTTTGTGCTAAGTCTTTGAAATCTAGTGTATGTTTTACACTTAGAGTACATCTGAATTTTAGCTAGATACATTTCAAATGCTTGATGGTACATGTAGCTAGTGGGTATGAGGACAGAGATGTTAAAACCTCCATCAGATTCAGGCTGGTAAATGACTGAGAGGATGAATTCATTCTCCATGATTTTTCTGCTCAAGGATCCTCAGAACCTCCAGGCAGAATTTGGGTCTCTCTCCTCCCTCCCTACAACACTTGGGACATACTCCTCTCTGTGGAGGAGAAGAAACCAGGAAAGACAAGGGGAAAATCTGATTTCCTTCTGTATTCTAATGGAAGCCTGTGGCTGGTGCTTGGCATCCGATGATGAAGGAAGCATTGTGAGTTCCCATTAAAGACAGGGTTCAGTGGAGAACCACATACTAAAATGGTTTTCATGAAGCCATTAAACATTGTGTCCTAGAACAAAGGTTTTTGAACTGTGTTTCTAAAGTTCTCTTCCCAGGACTTAAGGGTGGGAAAATAGTGGGGCTCTGGCCTTCCTTCCCTTCAACTAGAATTAGTTTGCTTTTATCTAACTTATATACTAGTGTTCTGAATAAAAGTCTCATTAAAAAAAAAAGTTTTCTGCAAAAATATTTGAAAGTCAAATTTAGAAGCATAGCGGTAAAGATAGGTGCAGGAGACCAAAAGACTGGATTGGCAGCCTGGGATGACTGCATTTCCTAAGGCACTGGTCTTGTTCATGCCTGGTCCCAGTTCAGCTTGCTTAAGTGGGAGAACCTGACTTGGCCTTGAGAATGTCAGGATCCAATGGGATCCAAGACTGCTACATATCAAGCTAATCACAGACAAGGAAAGGGCCCTGAGCTAGGCTTCAGAAGAACTGAAGTCTAGTCTTGGCCCAGTCAGACTGACTTGTGAGACTTCAGATGAGGAATCCTCCACTGGAAAGCAAGTAGTTGAACCAAGATGATACCTTTGAGCTGTGACCTTCTATGATACATTCTTCAAAATAATCGTTAAGTAATTAAGGTTTATGCATGTAACATATTGCTCATACTTCTTTAATACCATTTAGATCATCTTGCTTTGTGCTCCAGTTAATTGTATCTGTGTCTAATGTCTGCCTTCTCCACTAAATATATGTCCTTTGAGTTTGTGTCTGATTCATCTCAGTGTCCACCCACTGGGCCTAGCACAGACAGGCCTGAGCACACATTTGCCTTCAGTATATTGTGGAACAAAATTGTCTTAATAACCCATAACTAATTTGTGTGGATGCATCAGAGGCCAGGTGAGTTGAGGCTACTTTTATGGCATGGGTTTAGGAAAGGCCAATAAGGCCAGAGAAGAGGGAAACAGGTAGACAGGTGGAGTGTCTACAAAGGCTTCTTGGAGGAAGAAGATGATGAGACAAAGAGGGTAGGAAGAGGGCACAACCCCAGATGGGCTGTTTCTTTCATTTGCTTTCCCTGAATAGGTGAATCCTTGGTAGACAGTGTACATTTGTGTTCACAAGCAGCTGAGAGAAAAGGTCACTGAGCTAGGAATTCTAGAAGTGAGATAACATATGAAAGGACTTGGTGAGATTGCATAGAGAGATCAGAGACAGGTTCTGGAGGCAAACGGTCCCGGATTCAAATCCTGGTTGTACCACTTACCTTGTAGCTTTTGATAAGTCACATGACCTCTCTTATTCATTCCTTAAATACATGTTTATCGAAAACCTCTGGGCCAGGGATAGTGTCACATGCCAGTGATGCAGTGGTGAAAACAAAAAGACAAGCCCCTATCCTGATGTAACTAGCGAGGAAGATAAATCTTAAACAGGTAATGATTCAAAAGTACAGAGTGCTGTAAGAGTATATGATAGAGCCATTTAGTTTCATTTTAAAGTTGGAATGACAATGCTGTGTACTTTGTGGGATTATGAGGATTCAATGAAATAAGCAAGCCAAGAGTCTAGCAGATTGCCCAGGGTACAATGAATAAACATTTCTCCATTCACTTCTGTTGTTTTCAAGTTATTCCCCCTGATAATTTTTCCTTTCTCAAGGTCAAATGCTAAAGCTGACTCAGTTCCCCTAAAAGTGCAAGATGGAGACAGAGGAGGAGAAAGGCCCTCACTGATCTCACCCCTGCCCTGATGTTTTCCAAATGGGTCTTTCCAGACTGGTCCTCACTGAGTTCCAGCTTCTATAGCCCACCAATAGCACATAGGATCTTCTACTCCCAGTCCCAGCCTCTTCAAGCTAACCCTAAACCTGAAAGTCTTAGTTGCTCAGTTGAGTCCAACTCTTTGCGACACTGCGGACTGTAGTCCACCAGGCTCCTCTGTTCATGGGATTCCTCAGGCAAGTGGGTAGTCATTCCCTTCTCTAGGGGATCTTCCTGACTCAGTGATCTAATTTAGGTCTCCTGCTTTGTAGGTTCATACTTTACAGTCTGAGACAACAATTCTGAGCTCTTTTTCTCTGATGTGGCTCCAGGGACTCAACTGTCTTGATTCCCCAGTCTTCCCTTTCTCAACCTGCCCGAGTAGAAATGAGAGTCTCTCTCTCCTCATTCTTCTTATTGCTACCCCCAAAGATAAACACAGTGTTTCATTTCATGAAATGAGAAGGTGATGGACAGAACAGGAGATAGCAGAAAGAACAAAGGGGAAGTGGCAAATGAAACAAATTTCTGGAGTCCCATCCTCTGATCCATTGTATCCTCTGATCCATTGTTCTTGATTCCCTCTAAGGAAATAACTGGATGGGGGGAGGAGAACTAAGCACACACCCAATTCTTCAGGATTGTCCTTCCTCTCAGACAAGCAGTACAACAGTTGTCCTGTTTGCCTCCAGGACACCTTTGCATCTTTGAAATTCTCCAAACCAGGTGGTACCTAGGTCATCTGGCATACTCCCCTCTGGGAAAATCTTCCTTCTCAGCCCTGGTATTTTCCAGGAGCGGCTCAGCTTGCCCAGAGTCATGCAGCAGAGCCAGGATGTGAATCTAGGCAGTGACTCCAGACACCCTCCTCTTCCCTCAGTGCTTGTGCACAGCCTCACTGACTGCTGTAGGCAATTACTTGTGTAATTCTGTGTTCCTTCACCTGCCCCATATCGATTTCTCTCAAGACATTATCAACAAGTTCTAATTACTCTTCATCTATATATTTCCCCTAAAATCTGAGCTCTTTGGGGGTATGAACTGGGTTGTTACAAACGGGGGCTCAGTAGATGTTAAATGAATGAATGAATATTGGCATTAAGAGTCTAGCACTGCTTCTGCAAAGCAGAAGCATCTCTTCACAAAGAGATGATTCTCTTTGTGAAGCTGGCCTGGAAAGAATTGGTAGAAGCCAAGATTTCTGTCCTCATTCCCTACTCAGCCAGACTTTGGCCAGCTTCTTAGAGATAACTGTACTTGCCATTTTTGGACACCAGGGAGCAGCACTGATAGATAGTACAGCCTAAACTCACGGATTCCTGTTTTTCTGAGCAGATTTCGGACTCTTTAGCACACTTCTACTGAAGATTCTCACTTTCCAGATGAAAGCTATTGGTAATCGGAAACCCTCTGGTGTAGAGAAAGGACAGCTAAGCTACTATAAAGAACACACATCATTCATTCATTCACTTTTATCAAGTACCAGCTCTGTACTGAGTACTGTCCTGGCCTGAGAGTATACAATGGTAAATGAAATGAAGTCCTTGATGAGCTCAGAAGCTAATGGGGAAGACAGATATTTACTAGATAATCATAATTTAGCTATTTAAGTACCCTAAGGTATAGCAGAAGACTGGAGAGACAAGGTAAGTCAAGGAGGGAGTCAAAGGAAGGAAGGTGACTTTTGAACTGACTTTATTATTATTACTGACAAATCATAGCTTTTGGTTCATGCTATACTGTCATCAGTGGTCAAGGCATGGCTGATTTATATCACTTGAACTGAGAATTGAAAGATGGGGAGGAAATCCCAAAGGAGAAAGAGAACATGACACAATTCATCTTCTTAGGTTCTTAGTTTCTTCATCTGTAGAATAAGTGTAGTCTCTGACTTATCTAGCAGAGGTCTTTTGAGGGAGAGATAAGATAATAGATGTGAAAGAAAGTAAAAGTGAAAGTGAAGTCGCTTAGTCGTGTCCGACTCTTTGCGACCCCATGGACTGTAGCCTACCAGGCTCCTCCCTCCATGGGATTCTCCAGGCGAGAGTACTAGAGTGGGTTGCCATTTCCTTCTCCAGAATAGATGTGAAAGCTCTTGCAAATAGTAGAATAGGGGCATAAAAATTGTTAATCGGTTTGATTTAGCCAACGTCTGCTGAATGTAGAGTGATCCAAGGGAGATAATCTTGGCATATGGTAAAGGCTTGGTATATAGGTTTTAAGAAAACACTGAGGGGACTTCCCTGATGGTCCAGTGGTTAAGAATCTGCCTTTCAATACAGGGGACTCGTATTTGATCCCTGGCTGGGAAACTAAGCCTGTGTGCTGCAACTAGAAAAGCCCTCACACACCTTAACTAAAGAAAACCCACATGTGGCAGTGAAGACCCAGTACAGCCAGAAAAACCCAACATTAAAAAAAAAGAAGACACCAAGATGAAAAAACAAAGCAAAACCAATCTCTTGGTTTCCTCCTGAGACTCACAATGTGGTGAGGGGCTCTTATGGAGGCTACACTTAGATGAGAACACACTGTAAGGTCAATTATCCAGAAAGATCCATGAGGTCTCAGGTTTTTCCTACCTTGCTGTGCTGTGCTTAGTCGCTCAGTCATTTCCAACTCTTCGCAATCCCATGGACTGTAGCCCTCCAGGCTCCTCTGTCCATGGGGATTCTCCAAGCAAGAATACTGGAGTGGGTTGCCATTCCCTCCTCTAGGAGACCTTCCCAACCCAGGGATTGAACCCAGGTCTCCTTCATTGCTGGCGGATTCTTTACCAGTTGAGCTACCAGGGAAGTCCTTTCCTACCTTATAGAATATTAAAGCTGAACTGGATCAATAACCTGGTACCTACCCATCCTATAGTTGGGGAGACTGAGNTCCCTCCTCTAGGAGACCTTCCCAACCCAGGGATTGAACCCAGGTCTCCTTCATTGCTGGCGGATTCTTTACCAGTTGAGCTACCAGGGAAGTCCTTTCCTACCTTATAGAATATTAAAGCTGAACTGGATCAATAACCTGGTACCTACCCATCCTATAGTTGGGGAGACTGAGATCCAGAGGGAAAATAGCTTTTCTGATGTCACATCGTGATCTGGGAGTCAGAGATGAGATAAGAATGTTTCTCCTGTTGTCCAGGCCATGGTTTTTGCTTTCAGACACCATTTATTTTTAATTGTGGTAAAATACACATAACATGAAATTTACATGTTAAGTGTGTTAAGTACATTCATATTGTTTGGCAACCAATTTCCAGAGCTCTTGTCATCTTGAAAAAATGGAAACTATATCTTAAACAATTCTCTATCAGCCCTTCCCCTCAGCCCTGCTGCTGCTGCTGCTGCTGCTAAGTCGCTTCAGTCGTGTCTGACTCTCTGCGACCCCAGAGACGGCAGCCCACCAGGCTCCTCCATCTCTGGGATTCTCCAGGCAAGAACACTGGAGTGGGTTGCCATTTCCTTCTCCAGTGCATGAAAGTGAAAAGTGAAAGTGAAGTCACTCAGTCGTGTCCAACTCTTAGCGACCCCATGGACTGCAGCCTACCAGGCTCCTCCGTCCATGGGATTTTCCAGGCAAGAGTACTGGAGTGGGTTGCCACTGCCGGTCACTCTCCTACTTTCTGTGTCTATGAATTTCACTACTCTAGGAAACTTATATAGCTGGTGGTAAAAAAAAACCTGCCTGCCAATGCAGGAGATGTAAGAGATGCAGGTTCAAGCCCTAGGTCAGGAAAAAAGATCCCCCTGAAGAGGCATGGCATCCCACTCCAGTATTCTTGTCTGGAGAATTCCATGAACAGAGGAACCTGGTGGGCTACAGCCCATAAAGTCTCAAAGAGTCAGACATGCCTGAAGCGACTTAGCATGACGCATGAGGAACCTTACATAAGTGGGATCATATAGTATTTGTCCTTCTGTGACTAGCTTATTTCACTTAGCATAATGTCCTTAAGGTTCATTCATGTAGCATATAGAATTTTCTTCCTTTTTAAGGCTGAATAATAGTCCATTGCATATATATACATATATATAGTCATCCATTTATGGACATTTACTTATGTTGCTCCCACCTTTCAGCTATTGTGAATAGTGCTGCTATGAAAATGAGTGTACAAATATCTCTTTGGGACCCTGCTTTCAATTTCTTTTGGCATAAGCCCAGAAGTGGAATTGCTGCAGCATATGGTTATTCTATTTTTAGTTCCCAGATACCATTTTAGCCTCACAGGAAATGCAACAGGTTCTGAGAGTCTCAAGGTCTTGGTTGTGAATTGGTAATAGATTCTTGCTTCCTGCCTCCAAGACTCCATCCAGCTCTTTGTACCAAATGGGTTTTGCACCCATACCCCCAAAGAAATCACATGGTAGCTAAGAGAAATGATGCACTTGAATTTAAAAGAGCTGTATTAAGCTTGATTTACTTTCCTTTTGTGTTCTTTTAGACAAATGAGTGCACAGGCAGGTGAACTGGCTCGAAGAAATTATAAACTGATAGTCTGAGATCAATTTAGGCTACAGATGTGCTTTATGTGGCCTATAAAAGGTTTCATACCTTTAAAGGGCTGTATCATTTTTTTTTGTCTTAAAATTTTTTTTAATTTTTATATCCGTGTATAACTGACTTACAATGTTGTGTTCAATTCAGGTGTACAGCAAAGTGTACATATACACTTTGTTCAGTTATACATATATCCATTCTTTTAGAGATTCTTTTCCCATAAAGGTTATTACAGAATTTTTTTTATAAATTAAAAAAAAGAATTTTTAAAAATTTATTTTTGATTGTGCTGGGTCTTCGTTACTGCGCAGGCTTTTTTCTAGTTGTAGAGAGTGAGGGCTACTCTCTAGTTGCAGTATGCAGGCTTCTCATTGCAGTGGCTTCTCTTGTGGCTGAGCCTGGGCTCTAGGGCGAGCTCGGTAATTGCAATTTTGGGCTCTAGAGCATGTGTATTTGTGACTCAGCCGTGTCTGACTCTTTGTGATCCCATGAACTGTAGCCTGCCAGGCTCCTCTGTCCATGGGCTTCTCCAGGCAAGAATACTGGAGTGAGTTGCCATTTCCTACTCCAGAGAATGTTCCCCACCCAAGGATCCAACTTGAATCTTCTGCATTGACGTGCAGATTCTTTACCATTGAGCCGGTTGTTACAGCATGTTGAGTAGAGGAGTTCCCTGTGCTATATACAGTAGGTCCTTGTTGATAAAGGGGCTATATCATTTAAAAGTCCAGACTTCCATCTTCTCTTAAAGATAATCCAGCAATACTGAGTCTGTCTTCCTGCCTGGGTGCCCCGGTCCCTACCACTCCCTATTACTCTCATCTACTTCTCTCAATAATTTTGGCTATTTTCCCACTTTGCTCTTTGAGTTTAAGGCTCTGAGTCTATCAGGGGCTTATCTTCTGTTAGGGCCAGTTTTCCAACATACAGTTGTCACTCAATAAATATTTGTACAATCAAATGAATTAACTTATGTCAACCAGCTTTTGTGAGCACTTACTACGTACAGGGCCTGTGACTGGATGGCTATTTCCCAGAGATGAATAAAGCACAGGCCCTAACCTCTGAAAAGTCATAATCCTGTGGGGTGGTGGAAGACAAAGATGTGTATGGTCCAATTCTGGACTTGGTGGCTGAGTAGGAGTTTCTGAGGAGAAGATCTTAAACTGTATCTTTCAAAAACTATATATTTATTCATTTATTTGCCTGTGCTGGGTCTTGGATGCAGCACGTGGGATCTTCCATCTTTGTCACAGCACGCAGGATCTTTATTTTTATTTTTTTTCTCGATGCAAACAGCAGGAGGATTTATTGGACCGGCACACCGGGGATCACGCAGGATCTTTAAACTGCAGAATGTGAATGTAGTTCCCTCACCAAGGATCAAACCCAGGCCCCCTGCCTTGGGAGTGCAAAGTCTCAGCCGGTGGACCACCAGGGAAGTCCGTTGGATTCTATCTGGAAGAATTAGAAGTCAGCCATGTGAGGGAGGGGGCCATGTTGATGGGGGGCCCTGGAGGGAAGAGAGTGTTTTACGTAGAAGCCACAGTAGCTACGAGGCATGGGAGGTGGCTGAGATTCCATGTGTTTGAGGAACTTAAGACCAGTGTTACCGAAGTTTAATAAGAGAGTGGGAGGGTGGTAGTAGATGACGTCCGAGGTGTATTTTTATATTAACAGCCTAACTCTTAAACCCGGCAGCTGTTGGGCAAATCCGTGTTCCCGATCTTCAGAGGGATTGCTCAGAACAGGTAGCTGGTTTAGCACTGTCAGGGGAGGGCCGGGGCCTAATCCCTTCTCCTGCCGCCGGTGCCAAGGACAGGGCAGGGCACAGAGCAGGTTTCAGTAAAGATCTGCTGACAGCACACTTGAGAAGAGAACAGGAAGTGCAGGCTGTTGAGGGAGGCCCAGACGCTCTTCCCTCTTTATAGGGGCACTCGTTCTCAAGTCGCTAACACCCTCAAGCCACACACAGAGCNCTTGCCCTGTGGCTCCTTTGGGGGCTCCTCCTGCATCACGGCCAGAGCCTCAGCCAAAGCCACAGCGAGAAGGCGACCGGCTCGGGGGCCAATTCTGAGGAGTCCACTGCAGCAGGTAAGGCCTTGCCACGGACAAGAACTGAGTTGCCCAAGTGGGGAAGTTTGAACAGTCGGTTTCTACACTTGTGATTGATGGAGGACCCACCCATGGCACTGCCAGTTCTTAGGAGTCCAGGGAGTTCTTTCCGTTCAGGAGCTACTGCTGATGTCTTTGTCTCTTGAACAACTTTCTTCATCCCTCCTCAGGATGTCTTTTGTTGGCAGAGAAAGGCGATTTGCTTCTGGTGCACCTTGGCCTTTCAGATCAGCAAGTCAAGACCCTGGCTCAGGAATACTTGTCTGGAATAATGGCCTGGGCAGATGATAAGTCTATTGCTCTTGGCTAGTTTCAGCACTTGGCAGCACAGGGGAGATTGAGGCTGCTTGGACTGGGCAGGGAAAGTCAGGATTGAGCCAGCTTTATTACTCTGTAAGTTAGTGTTGAGGTGTGCCTTGCTATTCCAGTGAGCGTGGGAACCCTATTTCCTCCCTGCCCTTAGGTAATCTGCTGTCTCCTAGCTGTGCCCATTTGAAATATCAAAGCAGTTCCTTAGATGGAATGCTGTTTACCACTAGGGAGTTAAATGGACTTTTCTTGACATAGACATGATATAATTCCTGGGACCACTTGTTGACTTACTCTCTTTCTTCTGACTGATGATGGTAGGAGTTCTACGATATTTTTGATCTGTCCTGCTTGTTCCTGTGTACTCATGGAGCCTTGTCAAAAAAGTAGGAGCCCTGGTGCTCTGTTGCAGAGATAAAAAAAAAGCACCTTTAAAATTCAGTTGTTTTACACAAGGCTTAGAAGGAATCCATTTTTTTACCCTCATGTCTCTCACCCTGTCACTGGGATCTGCCCAAGGCAGTGGGCTGCAGAGTAAGGAGAATTTATAGCTGGGTTCTTTCTACGGGTGGGCAAGCTCTCGAGGGGTTGCCTCAGGGAATACCCATTGATACAAGGAGGAAAAGGAAGTGTCATGGTGGCCAGGAAGCTTCATGGATGGATTCTGGGGCTGACTTTGGTGGTAGACCCTTTCTTAGGTAATCCCCCTTTAAGTTCCTTGACTGGGCTGGGTGTGATTATAGGTACCTCAAGGGTTGACTTACAAGTGAGGCCAGAAGTTGCCTTATGTATAAGCATGGTACCTAGGATGTAGCTTTGAAGATAGGACCTCCTTGCATGTTAATCCTGTTTCTCCACACATTGTCTCCTTGGCCCCTGAAACTAACTGAAAGCTTGGTTCTCACTGGGCTGTGAAGGGGAAGACTAGTAGGCCGATGTAGGTCAAACTGTGAAGAAGACCTGAGGAGCATTTCTCCTGTCCCAGTGACATCCTTGTTTGTAACTAATAATGTTCCTTTTTCACCCTAAGATATGAGTGCCTGATGTAAAATGAATATATATATATATTTTTTTTGGTCAGCAAGGAACCATTTCTATATTTTAGACACGTGCTAAAAGGGATGAATTTTTCAATTTAGGCCCTAGCTAGCTGTCAGGAAGATTTGTGTGTTTGTGTATGCCATAGGTAAGAGGCATTCCTCATCTCTCATAATCACCCCCTGAATGAAGCTTACGGAGACAGCCCTCCGCACAATATATTTTAGAGGCCTGGTTATGTTGATTATACTAAAACTTCTCTCTCTTTCTCTCTTTTTTGTCCTCTCAGTTCAGAAATTACTTTCTGTTGTCACAATAATGTTGAATCCCAAGCAGGAAATCTTAGAGAACCAGGTGCTGGGAATGGCTATGGTTTGTGGTAAACTGGAGGCCCCAGCACTGTTGTTCTGGTAGGTTGTCCCTTTGCGCCTGTCTGGGACTTTGTCTCTCACTCAGACAGGAACTCGTTTTTGCAGAGAGGTAGTCTGGGCTCATGGACTGGATTTGGTGAGGAGCTTTTTACATAGCTTTTCGATTCCTTCTGTATCCTCAGAACACAGGAGTTTTACTTAGCCTTAAAACAGCCACTTTTCTAAGTCAGATTTAACATATCTAGTCAATGTATATGTTTTCTAAAGTTTGTATGTTACAACCACACAGCTATTTTTCCCCACAAGTCTTGCAAATGCTTAATTAGAATGTGGGGCAGGTGGTATTGTCCCCGTTTTTATTGTTGAAGAAACTGGGTCCTATGCTCAGTTTTCTATTTCTTAAGACCTATCCTTCTTCCAGCTTCGCAGGCCCTGCCCTGTTAAAGGAGCACTAAGCAAGGGCAAGAGAATGTTAGTTTCCTCCTGGTGAGTTAGTGGGCCCTAGTGAAAGCCAATAAAAGGGCTGTATTTTTCTCCTCTGGAGGGTCTTCTGCGGGGCCAGAAAATTGCATTTTTTTTGTCTTGTTGGATGTATATGCCTATCATAAAGATCTGGCTCTCTAGGGAAGGCAGTGCTCTGCTAGAACTTACTGTAGAGAGGCCATTCCCATCACTTCTGACTCTTTGGTGCCTGTATATCCAGCTGTGCTAAGTTACTTTTTCAGTAAAGATCTGTGCTTGATGATGGTGGTGCTCTGGGGCTGGCACTTGTGAAACTGGCCTGAAATTGATGCTTGGAACCTCCCTTAGTCTCTACCCGTTGTCTCTAGAAACTCAAAATGTTTCCTGCAGAATGTGTGTGAGGGGTCCCACCTGAGTCTGTGGTTGTGACTGCCAGTGTTGGTTGAGGGCCTCTACTCAGGAACTGTGGTTTGACTCAGCAGAGCTAGAACAGGGCCTTGGAGGAAAGGCATCTAGGCAGGTTGGCTTCTCAATCAACTGCTAATGGAGTGGGAGGCCAGAGTCCTGCCTGCCCACCCAGCTAGCTGCTGCTGCCTCCAAGGCTATAAATGGCCTGGCCATCTTGGTGGCTATGCTAATTTTAGCTGAGGGTAGCTCCCGGAACTGGATTGGGGCCAAGAGCAGGTGGGTGGGGCTTGGCTCAGACTAATACTGGGGGATGGGCAGAGGGTCACTCTAATCCTAGGACAGCTAGGACGTCGTCTGCACCCACACCTCAGCTTTGACAGTCATCCTTAACTAGGTTAATTTATGTAGCAAACATTGGACAGTGCCAGTTCATGTGCTCTTTATTCAGCAAATATTTGAGTGTCTGCTCTGGGCCAGGCTCTATGTTTGGTGTTGGGAGTTTATTTATTTAAATATTTGTTTGTTTGCTTATTTATTTATCTGACTGCGCTGGGTCTTAGTTGCGGCATGCAGCGGGATCTTTGATCTTTGTTGGGGCATGTGCCATCTTTAGTTGCTGTATTCGAGCTCTTAGTTACAGTATGCAAACTCTTAGTTGTGGCATGTAGGATCTAGTTCCCTGACCAGGAGTGGAACCACGGTCCCTTGCATTGGGAGTCTTAGCCACTGGACCACCAGGGAAGTTCCAGTGTTGGGATGAACAAAACGGACATGTTCTCTGGCCTCATGGAGTTTACAGTCTAGTGGGGAGATAGAAAATAAATAAATAAATGCAGTATCTAGTGGTAGGTACTGTGGAAGAAAACATGGAGTGCTGTGGCAGAGAATGAGAAGAGGAAAGAGAGCTAGCTAAAGTAGGAACCTAGTGCCTGGTAAGACATTAATAACATCACTAACATCAATAGTAATAGCAACTGACATTTTTTAGTGCTTACTGTGTGGCAGGCACTATTCCAAACATTTTATTTCTTTTAATTCTTAAAACCATTCTGTGTACTTGGTATTATCTCTGTTTTATAAGTAAGGAAATGAAATCATAAAGAGGTCAAGCAGCTTGTCCAAGGTTGTACAGATAGTAGGGAATAAAGCCAGAATTTGAACCCTGGCAGTCTGACTCTTCTCCCCACCTCCACCTCAGCCACTGGGTTATACACTCTTTCAAAACTTTGTGATAAAAGCTATAGTAGAAGTATGATATATACATACAGAAGGCTGTGGGAAGCCCAGAGGAGCAAGTGACTAACCCTGCCTGGGAGAGCTGGGGGAGGCTTCTCAGTTTCCTCCATAATTTTTCTCAGATCTTGGGGAGATAAAAAGTGGTTGCTTAACTTAAAAGTTTAGAGGTGGAAACATCAGTTAGTTCAACTTATTTTTTACATGTGAGGAAACTGATGGCCAGAGGAGCATCACACAGAAATTCCACAGTGGGTAATTAGTAGAACTAGACAAAGACCTTTGAGTCAGGGACCCAGGCTTAATCAGTTATTCAAACCACAAGTCCAATTGGAAGGAACCTAGGGCTACAAAGAAGTCTAGTTTGGGAGTTGGGGTGGGGATATATATATTTAGAGAATATTAAATACAACATAATACACAAGTGTAATGAAGCAAGCAGGGAAGACAGTGTAGGCTAAGGATTAAAAGAGCTCTGCGTGGGCTGAGCTAGGCTAAGGTGGCTGGGGAGGGCTTCCTGGAAGGAGGGGTTGGGCGGAGGCAAAAGAGAACCTGGTGGGGAGTAGCCTGACTTGGGGATTGCTGGAGGAAAGGAGGTATTGTAAAGGTCTGGAGCACCAGTGTGAGCGCACAGGGTCTCTTTGGTGGCTGAACAATAACTGGGCAGAGTTGCTTCATAGTTGGCCAACTACCTCACACGGAGGCCAGTAGACAGGAAGATTGCAGTCACATGTGATCTGTGGCAGGTCTGATAACTACTATAATTTTGAAGTAATGATAATTGTGTATAATATTTGGAGATGTCTTCACCAATGTAATGTGGCATGGGAATGTCTATAATTTCTGTTGGTGACAAAATCGCAGGTGGTGCTCATAATATTGTCGTTGGTTTTAATATATAATTGAAGGAAATGCTAACTTTCAGTATGATAATACTGAAAATAAGATATAATTTCTTTCCCATTCAAATTCACAAGCCCTCCTGAATTCTTCTGAGGGCCCCTTAGGAATGTGGAGCCTTCATGCTAAGAACTCCTGTTCTCTGACAAGGAGGGGATGAGGTCTTACAGGGAGGGTTTCCTAGGTCTTCAAAGATCTTGGCTTTGAGCCCCAAGGGGCCCTTCATTTCCTGCTGAGTGGCTTTGAGATACAGTCCTGAGTGACTGCATGGGCATACTACCCATGTGATATACTACCCTTTGTGAGAAATGATTCTCCAGGAGACCCTGTAGCTCTGGCTATCACACTTTTTGGGAGAGAGAAAGATACCAAATTGGGTCTCCAATAGAGCTTTTTTTTTTGTTACTGCTAATTAAGAAAAAAAAATTACAATCTATGNGGGCATACTACCCATGTGATATACTACCCTTTGTGAGAAATGATTCTCCAGGAGACCCTGTAGCTCTGGCTATCACACTTTTTGGGAGAGAGAAAGATACCAAATTGGGTCTCCAATAGAGCTTTTTTTTTTGTTACTGCTAATTAAGAAAAAAAAATTACAATCTATGAAGATATACAACTAAATATAAAGAATAATGCATTGAATACCCATGTGCTACAACACAGTTTAAGAACTAATAATAATACAGAGCTTTCTTTATTACTCCTGGATACTACATATAAAGTTCTAATGTAACACATGGCACATTGTACAGATGTTTGCTCTCTTGCAAGTATAAGCTCTTTGTGGAAGAAGGGAGGAGGGGTTGTACTTTGTCTATTTCTGTTTTTATTGGGTCCAACCTAAAACCTCTATTAAAATTCATTAGAAAAGCTGGAATCAGGGCCTGTTTGAATGGATTGCATTTTCTCTGTTCCTTTCAAAGCTTTTTGTATATCTTGGTACCCATTCTGGGCTTTTCCTCAATCTTGGAGATGTTGCTCACCCAGAGCACTCTGTATTTTTATCTAAGCTTAGATCTGTTTTCCCTTTTCAGTGTATTGTTTTATGTTATCCTTAAGTTTGGAAGTAGGTAGAGCTGTTTTTATTATTATGCCTGTTTTTTTTTTTTTTTTTGGCTGCACCACACAGCAGGCAGGCTCTTAGTTCCCTGATCAGGAACTGAACCCATGCTCCCTGCAGTAGAAGCATGGAGTCCTACCACTGGACCACCAGGGAATTCCCATTAAGCCTATTTTATAGGTGAAGGATTTATAACTGAGAAAATTGTGTTGTTGGTCACATAGCTAAAAAGTGGCAGGCTCAGAACCCTAACTCTGGGGATCAGTGTATCCAGCCCTTGTTGTTTTTATCAAAACACTATATCTGTCAGTGTATCCTTAACCAGTCTGGCTTGCAGAGCTTAACCTCAATGATCTGGCCATACTGTGCTTAGTCGCTCAGTCGTGTTTGACTCTTTGTGACCCCATGGACTGCAGCCCACTAGGCTCCTCCGTCCATGGGATTTTCCAGGTAAGAGTACTGGAGTGGGCTGCCATTGCCTTCTCTGCTAGTGAAAGGCTAGGCATGTGGTATACTTTACATATTGTAGAGGTTGTAAAACTGAATTGGAGGGGATTTATTGTCTGGTTCTGTTTCTCCTGTAGGTTACTAGGCATTTGCTTAGAAATTGAAAAAATTTTCCTTTGAAAGGGTTAGATAAAGTTGAGGAAATAAACTTTACTTCTTTAGAAAGTTCACTGCTTTATAATTTCTCACTTTTTAGGAATTCCCTGATGGTTCAGTGGTTAGGACTTGGCANTCCTGTAGGTTACTAGGCATTTGCTTAGAAATTGAAAAAATTTTCCTTTGAAAGGGTTAGATAAAGTTGAGGAAATAAACTTTACTTCTTTAGAAAGTTCACTGCTTTATAATTTCTCACTTTTTAGGAATTCCCTGATGGTTCAGTGGTTAGGACTTGGCACTTTCACTGGCAGGGTCTGGGTTCAGTCCCTAGTTCTGATCTCTGGTTGGGGAGCTAAGATCCCTCAAGCTGTGTGATGAGGCAAAACAAATGAACAAAAATAATTTCTCATTTTTTGCTTTTGTTAAAGAAGTCATTCAGATCAGTTTGAGTGCAACAGCCTCACTTCACTTGGAAGAAGTTTGTCTAGGATTTTAAATAAACCAGACTTTTATTGTTGCAGCCCTTATCAAGAGAATGCAGTTAAAAGTAGTTGGAAACTGTCTAATTCCAGAAAGGACTTATGTGTAATGGGGAGGAGAAAGTTGGGAATTGAGTGGGTGGGCCTGGGTAGAAGCCTAGATGATATGATTAACTTTGGTTGTCAGAAGGATCTAAATTGGCCATAGTCAACAGACATAAATATCTGGATGTAGGGGAGCTTCAGAATTCCAGCTCTGTGGGCCTTGTAGAAGGTAGGTCACTTCACCTGTTTCAGCCTTAGTTTTTTTGTAGAAAGGGCAAAACCTTAAGGAATAGATTTGCAGTGAGTATCAATTGAGATGATGAAAGGGTTTATAACCTCTAAAGTACTGCACAATTAGGGATTGTTGGGTCCTCTCACCTCAGGTTTGGAGAAGGCAATGGCAACCCCCTCCAGTACTCTTGCCTGGAAAATCCCAGGGACGGGGGAGCCTGGTGGGCTGCTGTCTATGGGATCACACAGAGTCGGACACGACTGAAGTGACTTAGCAGCAACAGCACCTCAGGTTTATGAGCCTGAAAAGTCTTAGTCAGAACCTGAGTGTTTTACGGTTGTTATTGTTCAGTCGCTTAAGTCGTGTCAGACTTTTNGGGGAGCCTGGTGGGCTGCTGTCTATGGGATCACACAGAGTCGGACACGACTGAAGTGACTTAGCAGCAACAGCACCTCAGGTTTATGAGCCTGAAAAGTCTTAGTCAGAACCTGAGTGTTTTACGGTTGTTATTGTTCAGTCGCTTAAGTCGTGTCAGACTTTTTGTGACCCCATGGACTGCAGCACTTCAGGCTTCCCTGTCCATCAGTATCTCCCAGAGTTTGCTCAGATTCATGCGCATTGATGCTGTTTAACCATCTCATCCTCTGCTGCCCCCTTCTTTTGCTTTTAGTCTTTTCCAACATCAGGGTCTTTTCCAATGAGTCGGCTCTTTGCATTAGGTGGCCAGAGTGTTGGAGCTTCAGCTCCTTTTGGTGACACCTTTCTAGTGAAAGTTACTTCTCTGAACCTGTTGCAATTCATATTTTACTTCAGGTGTACCCTCTAGACTTATATGGACTTTGGGTGTGGACAAATCAGACCCTTCACTCAAGGCTTACTCTGGGCCACAGGAATGCTGTTGATAATGTCTGGGTGCTAGTATTTCAATTCATTTCCGGCCTATACCCCCTTCCTTTTACCGGCTGTAACCACTTCCCTAGCCCCACCTGCAGACTTGAAATGGCTGACGAGATTGGCCTAGTCCCTACCTGTGTTGATGCATAACAAATTATCCCCAAATGTGGAGGCTTAAAATAGTCAACATTTATTATATTCAGTTTCTGTGGGTTAGGAATCTGGGTGCTGCTTAGCTGGGTGCCTCTGGCTCAAGGTCTCTCATGAGGCTATAGTCAAGTTGTTGG
The DNA here is from genome assembly GCA_006410615.1 of Neotragus moschatus. Lineage (NCBI taxonomy): Eukaryota > Metazoa > Chordata > Mammalia > Artiodactyla > Bovidae > Neotragus > Neotragus moschatus. The sequence goes on from SJYA01002083.1 coordinate 726,244, forward strand.
GCGAGGGCTGAAGGCTCATTGGGGGTGAGTATTTGCTTTCAAGCTCATTTATATTGTTGGTAGGCCTTGGGCCCTTGCCACATGGGCCTTGGCCCTGGGCTGCCTCATGACGTGATGTTAGCTTTCCCTAGGACAAGTGATGTAAGAGGGAGTGCCCACTGTGGAAGCTGTAGTCTTTTCATCACCTAATCTTGCAGTTGATGTGCCACAACTTGTGCCATATTCTGTATGTTAGAAGCAAGTCAGTAAGTCTAGCATGAACTCAAGGTGAAAGTGAAAGTGAAAGTTTAGTCACTCAGTCGTGTCGGACTCTTTGTGACCCCATGGATTGTAGCCTACCAGGCTCCTCCGTCCACAGGATTTTCCAGGCAAGAGTACTGGAGTGGGTTGCCATTTCCTTCTCCAGAGGATCTTCCCAACCCAGGGATCGAACCCAGGTCTCCCACATTGTAGGCAGACACTTTACCTGAGCCACCAGGGAAGTCCGTTGCTAAAAGAAGCCCTCACTTAAGCTTAAATGCTGCCTTCTACTCCCAAGGGATTATACAATAGCACGAATACCAAGAGGGTAGGGATCCCTGGGGCCATCATAGAGGATGCCTGTGACATCATTCTAGGGCCATGATCTTGGGAACAGTGGCTTCTGGGTGCTGAGTCCTCTGAAGTTTTCTCTGACTTCCTTTGCCTGCTCCTTATAGTCTTGTGGAGTCTTTCTATACTCCCTTTGGTGGTATGGCTGTTTGGTTCATGTATGACTTCAATGCTTTGACATGTAGAATTGACATGACCCTTCTGTCTGTATTCCTCCCTTGTTTTAAACCCAATTCTAAACTAAATTTTTGTTCTAGGTTCTAGTCATGTCTCCCAGCTCCTTGTTTGGTACGTTCAGTTCTGGAGCTCATTGTATAGCCACTGATCTTGGAGCTTTCACTGCCCCAATTTGGCTTTGGAGAGCTAGACATATTAGTGCCATTGAACTAGGAGTTTACACACTGACAGCTGGAAAACTTACTCTGACCTTTTGCGTTGTTGGTGTTGGGTGCCAGGACTTCACATCCTAGTATGTCAGAGTTGGCAGGGCTTTTAAGTGCCATTGCTCCTAAACTCCTCAATTGACATATGACAGGAAGAGATTTGCCCAAGGTCTCAGTTGGGTCTATAATCTAATTTTGTCTGATTATCATTCACATGCTGTTCCCACTCTGTGGTGGAGCCTCTTTACCCTAATGCAGCCGGTTTGGGTTGTTAGGAGGCCTGAGACTCGTACAGAGGAGGAGCAGAAAGCAGTTCACAATAGTGTATAGTGTTCACAGAAATTGCACTGGGCAGAATTGGGGGTATGTCAAGTCAGCACTGCTTCTGAGGAGCTTCCCTGCCTGGCTAGGGAGCTTTTATGTGAGGCACAGAAAAAGAAGCTCAGTAATATCTGTGGCATATGGTGACTAATATCAGCATTCTGCACTCCATTGGCAGTCTCAGTTCCAAGCAAGGAGAGAGCTGTTTGTTGGGATATACAGAGCAGACTTCCTGAAGGAGGTGGGTCAGAGTGCTGTGCTAAGATTGTCACCATTGTTTGGCTCAGCTTGTTGCATTATATATAGATTTGGGGCCTCCACAGACAGGGTAAATGTCTCTAAAGCCCTGTGGGGTTGCTCTTGATCACCTGAAAAGTGCCAAGGGGGTGCTTTCTGAGCACTGAGAATTTGACAAAAGCCGTGCCTCTTCGGCACAACTTGCTAAGGCAGGTGAGACTTGAATAGGGATGGCTGTGGTCCTGTCTTGTTGATCAGAGTGCAGCAGATTTATGTCAATGAGAGGCCTGCAAGGAAAAACTGAAATGAGTCAACAGCACTGTACTTTTGCTTTCTGCTGGGGAGTTTGGTCTGGAGATGGTGCAGGCTCTAAAATCCCTCTAGGGGTGGTATTTTCCTTCTGGGCCCAGGCCGCTTTGCCCACTTGGTTTTCCTCTGTTCCCCTCTTTACATTTTGGCCTAGCGAGTCTTTTTCCTTTGTCCTGGTCTGCAGAATGCACCTTATCCTGCTTCTCTTTTGCCTTTATTTATAGATATCATTTTACTGCCTCCCAGAATGTCCTGCCCTCTCCTCCCTAACCTCTCAGTCCTCTGTGAAGTGTTCCCTGCCATTAATGCTAGCCACAAGTTCCCTCTCATCTCTGGACTCCAGTAGCACTTGCTATCTACAACACTCTGTGCACTTCTCACCCTGCTTATGCCACTTAAAACAAGAGATAGCCTGATGTGGAATCAAGAACACTGGGCATGACAACCCAAACTTCAGTCTCCTCCCTTGAAAATGGGATTAAAATTTGTATGAAGTGGTTGGATAGCTTTTAAAGCCTTTTTTGTTTGTTTTTTGCATATTTTTCTCTCTTGAGGGTAAGAGCCATGTCTGTTTTTTTTTTAACCATAGCACCCATCCTTAGTATCCGTCATAGCATGGATCAGAGGTATGTGCCCAGTAGATATCTGTTGACTAAATGGATGAATAATAATGAGTTGATCTTGGGACCGAATAGTCATGGAGGGAGAGTGCCAAGTAAATTGATAACAGTTCCTAGGAAATACTTTGACAAGAGTGCTTTGAGGTAAGGGGTAGAGTTCACGTGGGGGCTTTCTGAGAAGTTCTGTAGTCATTCGGTGTTTTTATACTGCCTGGTACTTCATCCCTATTTATTGAGTACCTATTGAAGCTGCACTTGGAGATAGTTATCAGTCACACTGACAACTCAGGGGGGTGGGTCCGCCCTTGACTCTGGCTGGCGGTTTCTATTTGCCGCAGCACTGGCTGCCCTTAGACAGTGGCTGTCGTGGGAGTGGAGCAGGGCTGAGCTCCTGGAGGCCTGACATGAGACCTGAGGCAGGGCTTCCTTGGGCCCTGCTGCTCTCTGTCCTCCGTTCCATGGGCCCTGTGGGTTTACCACAGAGCAAGCATAAGGCAGCCGAATGAACAGAGCTACTCTCCTTAGCCTGTCCTGTGGGATGGAGAAGTGAGCCTTCTTTCATACTGGGCTTGTGGTGCAGTAGGGAGGTAAGATAGTCCGGTGAAGATCACTGGTGTTTTAAATGTTGTCTCTGATTCTGAGAACACTCTGGGCCTCAGAGAACTCCAGCCTGAGCAGACATCACACCAGCTTTCCTTCAGGACACTGGGGAGGGGTCTCTAGGGAGCAAAGGCCTAAGAGAGCCAGCTGTGGTGTCAGCATGGTCCAACCTAGACAAACCTGTCCCTTTCTCCATGAGCCACATTTACAGAGCTCCTGGCCGCCTTGTTTTGAGTTCTGGCCGAGGTAATGACCAGAAATCTCGCTGGCTGGCAGGCCTGAGGCAGGCAGGCAGGCCTCCAAATCTCGTAGGCCTCTGACTTTCTCCAGTGAGATTCAGTAGCTCTGCTCCTGACTGGCCTCTCTGGGTTATCTCAGGGCTCTCACCAAGCTCTCAGAACTCTCATCACCACTGTGTACGTTAAAACAAATGTGCTGGTGTTTTCCAAGTTCCCAGAACCAGCATCTAGAACGCAGGGACCAGGGGAGCTGGGTGCACTTCAGGTATAGGACATACACAAGTTAGAAAGCAGCTTGTGTCCGTGAGTGTACCTGGGTACTCAGGCTTCAGGTCTTATTTCAAGAAACCAAAAAAAATGAAACCTTTGCTGACAAGGGCAAAGTTCGCTGGAGCTCATATTGCATATCATAAAGAGATAAGTGTGTAATTCAGACAACTCAAATAACTTCAGTGATAAGAATGGCGATGATAGCTACCATTTATTGAGCACCTGTTGTAGGCACTGTGGTAGGTACTTTACATCTGTGCAACAGCCCTTAAAGGTGGGCATTTTTCTCATTGTGTAGATGGGGAAACTGTAACTCTGAGAATTTAAGTAATTTTCCCAAGATGACTAAGCCAGGATTTGAATTTTAGGTTTATCTGACCCAAAGGCCAGTGCTGTTTCTGTTTTTGTTTAATAACTGTAGGAGGGAAGGAAACACCTATATGAATTTTAGTAGAGATGTGCATTTGGATTAAAAAGTATACAGCTTATCAGACCATTAGTGATGTTAGTTTGTTCTGTCACCTAAGTGTTCTGGAATAAACTGGGATTAGAATTTGTAGATGGGAGGAGAAGTGAGAAAGTGTATTCACTTATACATTCTGCATGGGAGCCTCACATTGATGAAGAGTATAGCTACAGAGTGGTTGAGCTCTTGTGGATATAAGCTTTGGGATAGGGTCTGTGTATATATATATATATATATATATTTATATATATATAGTGTTCTTCACCTCTTCAGTTAACGTTTAACATGTGTGTTATACCCTGCCTGGGAAATGGATTGAGTATAATAGAGAAGTTAGATGTGTACCATTGTTTTTCTTTATCCTAATAAGAGCTCCTCTTTATTGAGCACATACTCTATACCAGGACTGGGTTAAATACTTTCACATACATGATTTTGTTTAATCCTCACAATGGGTCTCCCATTTTATAGCTTATCACGTAAGGCAATCTAGGTTCAGTGTCCTATGGTCCTGTTGGAAAATGGGATCACTTCCACCTGGAGAGGTCAGGGTTGCTGTATGGAGGAGGAAGTGGTGGGTCTTCAGGTCCTCCAGGCAGAAATAGAAGGTTTCCTCTGGCTGGGAAGCATTCCACCCAGAGGAAGTGTCATGAATAAAGGCATGGAGTGGGACAAAGTAAAGAGCCTTTGGGACATTAGCTAGTCCAGGTTGGCTGGAGAGTACCACTTATGATGGAGAGTACTATAAAATAAGGCAAAAAAAAAAAAAAAAAGAAAGACTGAGGAATGATAATGGAGAACCTCAATGTCAGGCTAAAGAGTTCAGACTTGACTTTGTAGGCATTAAGTAGTCCTTGCAGGTGTTGAGTAGGGAAAGACATGACGTGAGTTTTGCTTTAGGAAGATTAATCTCGTGGACTACACACAAGGCATTGATGGGATGAGGCTGGAGGCAGGACGTCTGCACAGGAGACTTTGCAGTTGTTCAAGAGCAGGGATCAGGGTCTGCATTGTGGGGGCAGACTCAATAGGACTTAGAGTTTAAGTGTAGGGAGGGAAGAAAAGAATCAAAACCATGTTGAGTGTGGGGAGAAGGTGATGGCACCCCACTCCAGCACTCTTGCCTGGAAAATCCCATGGACGGAGAAGCCTGGTGGGCTGCAGTCCATGGGGTTGCTAAGAGTTGGACACAAATGAGCGACTTCACTTTCACTTTTCACTTTCATGCATTGGAGAAGGAAATGGCAACCCATTCCAGTGTTCTTGCCTGGAGAATCCCAGGGATGGAGGAGCCTGGTGGGCTGCCGTCTCTGGGGTCACACAGAGTTGGACACGACTGAAGTGACTTAGCAGCAGCAGCAGCAGTGAGGTCCCTGGTGGTGCCAGTAATAGAAAATGGCGTCTGAAGGAGGGCTAGGGCTAGGGTGTGATGACTAGGGGGCTGGTTGGCTTCATCTGAAGTGACAGGCAAGGGCTACACTCCACTGTACTCTAGGAACCAAAGCATTCTCCTCTCTTTGTGCTCGTTTCACTTCCCTTCATTTTTGAATGAGTTTTCTGATGCCCAGAGAAGTCAAGGGGTTTGTTCTAAGGTCACACAGGAACTACTTGGTGGATTCCAAGTCTGAGAATCCAGATCTCTTGCTTTTACCTGTTAAGCTTCCTAACAAAGCTGGGCCTTTACTGCAGGAAAATCAGGACTCTTGCAGATAGGAAAACCTGGGTTTAGCTCCAGGCTTTGCCATTTTCCATTTGTGAGACCTTGACCAGGTTGCTTTTTCTCTGAGCCTTAATTTCCAAATTTGCAGTAAAGAGAGTATTAATCTCTACCTCATAGAGACAGTGGAATATAAGGCACTTTGTAAAACCCTCAAGGACTGTGTGAGGGTGTTATTCTAAGATTTTGACTTGGTTTGGAGCCATATGTATAGTGAGTATTTTGACCCAGTAAGAGCAGACTTTAAACTCGCAGTTTTTTGTGGAAGGTCTTTCATTTTAGGCTTCCTAGGCAACTAACTTATCTTCATTCGGGGCTTTCAGATCTGGGAACGTGCTAAGTTTTCCACAGTCACGCATCTCTAATTTTCTAGTGTGAAATGAAGTTGCAGAAGGAACATTAAGTGATTTATACCCTTCCAGATGTTCTTGGCTTGAGAGAAGGTGATTATTATCCCCTTCCCCCAGGCTCTTCTACCAGCCTTCAGCTTCTACCAACCTTCAAGATCTGTGGGGGCAGAGTGCTAGCTGAATTTAGGCTATGTTTTGAGGGGAAACTCCTGTTAGACTAGAGTAAGCCCTGGCTTGGGACAGAGGTGCCTGGGTGCAGCTGTTGGTCAAAGCTAGTGCCTGGAGTCCTCTTGTGGTCATCTTTTTGGTTAGCATACATGTTCCTGAGTCCTCTTGAGATGGGGCGGAGGCTGCTTGGCTATCATCAGGTAGCAGGTCTGGTCTTTGGTTGTGTCCACTCATTGTCATAGGAGCAGGCCTGAAACTGGCCATCTTGTCTGATGTTTTGTCACACACCCTCTCAAGGTTTTCTGATTAACAAAATACCTGTTTCCTGTTTCGTAGCTTCTGTCTTAAAGCATTGTTTCCCCACTGTTTTTCTTGAACCCTTTTTTCATTTTCTTCCCTCTTTTCTAGATTAGTCCTCTTGAATCTTCATGGCTTTCTTTATGAAAAATCTAGCTTACTAAAAAAGAACACTAGACTAGGAATTTGCTTGGGCTGTGATACTGTTGATCTTTCTGGGCCTCAGTTTCCCCATGCCTGGTATTTGGGGGAGTAACAGAACCGATCTCACAAGGTCAATGCATGCAGATTTTATGAGATAATGTGACAAGTGTCTTATACAAATGTGAGTAATTTATTATTATTAGTTTTCCTCTTCTGAATTATCTGATCATGTATACAGTTCTCTGGTTTTTCCCGTTTTTACTACCTTATGTCTCCTAGGTTCTCACTTTCACTTATAACCTTGCTTTTTAACTCTTAATGACGATCGGAAAAGTATGGCCACACCTGGTACAGTTGTAAGGCAGAGGGCTGAGCCTTAGGGAAAGTGACGTCTATTGGTTTTTGAGCTTAACATCTTGTCATTAACTTGAACAAGACTCTTTATCCCTCTGTGCCTCAGTTTTTACATTTGCCCCTTGTGTACCATGCAGCTTGATTCTTGTGAGCTTTAAGTCATTTTCATTTTGGAGAATCCCCCTTTAAAATACAAGTGTTACTGGATTGAGGGTACCCTTGAAGTGAGAATCTGGGGTGGAGGATAGAGCCTTCAAGAGGGCAGTTCTTAGTTTACTAATGCAAGAAAGGTGTCAAGGCCTCAGGCATATTTGATGCTGCTGCCTCTCTTATAGCCCAAACCCAGCTTCTGTTCCTGAGCTGAGCTTGTGCCTGTACTTTGAGCCAGAAGTCAGAGCTAGGTGAGGCCTGATTCCCCCAGGAATTCAGTGATAAAAATTAGGGCACTTGAGCAGATCTAATTGGCTGAACTGAGTGAAGGGCAGAGGCTTTCCCTGGGGGCTCCTTTTAATCTCCTGTGGTTATAGACTTTTCAGGTTGGACTAATTAAAATGTTGGCAGCTGGACTCAATACTTTCCTTGCAGTAAGTCCTGCTGCAGCCTCCTAGAGTACCAAAAGTTGGCATGGGGTTGTCTTTCCTGGGGAGCTGAGGAGTGGGTTTCCATGTCTTCATCTAATGAAAGGCATGATGATGTAATAATATTTGTCTGGAATGGACTACCACACATTTCATGGTGGAGAGAGATGTAGGCTGAGACCTGGATCCAGGTATGCCTGGATTTGCTACTCTTCAGACCTCCAAAGTGCTCTTTCAGGTCAACTGTCTGTTCTCTTAGCCCCCAGCGGGCTTTGCTCTGTTAGCTGGCAGGTAATTCCCATTGCACTGGGGTAGTCTTCCCTTTCGTGCATTCCTCTTCTAACCAGAAAAAGGGATATGGATAAGTCCTGCCATGTGCCAGGTCAGGGCTGGTGTTTCACACAGCTGTCTCTTGAGATATGGCCATATCTTTTAATAATGCCCATTTTATAGATGAGAAAATACTCATGAAAGGAAAATAATTTGTTTGGTTGTCATTACAGCCTGTAAGCAGCTGAAGCAGAATTCAAACCCATGTCTCTCTCAAAGCCTCTAGTTAACTTCCTAAGGCAGCACAAACAATTTCATATCCTACCTTTCTTTTTAAAAAGTAATTAATTAATTAATTAGGCTGTGATGGAGCTTCTTTCCTTGTGGCTCAGGGGCTTAGTTGTGGTGGGCAGGCTTAGTTGCTTTGTGGCTGTGGGATCTGTTTCCCAACCAGGTATCAAACCCATGTCCCCAGCATTGCAAGGCAGATTCTTAACCACTAGACTACCAGGGAGGTCCCTCCTATCTTTCTAAACTGAGCAAATTTCTTGCCTCTGGAAAATCTTATCCAATTCCTACAGCCAGAATTATTTTCTTTCCAGAGCACTCTGCCCTTCACTCTATTCTGGCTGATACCCAGTGAGGCATGGATATACTTCTCTCACTTGACTGCTCCCACTCCTGCAAGGTATGGTACTCAGGATGTGTTCACCAAAAACCCAAAGGAAGTTGTAGTGTTGAAATTTCAGTCATTCTGACAGACTGGTAAAGGGGAGGCTTGGGCATAGTCTTGGCTCATTCCCACATAAAGTCAAGTCTCTCTCTTCTTGGTTTGCCCCAGTGTGCTGTGTTATTCTGGAGACAGTAGGGCCTTCTAGGCAAGATGCTTTTTGGGTTCCCAAGGAGCAGGCATCTCTTACCTCAGGCCCCTTTCCTTGGTATCTGGCTTTATAGTTTCTTTTTTATAGTCTCCCTGTGGTTAATAAGAGTTAGAGCAGGGCTCCCTGAAGTACAGTGGTGTGACAGAGCCCTTGGCCTGGCTGTGGTTGCTGGAATATTCCTGCTGACTGTGGATACTTGGGTTTGTTTTGCAAAGAGCAGGCTAAGTTATTAACCCTGTATTTGGGTCTTATGGTTTCTGCAGCCTTTGCCCACTGGTCTGCCTCATTTCACAGGATAAAGACTTTCTTAAAGAAGGCAAGCCTGTGAAGGCATTTTTATAAGTTGAATTATCTTTCTCTTGACTTGAAACACATTGTAAAAGTAGTTTTGTGCTTTTTTCTTTGCGTGTAGCGTATATGTTTAGTGTTTAACATCAAACTTTTGTTCTTTCAGGAGTAAATGGCAAATTAGAACATAAAGTATAAACACTTTTAACAGGAAAAAGTAATAAAATATTAATGATAATCAAAATAAATTCCAAAATAAATAGGCTGAAACACAGCGTTCTTTGTTTGTTCTGCTTAGATACAATGGGAAATCTGAAATAGCATAATCAAACAGAATGATGTAGATAGTGACATGACACCATTTTATTGCTCCAGTATTAAGAATAGATATGAGATGTCCTTAGGCCAAGGGGAGAAGAATGCATTCTGGGACTAGAGAGAACTGTTCCAGGATTAGAGTTAGTTCTGCTACTCATTTGTGTCTAAGGACACAAGTAACTAGTCAATGCTTCCTGCGTATCTGTTTTATGTTAAATGAAAGCAGTACCTACCTTGTTTAATTTTATGAGGATTAAATAAGACAATGTATGTAAAGTGTTTTGTAAACCCTCAAGTACTGTTGTAGTCATACTCAGTGGGTGCCTGGGTGTGTGCTTAGTCATTTCAGTTGTGTCTGATTCTTTGCAACGCTATGGACTGTAGCCCACCAGGCTCCCCTGTCCATGGGATTCTCCGGGCGAGAATACTGGGGTGGGTTGCTGTTCCCTCCTCCAGGGGAATCTTCCCAACCCAGGCATGGAACTTGGTTCTCTTATGTCTCCTGCACTGGGGGCAGATTCCTTACCATTAGCGCCACCTGGGAACGTGTACTCAGTGGGTCACTGGAGCCAGTTTGCTAGCACTACCAGAAAGCTTTTGGTTTAAGATATGGCTTCCCCGGGTGGCTCTGATGATAACGAATCTGCCTGCAATGCGAGAGACTTGGGTTCGATCCCTGAGTTGGGAAGATACCCTGGAGGAGGGCATGGCAACCCACTCTAGTATTCTTATGTGGAGAATCCCCATGGATAGAGGAGCCTGGTGGGCTACAGTCCCTGGGGTCTCAAAGAGGTGGACATGACTGAGTGACTAAGCACAGCACATGGCTTAAACCTGTGACATAGGCGGGAAGAAGGGTGCTGGGTTGATGAATAAGTCATTGAATGCTGTTTCGGCAGTACCTAAGAGGAATTCCTGTGAGGTGAGGGAAATGGCCATGTTCATCCCTTCATTCTGTGTCTGTTGAGTCCTGCCTGGTGGAGGAGAAAGAAATATAGATGTGTCCCTATTAAATGTCTGGTATGCTAAATACAGAGGATTCTTGGCTTAGGAATGAAAGCACCATAAAAACAGGAGTTTTTGTCTGTTTTATACCCTGCTATGTTTTTATTCAAGAGTAGTGCTTGGCACATAGTAGGCTCTCAATAAATATTTGTGGAAAGAAAGGCTGAGTTTTGGAATCAGACAGACTGGGTTCATGTGTGGGCTGTGCCCTTCATCGGCCCCTTCCCTGAGCAAATTGCTTAATCTCTGATGCTCAGTTTCCTCGTTTATAAAATGGGACTAGGATTAGCTCTCATAGAGGATTTTGGGGGGGATTTTCTGTTTTTTTTTTTAAGTAAAAGTTTTAAAACTTTTGTACAAGTCCTAGTAAGTGCTCAGTGGAAGGTAGTTCCTTTTGATTTCCCTTCCTGGTTTGCAAAGTATAATGGAAGCAGCGAGGATAAAGCAGGTCTGCTTGGGGAGCCTGGCTAATGACTTCACAGGTTTGACCTGACCATGTCTTTCTAATGTGTGAGATTAGAGTTTTTGGTATTATTTCCCCACAAATGGAAGTCACTGGGATTGAGCAGGAGTGTTGGAATGAATATGCTTTGCTTCTGGTTTCCCATGGTCTTGGTGGGAGGGCTGGCCCTTGTCATTCAAGGCAAGGTAACGTTTGCACTTCTGCTTTGTGCAGAGGCTGTTTCCAGAAAGAGTAGTTTACCCTGGAGAGTCTGGACTCACCTGATTTGGCACCACACACACATGCACACGCACCCCCCTCCCCACACGCACACGTGCACACACACACCCACACACCCCGGCCGCCCCCCTCCTCAGTTATTGTTAGTTATAGCCTTTGGAAGGTGCCCTCAGCTTGACTTCTGTTCCGGATCAGTTATAAATTCTCACAGAACTTGGAGCAGAGTGTGTTTGCATGAGTTAATCAGGTATTTACGAGTTGACCTTTGCTAGTAAAAACCTAATTTTCCCTTATGCCTGAGTGACTCCGGTAGGCTGAGGGCCTCGTTCTGAGACATTCCTGGAACTGTTGGACGCTGCCGCAGGTTTCCCTGCCCTTGTCATACGTGCACAAGACCAGTGGGGTCTATTTGCCTTTCAGCAAGGGTGATCAGCACCTCTCCCTTTTTGCCTGTGACACTGGACCTATCACTGTCCTTTCCTTTTATCAACATTTAGACTTCAGAGCTTTCTTTTCTGGTTTAATTTCTTGGAGATGAGTAAGCAGGGAGGAATTGTCTCGCCATCAGACAACTGACTTGAAGCCAATGGGCAAGAAGTGGGTGAAGAACATGTTTCTGGACAGGGGTAGTCAGGCACTGGGTAAGGTAGGGCTAGTTTGGGGGCTAAGTGGACCTGCCTCCTAGAAAAGAGTTTGTAGGTGCTCTGGCTGTGTCCACAGTGCCCTCCTTGGGGACCTGAGCATTGCCACAAGGGGGATCTCACATGTGGACCTGAGGAAAGGAGATGGAGGGAAGAAAAGGAAGTTTGCTGAGCTGTTGCTTTATGCTAAGTGCTTTAGAACAATTATTTCCTTTAATTTTTACAACAACCTGGTGAAGTTTACAGGTGAAGTCCCTAGAATTTCAGCAGCTTTCCCAAGGTCACAGAGCTGGTGAATGATAATGGTAATAGTTACTGTTTGTTGTATGTTAAGATGCCACATACCAAGTTTCTTTTTTTAAGTACTTTATATTTAACACTCACCACCAGCCTATAAAAGATTATTATTACTTCTGCATTACAAGTGAGGAAACTGGGAATTAGAGAACTTTGGTTACTTGATGAAGATCACTCATCTAGCAATAGTGGTACAGGGACTTGAATCCAAAATTCTGTGATTATGGAGAATTCCCTGGTGGTCCATTGATTAGGACTCTGTGCTTTAGTTGTCAAGGGCCCTTGTTCAGTCCTTGATCAGGGAACTAANTGGGAATTAGAGAACTTTGGTTACTTGATGAAGATCACTCATCTAGCAATAGTGGTACAGGGACTTGAATCCAAAATTCTGTGATTATGGAGAATTCCCTGGTGGTCCATTGATTAGGACTCTGTGCTTTAGTTGTCAAGGGCCCTTGTTCAGTCCTTGATCAGGGAACTAAGATCCCATAAATGGCGTGACTGAAAAAAACAAAACAACCCCTCCCCACCACCAAGAGTTCTGTGATTATAAAGCTTGTTCTTTGATATTCGTGTGACTGCAGCTAGAAGAGTAGGATTCAAATACAGAGTCACGAGAGCAAGGTTCATGTCTTATTCCATCTCTGCATCCTTATAATCTATGATGCGCCTATCATATTATTAACTGATCTTATTATTAGCACTCAGTAAATGTTGAAATCCAGCTCTGCTGTCCCGCATTGCCCCGAGGTGCTGCTGACTACATCCTGTCCCAGCATTTTGGCCTGACTGTCCTCTCTCCAGTCTGGCCTTACCTTCCCTGCCCATTGTGGCCGCCCTGACCTCCTAGCACACAGCGTCTGAACCACCTCTGTTGCTCTCTCACTTCTTCACCCCTCTTTTCCTGGCTCTTGATTTTTGCTGCCACCATTTGTTCTCCAGCCCCCTTCAATCCTGTCTGTTCTTTTCTCTGACTAATCCCAGAGACTAGCCCTATCCAAACTATAATCTTCTAAGTCTGTGCCATATCATTTGGTCCCTAATTAACTATACTGTTTCACCTTCTAATTGTTTTGTGGGCATTAATCTTCTCTCCAGCTACCTTGTGATAATGATAAAATAATGACCTGTCAGATTAATTGGTGCTTCACACTTTTCAAAGCACTTTCTTAGGACTTTTTTTTTTTTTTTTTNTGGAGTGTTGATAAAAAGAATGGGTTCTTTTATTTTTGAGTCAAGAATAGGTATCTAAACTCTGTCATTAACCCTAAATTTTTTCCCCTAATGATTGGCTTTCATCACAGTATGTTTTACCTATTGTTTTCATTTGGGACTTGTAGTTTAAAGACCTAGATCCAAAGTTCAAGGTGAATTTTCAGTAATTTCTAGGACACTTTCCCATTACCTGCCCTCCCCCCAGCCCCCAAACACACACACACACTAAAGCTGGTCAGGCACACAGAGGTTGCCCACCGAGTGGCCCTTACTTCCCACTGCCTCTCATGTCTTAACAGAATTTATGTGTATTTTGTGAGGATTGGAAGGGATTGGCGTGAAGATTAGGGTGGGGTGGGGGTTGAGGAACTTTACTGTCAAGAAAAAAAGGCAGATTCTCTCCCTAGTGGTCCTAGAAATAATGATCACATGTATGATAAGAACATAAAGGATTCCAGTCTCTTATTTTCTTTGATCCTCATTGCTATCATTGCTAGTCCTGTTTGCACAAGGGTAAGATGCGGCTCAGAGGTTCCTTCTCTAAGGTGTCACACTGCTGTTAAGGCAGCAGAGCCAAGATGTGAAACCAGGCTGTCTTACCCAGGTATCTGTGTTCCTTATAATGCAGGAGTGGTTTTGAAATGGTTTCAAGGGGTCATAGGGTTTCTCAGAGGTGCCTCAGGAATCACCTGAGGGAGAGGTGGAAAGAGCTCTGGACTTCTCTTACATATCACAGCTGTAACTCTCCTGCACTCAGCTTATTTTTTAACTTTAAAAAAANCCTAGAAATAATGATCACATGTATGATAAGAACATAAAGGATTCCAGTCTCTTATTTTCTTTGATCCTCATTGCTATCATTGCTAGTCCTGTTTGCACAAGGGTAAGATGCGGCTCAGAGGTTCCTTCTCTAAGGTGTCACACTGCTGTTAAGGCAGCAGAGCCAAGATGTGAAACCAGGCTGTCTTACCCAGGTATCCGTGTTCCTTATAATGCAGGAGTGGTTTTGAAATGGTTTCAAGGGGTCATAGGGTTTCTCAGAGGTGCCTCAGGAATCACCTGAGGGAGAGGTGGAAAGAACTCTGGACTTCTCTTACATATCACAGCTGTAACTCTCCTGCACTCAGCTTATTTTTTAACTTTAAAAAAACCGTTTTTTATTATGGAAAAATTTGAACATATCTAAAACTAGAGAGGCAGTATAATGAACCCCGACATGTCTGTTACTCTCCATATGCAATTACATACTCATGGCTAATCTTATCATTATTGTTTCATTTAATCCTCCCACCCCCTTGGATTATTTTGAAGTAAATTCAAGACATATCATTTCATTCACAAACATTTTAGTGAAAAAATAAGCAAAATATTGGGTTAGCCCAATATCATTGTTATGCTTAAAAATATAATAATAATCACTAATATCATCAACCATTATTTAAATTTTTCATGACTCAAAAATTTTTTTTTTAAATTGGTTTATTCATATTAGTATCCAAAGAAGTTCTACACATTGATTGATCTAAATCTTGAGTCTCATCCAGTCCATAGCCTTCCCCCTCTTTCTTTTCTTTTCCTTACAACTTTATATTAAAGAAACTGAGTCATTTGTCCTGAAGAGTTTCCCAATTTCAGGATTTTGCTGATTATCTCTCTTGTTGTTATCCAGTCACTAAGTTGTGTCCAAATCTTTGCAACCCCATGAACTGCAGCACTCCAGGCTTCCCTGTCCTTCACTATCTTCCAGAGCTTGCTCAAACTTGTGTCCATTGAGTCAGTGATGCCATCCAACCATCTCATCCTCTGTTGCCCCCTTCTCCTTTTGCCCGTAGTCTTTCCCAGCATCAGGGTGTTTTCCAGTGAGTCGACTGTTTGCATCAGGTGGCCAAAGTATTGGAGCTTCAGTTTCAGCATTAGTCCCTCCAGTGAATATTCAGGGTTGATTTCCTTCAGGATTGACTGGTTTGATCTCCTTGCTGTTCAAGGGACTCCCGAGAGTCTTTTCCAGCACCACAATTTGAAAGCATTAATTCTTCGGTGCTCAGCCTTCTTTATGGCATTTAACATGTCCCTAAGTCCTCTATATTGTCTATAAATTTAGTATTTGAATCTTAAAGCTTGATCAGATTCAGAATCAATAATTTCCTTCCTTCTCTCTTTCCTTTTTTTGAAAATATGTTTATTTTCAAATATCTGATTTTCTATTTGTAATGTTAAGATTGAGGAAGAGTTCACTTGATCTATTCATTAAATATTTCCCATCAGCTTTTTGTCAGTGATTTTAGGAGCCATTGATGTTTACCTTACCCGAAGAGACATTACTTTACCAACAAAGGTCTGTCTAGTCAAGGCTATGGTTTTTCTAGTGGTCATGTATGGATGTGAGAGTTGGACTGTGCAGAAATCTGAGCACTGAAGAATTGATGCTTTTGAACTGTGGTATTGGAGAAGACTCTTGAGAGTCCCTTGGACTGCAGGAGATCCAACCAGTCCATCCTAAAGGAGATCAGTCCTGGGTGTTCATTGGAAGGACTGATGCTAAAGCTGAAACTCCAATACTTTGGCCACCTCATGTGAAGAGTTGACTCATTGGACAAGACCCTGATGCTGGGAGGGATTGGGGGCAAGAGGAGAAGGGAACGACAGAGGATGAGATGGCTGGATGGCATCACCAACTCGATGGACATGAGTTTGGGTAAACTTCAGGAATTGGTGATGAACAGGGAGGCCTGTGCTGCAGTTCATAGGGTCGCAAAGGGTCAGACATGACTGAGCGACTGAACTGAACTGATGTTTACTGCCTAGATCCATTACTTCATTAGAGACCTAATTAGATGTAGATATTAAAACCTCTATTGAACTGCATTTGCAAAATGCATTGTTTGAAATAATGTTTAAACTTTGTTTAGAAATAGTTTGAAGACTGTCTGTAGTTGTTCTCTAAAAGCACCAGTTAGGACAGGAACCAGGAACTATGAAATGAGGACAGTGACTGTAACTAATTTGTAAGACTTTTAAAGCTTCTTCACTTCCTCATGTGTGTTGTTTTTGACCTATAGTCTTTCCCAACCCAGCAGTTAAATGCTTAACAACAAAAAGGGTCCATACATTTTAACTATTGAAGATTGAGATAAATGGACTGACAGTTTAAACCTAGACCCTGGCTTGGGGTAGGAAGCCTTAAGGGACAGAGTGAGAGTTCTGCCTTAATGAGCAAAAAGTGAAAGTGAAAGTGTTAGTTGCTCATTTGTGTCCAACTCTTTGCAACCCCATGGACTGTAGCCCCCCAGGCTCCTCTGTCTATGGGATTCTCCAGGCAAGAATACTGGAGTGGGTTGCTGTTTCCTTCTCCAGGGGATCTTCCCAATCCAGAGATTGAACCTGGGTCTCCTGCATTGCAGGCAGATTCTTTACCATCTGAGTCATCAGGCAAAGGAAGCAATTAAGTTTCTGGGGCCTGTGAAGCCTGAGGAGCTTGCAAAACTGCCTTGGGTGCATCTAAGATGAAATACTCCTAGCTGAGAATGGGAAGACTGAACCCTTTATCCTTAGCTCTATATTCCATAGCATGAGGGGACTCCCTCATCTGTCCAGAGGGCCTGGCTGGCCAGGCCTCAGTTGTGTCACATCTGACATATTTCAGAGCCAGAGTCCTGGTAGCTGTGTTTAGGGCTGACTCTTAGGAATTCTAAACTGATAACCTCAGGACAGCCTAAGGGCTCCCATTTTGGTTCTGTTCTAAGGAAGGCCAAGGGCAAAGAACCTCTTAGCAAAAACTATGGCTGATCCTTAGCTGGCAATACTTTGTCACCCTGGCTAAGAGAAGAGCTTCTGTGAAGCACTTGGTGTTCTCTAGCTTTTGCAGAGGTCACCGGCAGACAAGGCAGGGGAGTAAGGCCTTAATTAGCTAGAGACCGCTGGAGCAAAGCCATTTGGCAGTGTCTTACCTCAGCTCCTCAGTGGGACTGGCTCCTTCCCCTAGTGACAGTGCAAATGTATTCTCCTTTTTTAGTTTTTGATCTCTGAGAGATCACTCTTGTTTTGTGAGCTTCAAGACGTTTGTGTGCAGCGTGGTTCAAGGCTGATTAAAAGTTGGATAGGTGGTATGACAAAAATTCCTTCCATCTGTGCAGGGCTTTTAAACCACTGAAGCACATTTTATTTCATTTGTTCCAGACCAATAGTTCTGTGCTTTGCAGATGAGAAAATTGAAGCCCAGAAAGGAGAAGTAACAAAGATTATAGCTAATTAGATTCTGGATTCCCAGACTAACGTTCTTTCTACTGATATATGTAGGACAAGGAGAAAGGAGGAGGATGGTAATGAAATTGAGTGACTTTTATTGATATGTGTGAGGCACTATATAAGGTGCTTGGCTTAGTTTTCTCAGAAAGTTTTATGGAGAAAAATGTTACCACTCTGCATCCCAGAGTGGTTAAGTCACAGTTAAGATCATACAGCTAAGAAGGAGTGTGCCTGGATTCAAATCTGTTTGACCTTGANATTGATATGTGTGAGGCACTATATAAGGTGCTTGGCTTAGTTTTCTCAGAAAGTTTTATGGAGAAAAATATTACCACTCTGCATCCCAGAGTGGTTAAGTCACAGTTAAGACCATACATCTAAGAAGGAGTGTGCCTGGATTCAAATCTGTTTGACTTTGAAGTATGTGTCTATCATTAACTATATTCCTTGACAGTTGTTTATTCAAAAGGCATTTACTGAGCTGCAAATGCAGTGCTGGGTATGAGGGATATAAGGAAGTTTCCGTTTTGCTAATCTCTGCCTTCATGGAACTCAATTTGGTGATGCTCACTACTCTGATAGAGTGGATGGGGACAAAGGGGTAGATAGAAGGGTGGGGGCAGTGGGCACTNATTGATATGTGTGAGGCACTATATAAGGTGCTTGGCTTAGTTTTCTCAGAAAGTTTTATGGAGAAAAATGTTACCACTCTGCATCCCAGAGTGGTTAAGTCACAGTTAAGATCATACAGCTAAGAAGGAGTGTGCCTGGATTCAAATCTGTTTGACCTTGAAGTATGTGTCTGTCATTAACTATATTCCTTGACAGTTGTTTATTCTAAAGGCATTTACTGAGCTGCAAATGCAGTGCTGGGTATGAGGGATATAAGGAAGTTTCCGTTTTGCTAATCTCTGCCTTCATGGAACTCAATTTGGTGATGCTCACTACTCTGATAGAGGGGATGGGGACAAAGGGGTAGATAGAAGGGTAGGGGCAGTGGGCACCGGAGGCCCCCTCATTTTTGGTGGGTGAGGAAGTTGTCAGGGAAGGCTTCCCGGAGAAGTTGGTACCTTAGTCTCGTGATGAAGGACATGGACCCTGGGGTTGGTCTGCCTGGGTCCCATCACTTGCTAGTAATACTTTGGGTAAGTTACTTAACCTCTCTGAGCTTACTTCCTCATCTCTAACTTGGAGATAATCATATTATCCACCTCATNAGGCTTCCCGGAGAAGTTGGTACCTTAGTCTCGTGATGAAGGACATGGACCCTGGGGTTGGTCTGCCTGGGTCCCATCACTTGCTAGTAATACTTTGGGTAAGTTACTTAACCTCTCTGAGCTTACTTCCTCATCTCTAACTTGGAGATAATCATATTATCCACCTCATAGGGCCGTTGTGATGATTAAGATGCGATAATCCATGTCAAACATTTAACAGATTGCTTGCCTGCAATGCGGAAGACCTAGGTTTGATCCCTGGGTTGGGAAGATCCCTGGGTTGGGAAGATCCCCAGCAGAAGGGAACAGCTATCCTCTCCAGTATTCTGGCCTGGGGAATACAGCCACAAAGAGTTGGACACGACTGAGCGACTTTCACTTTCACTTTCGGATACACAATAAACTGTCATTAATTGTCAGCCATTATAATTATCATTGNGAGAACTATCTGTTTGCTCTCTTGTTAATTACAGGTGGTCGAGAAGTGGGTTGGGTAGGCAGGGGTTGCGTTCAATATTTCAGTCTTATGGAGTTCTGGGTTCCAATCTCACTTTGCTTTAAGTTCGGTACTTCTACTTTCTCAACCTTGGTTTTCTGATTTAAAGATGCAGACGTTGTGTTAGATTGATTACATTCAGTAAATATTTATTAAACATTTACTGTGATCCAGTCATTGTTCTAGGGTGATGGGAAAGCAGACTCTGCCTCAGGAACTTAATCTAGTAGAGATGATGACATTATGCTGTCTCTTATACACATCTAGATGTGTATAAGAGACAGATCTCTAACTTGGAGATAATCATATTATCCACCTCATAGGGCTGTTGTGATGATTAAGATGAGATAATCCATGTCAACCATTTAACAGATTGCTTGCCTGCAATGCAGAAGACCTAGGTTTGATCCCTGGGTTGGGAAGATCCCTGGGTTGGGAAGATCCCCAGGAGAAAGGAACAGCTATCCTCTCCAGTATTCTGGCCTGGAGAATACAGTCACAAAGAGTTGGACACGACTGGGCGACTTTCACTTTCACTTTCGGATACACAATAAACTGTCATTAATTGTCAGCCATTATAATTATCATTGTCTAACATGTTTTTCCCATCATCAACTTGTGGGGACAAATGAAACCAGGCTATCTTAGGACCTCTTATTGTTAACAAAGTGGGGCTTTATTTAGGTGATTTCAAAGATTTCTTTCAGGTCTAAAATTCTGTCAAAGTAAAAACTGCCTGGTTTGTTTCCTGGAGGGCAACTGGCAAGGAACTTTGTATCTGGCTGCAACCTGACCTAGTTTGTACTCCCTAAAGCCGTCTCTGGTTGGCCCCCGCAAGTGCTATATGCCTGAAAAAGGCTCTCTTTTCTCTGCTATCTCTTCATCGGATAGTCTGGAAGCTGGCCTCCTGTAGAAACTGGTCTTTCTCCCTAGAGCTGATGTCCTTCATCTCTAGACCAGCCAAGGTACCAACTTCTCTGGCAAGCCTTACCTAACAGCTTCCCCTACCACAATGATTAGGGTCCTCCTGAGTGCCCATTACCTCCATCCTTCTCTCTATCCCTGTTTTCCTATTCCCTCCATCATAGTAGTGAGCATCACCAAGTTATGAGTTCCATGAAAGCAGAGATTGCTAAAGCTTATGCTTCCTGTATCTCTTGTACCTAACATTTCACCTGAAGCTCAATAAAGATTTTTTAGAATGAAGAACTGTCAAGAAATATAGTGTAATGATGGAGAGACACAGGCCTTAAAGTCAAACAGACTTAGATCTGAATCAAGGCTAACCGTCTCACACATTTTTTGTGATGGAGAAAGTAATGTAGTTTTAGTCCAAGTGGTCTAGGGATTCTCTCCTACTGTAGGATCCTGTCTACTCTGGGTAACGGTGGAATAACAGCACCTTTATATATTTTACAGTGTGCTCTTTTAAAATAAGTGTTCTTTAGAGCATCACTGTCATATGAAAAGACAATAAGTATTAGTCTCTAAAAGACTTTTGAGGTCAAGTTTGGANTTCTAAAAGTCATTAGTTCTATGAAGATTGATATGCTTTAATTATAAATTAATAAGTATAGCCATTTATATCTAGTATTTGCCTTTTGCCCAGGTACTGTGTGAGGTGCTTTACATATTTATTTTATTTAGATGATTTTTTAAGTTTAAAACTTTTGTTTGGTCCTTTAGAAATATTATGGATCCTTGGGCAATAAGCTCATGAGAACAGTATGTGAGCCTGTTTACTACTGTAACTCTAGGGCTAACTGCAGTGCTGAGCATGTGATGAGTACTCAGCGAGTATTTGTTGAACAGATGAATGAATGGTGTCATATTATTACAACAATCCTGTAACATAGTTAGTATTAGCCCCATCTTACAGATAAGAAAATTGAGGTTCACAAGTCACAGAACTAGTAGGTGGTTAAGATGGAGGATGGAGGATTCAAACCCAATTCTGTCTAAAGCTATAGTTGGTGCCTTTACCACTTAACACCACAATACCTCCACTTATCTTCTATTTTATTTGAAAATTCGAAAGGAAGGAAGGGAATTGAGGGCTTGGGGGTGGGGTTAGAGGTTGGGCACTGAAGTTTAAGTATTCATGGTAAGAGTTGACAAGTATTTCAAGCACCTTAANGCTATAGTTGGTGCCTTTACCACTTAACACCACAATACCTCCACTTATCTTCTATTTTATTTGAAAATTCGAAAGGAAGGAAGGGAATTGAGGGCTTGGGGGTGGGGTTAGAGGTTGGGCACTGAAGTTTAAGTATTCATGGTAAGAGTTGACAAGTATTTCAAGCACCTTAAGGAAACAAAGGGACTATAATAGCAGTTACTATTCACTGGGTAATTCATTTATTGAGTAATGAGTAAATGGCAATTAAAAACCACTTTAACAATTTTAATTATCATCTGTTAACTGATGATTATCAAATTTGTGTGTCTAGCTCAGATGTTTCCTCTGAACTTTAGCCTTGCATATCCAGTCCCTTAATTGACATTCTGGATGTCTAACTGGCATTTTAACAGGTTCACACTTAACATTCACTCTTGTCAGCAGATCCTGTTGGTTTTACTTTTAAAGTACATCAACAGTTAGATACTTTTCAGTGCTTCTGCTCCTACCACCTTGACCCAAGCTACCATTGTCTCTTGCCTGGAGAAATAATAGCCTCTTGATTGGTTTCCTGCTTCTCCCCTTGCCTGCCTATAGTTCAGAGCAGCCAGAGCAATCCTTTCAAACGTAAATCCGGTCGTATAGATGAGCATCCTTTAGAGGTTTTCCATATCTCTTGGAGAACAAGCCAAAGTCCTTAGAGTGGCCAGGCTCCAGTTACCTGGCTTATCCTCCTCTCCACCTGCTTATCCTCCTCTCCTCTGCCCCACTGGCTTCCTCATTCTCTTTTGAGCAAGGCAGGTATGCTTGTGCCTCCTTGGCATTTGCTCTCCCTTCTTTCCCCTCTGCTTTGCCTATTATCTCATTTCCTTCAGATCCTTTGGTCAAATGTCATATTCTCAATGAGGCTTTCTTCAGTCATTCTATTAAAATATATTAAACCCTCCCCTATAGCACACCTTAATCTCTATTCTCGTTAATTTTTCGCTATAGCATTTATCATTTTCTAAACATATTTGTTTGCCAGGCCCTTTACTTTGCCCCCCCTGGTCCCTGTAGTTCCATAAGAACAGTCATTTTTGTTCATTGCTGAATCCTCAGCGACTGGCACATGATATATGCTTAGTAAATACTTGTTAAATGAAATATTCTGGGCCAGGTACACAGGTAGATGCCTTATATATATTTGTTTAATTTTCTTCACAACAACCCTGCAAAATATCCCCATTTTACAAATGAGAAAAGTTATGTGCCTAGGATTGCATGGCTAGAAAGTTGAAAGCCTAGATCTGTTCCACTTAAAACATTGCCAAACTCAAATAAAATATTTTAGGAGTCTAAATATTATTTCTTTGCTTCTGAATGGAGTGTTTAAACCATAGGCCTAGAAACCAGAAGAAAGGCAAAGGCTGAATGCCCAAATTGGGCATTGTTCATTCACTCACGTGGGAGCACACTGATACTTGTGATGTTGCTGCAGTTAGAAGCCTAAAACACCTGGAGAAAGGCCCTTGTGTGAGGTCTTCCTGTGCACCACTTTGACACACTTTTGGCTTATGCAGAAAATCAGAAGAGTTTTATGATAATTTGGAAAATTTTCTCCCCCACTCCCTGGGAAGACCTTCTTTCCCTATTTTGGAATAGCATTAAGGTTATTTTGGGCTTATTGCTTTATATCACTTTTCTTTCCTGAGGTTTAATGTCATCCAGAGTCAGAGTGCAAACCATCTTCAGGGTATCCTGTAATGTGACTTTCTTTGTGGTGTGGTGACTGAGAAGGCCTAGATCAGAGCTGTTCCCAAAGTAAGATGAGACTGTAGTCAGAGGTGTCCCCAGGGTCAAATGTATCTGGGTTCACATGCAATCCTAATAGGGTACATCATTCTTTCAGAAAGGAGGGTGAGGGAGAATGGGACCAGGAGCCAACCCCCAGCTGACTGGGATATAGTGTATCTTTCTCCTAAGTCTCAGGTACTAGTAACTTTTCTCCCAAATTTTAAAAGATTGTGGTAAAATACACATAAGATTTACCATTTTAATCATGAAATGCATAGCTCAGAGGTATTAAATACATTCATAATGTTGTGCGATTACCACCATCACCATCTCTATAGCTCTTCTTGTAAAACAAAAACTCTATACCCATTTAAACAGTAACTCCCCATTCCTGTTTCTCCCCAGGCCCACAACCAGCATTCTGCTTCCTGTCCTTGATTTTGACAATGTACTCTGCAGAGACCTACATATGAATAACTTTGGAGTGAAACCTAGTGAAGCTCTGGGCTTATAGGAGGCCCAGACAGAGGGAGCAGAAGTGGATTCTTAGGGTAAAGTTCTTCTTAGTAATCTGACAGAAGTAGAAGAGGAGGAGGTAGAGAACGTCATCCTGTGGTGTGATATGAGCAGTGATGTAGCCAGAGAACAGTGAAGAGCAAAGTGTGGCTCAGAGTGGCCCTCAGGGTGAAATGAGACTGGGAGCAGAGCTGCTCCCAGGAAGTAATGAAGATAGGATGAGAACTTTCCCCAGGGTAGGATAAGTAGAGGGGGCAGGCGAGAGTACTGGAGTGGATTGCCACTGCAACACCATTACCAGGGCGAGACAAAGAAAAGAGCCTGTGGCGGCAGCTCCAGCAGCAAGGGAACATGAGAGGAAAGGACTTCAGGCAACACGTTTAGATTAGGGGAGGGAACAAGCAGATGACAGGTTGCAGAGAGCTTTGTATGTCATATTCAGGATTTGAAACTGTTCCTTAGGCAAAGCAGAGCCATTGAAAAGTTTTAACTAAGAAATAGACAGGGTAAAATTTGCTTCTGGTCAATGTGCCCTGTGTTCAGGTCAGGTCAGGAAAGGCTAGAAGAGAGGATGGCAGCCACGGGACTCCAGGCAGGTGTGGGTAGAGCCTGACCTCAGTGAAATCACAGAGGCTTTTCTGGACCTCATCCAAAACTAAGAACTTCAGTGGCTGCACAACATTGGGAATATACTAGAATGTACTATATGCCACCGAACTGTCCACTCAAAAATGGTTACTGTTACAAAACTAAGAACCTCATCCTGCCTCAGTCTTTGTAGGACTGGGCCTGACGTTCTGTGACTGATTTTTTTTTTCTGTAAGGGTTTGGCGTGTTCGTGGTGGTCCTGGGGGTCCAGGTTGGAACTAGGCATAGCAGGAGGGATGTGAGTCCAATCCGTGATCTCTCCTCTTTTGGTTTATTTTTGGCTGGGCTGTCTTCACTGCTGCTGTGCGGGCTTTTCTCTAGTTGCAGTGACTGGGGGCTGCTCTTCCTCGTGGTGTGAGGTCTTCTTATTGCAGCTGCTGCTTTTGTTGTGGAGCACAGGCTCACAGGCTTCAATAGTTTCAGTGTGTGGGCTCAATAGTCCTGGTTTCTGGGCTCTTAATAGTTGTGGCACCAGGCTTAGTTGCTCCTCAGCATGTGGGATCTTCCTGGATCAGGGATTAAATCCGTGTCTCCTGCAGTGGCAGGCAGATTCTTTGCTGCTGAGCTGCTGAGGAAGCCCAATGTTCTCTTTTTGTCCATCCTTCCTACTGGCTGCCAGAGTCATCTGTCTTTTTTTTCTTTTACTTTAAAAACAAATGTATTTACCTATTTGGCTGCGCCGGGTATTTGTTGTGTCATATGAAGTCTTCATTGCAGCCTGTGGAATCTACTTCTCTCACCAGAGATTGAACCCAGGCCCCCTGCATTGGGAGCACAGAGTATTAGCCACTGAACCATTGGAAAAATTCCCATAGTTATGCTTCTAACAAGTTAATCTAACCCCTGCCTTTCTCTACTAAGAAATCTCTGTTGCTTTCCCATTCTCTGCATATTATAAAATCCAACCTTTGATGGAATCTGGTTTCATGACATCCCATGATATGACTCCTGTGTATTTTCTTGTAACTATCTTGCTTGTTTTTATTCATGCTTTACTGATTCATCTTGCTTCAATATCTTCCTGCTGTTTCTATCTGGTAAACTCATCCTTCTATACTATCTTCCAGCGTTACCACTTTTTTGAAGCCTTCTCTGTTCTCTATCCTCTGGAGAAGGAAATGGCATTCCACTCCAGCACTCTTGCCTGGAAAATCCCGTGGACGGAGGAGCCTGATAGGCTACAGTCCATGGGGTCGCAAAGAGTCGGACACGACTGAGCGACTTCACTTTCACTTTCTCTGTTCTCCCATCATAGACAGACAGTCCCTTCCAATGTTATTCTTCCGTTAAGTTATATATTTCTTTCTGTTAATTATCTTACTGCTTTGTCATTGCTTTGTATGTGATTGCCACATAGATTGGAAGTTTTTCAAAGACAGGTGCCCTACAGGTTTTTTTCTGTGCTCCTGTGACAGTAATGCCCAGACAGCTCTCACTCTTTCTTTCTTTTTTTTGAAAAAGAAGTGTTTATTTGTAGACCATAGACATTGTTGGCCTTGCCTTGCTACTTAGCCCTGATTTCTCCTTCCCAGGTGATCACCTGTGTTCTCTCATGTACTTTCAATGCGTTTATTGAAGTGAAAGTCACATAACATAAAATTAATCATTTTAAATTGAGCGACTCAGTGCCATTTGGTGCTTTTACAGTGTTGTATACAACCACGACCATGTGAAGACTTCACATGACACAACAATACACCAGTGTTACATACAATGAAACAGTTCCATTACTCCACAGTAAAACACTTCACCAGTCAACAGTTTCTCCTCATTCTCCCTACCCGCGCAGCCATCAGTCTGCATTTTTGTCTTGATGGGTTTACCTATTCTGGATGTTTTGTATACAGTCATACGATATGTGGCCTTTTACCTCTGGCTTCTTTGCGTGCATGTGTGCTCAATCAGTCACTCAATCATGTCTGGCTCTTTGTGACCTCATGGACTGTAGCCCACCAGGCTCCTCTGTCCCTGAGATTTCCCAGGCAGGAATACTGGAGTGGGTTGCCGTTNTTTGTATACAGTCATACGATATGTGGCCTTTTACCTCTGGCTTCTTTGCGTGCATGTGTGCTCAATCAGTCACTCAATCATGTCTGGCTCTTTGTGACCTCATGGACTGTAGCCCACCAGGCTCCTCTGTCCCTGAGATTTCCCAGGCAGGAATACTGGAGTGGGTTGCCGTTTCCTTTTCCAGGGGGTCTTCCCGACCCAGGGACCTAACCACATCTCTTGCATCTCTTGCACTGGCAGGTGGATTCTTTACCACTGCGCCACCTGGGAAGCCCCCTGGCTTCTTTAACTTAGTATAAAATTTTGTAGGATGGGTCAGCACATCATTCTTTTTTTTTTCTTTTTCAAGTTTTTGTTATTGTTGTGGTAAAATATATAGCGTACAATTAGCGATTTTAACCATTTTTAAGTGTATAATTCTGTGGCAGTAATTACATTCACACTGTTGTGCAACCATCACCACTATCTATTTGCAAAACTTTTTCATCATCCCAGACAGAAACTCTTTACCCATTAAGCAATAACTCCCCATTTCCCCCTCCTCCTAGATATTGTTGGATTCTAATCTACTTTCTATCTCCATGAATTTGTCTGTTCCAGATATTTCATATAAGTGGAATCACACAATTTATATCCTTTTGTGTCTGGCTTTATTTCCTTAAGAATAATGTTTATAAGGTTCTTCCATGTTGTAGTATGTACCAGAACAATTTGTTCCTTTATATGGCTGGAAAATGCCATAACTTGTCTATCCATCCATCTGGTGATGGATGCTTTGGTTGTTTCCACTTTTTGGCTGTTGTGAATAGTGCTCTGTGGACATGCGTGTACATGTACTTGTATGAGTACCTGTTTTCAACTCTTCTGGCTATATACCTTGGAGTAGAATTGTGGGGTTATACGGTAATATATGTTTCTTGAGAGACTGCCAAAACTGTTTTCCATAGCAACTGCACCATTTCACATTCCTATCAGCAAATATAAGGATTCCATTTCTTTATATCTTTGCCGACACTTGCTATTTTTTGGTTTGTTTGTTTTAATTACAGCTATCTTGGTGGGTGTGAAGTGACATTTTATTGTGGTTTTCATTTGCATTTCCCTAATGCTATGGCAGAAAGTGAAAAGGAACTAAAAAGCTTCTTGATGAAAGTGAAAGAGGAGAGTGAAAAAGTTGGCTTAAAGCTCAACATTCAGAAAACGAAGATCATGGCATCTGGTCCCATCACTTCATGGCAAATAGATGGAGAAACAGTGGAAACAGTGTTAGACTTTATTNTTTTACCCCAGCAGGAGCATAGAAGAGGCTTTCTGGCTAAGATGGAGTTACAGTGGTTGTTCTGTGCCCCTGGTGCCTTATGTTTATTAGCTGACTTGATTGTGTGGTCTCAGGCCCATCCATTGTCTTGAAGGCATCTTTGGCAGTGTTTTAGCTCTGATATTCTGAGCTGTGGCTCCGCTTATAGACAGAAGTCTCAGTGGCTAGCTGCCTTGGATTGTGCATTGCCTAACTTCAGGGTGTACTGTTTATATAGACTGTGTTGTGAATGGGTCACCCCTCCCTAATTGTGTAACAGTGCTTTGTTGTGGCTAGGTAAGGGGAAGAGAAGTTACTTAAACTGACTGTGTGCCTCAGGCTAGTGGTTTATATTCTTTACTTCCTTTGATAATCTCAGTAATTCTCTGAGGTAAATGCATTGTTCTTCTTGTTTATAGATGAGAAGACTGAAGGTTCAGTGAAGCTAGTGAGTGGTGCCTTGGAATTAGAGCTTGGGTCTGGCTGAAGTCCGTGCTTCTCTTCCATTCCCAGCTGTTTCCCAGCGTGGTCAGAGACTTCAGGTCTTGCCTGTCGTCTTGTCTCTGCGGCTTCCTCGGCCTTGTCTGATTTGACTTATCTGCCTGGCCGCCCTGTGTCAGTGACCTAAGGATCCTCAGCCTGGCTGAGGCTCAGGAATGTGTTCTGCTTCAGAGATGCTCCAGAGTCATTTTTTTCCCATCTAAAATTTATTTTTGTGTTTAGCTGGAGGCAATAATATAACTGTAGCTAGTCATTTTAAAGGATAAGTCAGCTCTGGATTTGTTGGGCTGCTTTTCTCGCTCCAGCTCCCATAACGTTCTCAGTAGGACAGAGGCTGGGGGTGGCTCACTGAAGATGAGTTGGATGAAAAAGGCGTTAGATCTGAGCTTGGGTGATGAGATGAGATTCCTTCAGCCTTTCTGAGTTGCATGGCTGCTAGGGTTGGTTGGCTCTTTATAAATTAGAAATTAATGTCCCTTTGCCAGGGGCCCGCGGTTCTTGTTTTTCCCTTTTAGGAGAGGACATGCCTCTTCACTTGGGGTGTCTGGAGCTGCTGACCTCAGAGTGGTAAGGGCTTTTCCTTCCTGGAGTTGTCAGGGGTGTGTGTGGTGTGGGAGAGGGCTGTGTCAGGCAGAGTCTGAAGGCGGGAGGGGAGTTGGGGTGTGTATTCACTGCCTCACTTGCTTTTCAGTACTCTTTCCTTCCTTCCTTTCTCTTGGCAGCTCTGCAGTCCTGTTTGAGAAGTAGGATTTAAGTAACAGAAGGCCTCTGGACCCACCTAGCTTGTGCTCCAACTCCCCCAGACTGCTTGCAGGTCCTGAATTCTGTTCCCTCTGTCCTTTGCATTCCTAAAAAAGAGGGAAGGTGTCCTTTGTGTCTTCCTGCTCCTCATCGTTTCAGGACTCAGTCTGTAGATATATGAAATATATATTTAATTTTGAGTACACTGGGTCTTTGTTGTGGCGTGTGGGCTTCTCCAGCTGTTGCACTTGGCCTGTCTGGTTGTGGTGTGCAGGCTTAGTTGCTCCGCAGTGTGTGGGATCTTAGTTCTCTGACCAGGGATCAAACCATCATCCCCTGCATTGAAAGGCAGATTCTTGACCACTGGACCACCAGGGAATTCCCTTAAGACTCAGTTTAGATGTTACCTCTTCAGTGACTTGCCTTTAAGTGCTTCTCTCTGTGGAGGTAGGCACCCCTACTTTTGTGCCCCCACGGCACTCTGTACAGGCCTCTGTTGTACCATGTTCCTCACTGCTTCCCTGTCCACATCTTGAGCCTCTTAAGAGCAAGAGTCTGAGTTGGTTTCATCTCTCTTTAGCAGGCATAGGGCCAGAGGGAGACTAGAATATCAAGAAATTTGAACTGAACTACATTGATGCCTGAATTAGATGGTTGTAAAACTATCTTGTGTACCTCCATAAACTAAAAAAGGATTCTCTTGCATAATTCACTGTATTGTGTTGTCTTCTAGGCCCCATAGTCTTTCAAATATGCACTGCAGTAGCTGATTTCCAGAGAGAACAGTGTCCTGCTCTATAGATGTTATCTTTGCCTGCTTTGCCCTTCACCTTACAGTGTTCTTCTAGGCCCCTGGGCCTGATCCAGGGAATGAATAGGGAGGAAATGCCAGAAATGAGCCTCTCTTGGCATTCTGAATCCTTAATTTGCAGGTTTGGTCTTGTGGGGCAGTGCAAGGTGAGAAAATGGAAATTAACCTGTTCCCTGTAATAGCACCAAACTGGTTACCATCACTGTTGCTGCAGCAGCCACAGCCCTGAGGCACCCCCTCCCCTTACTGTCTCTGGGTCTGAGACAATCAGTTCTACATCAGCTCGCTTGGCTCACCCTGTGATTTCTCACAGGACTGAGAGCCTGAAACAAGTCCTGTTACAGTTGTTTTTCTACAATCCTCAGGCCACAGACTGAGATTGTTTATTCCTGTCCCTTCATTTTATAGGGGATGGAGTTGAAGTTCACGGTGACATGGGGCTAGCTCGTGGTCATGTGACTAGTAAGTGTCAGTTGAGGCTAGACACCGGTCATCCAGCTCCCTGCAGAGCGTTCTCTTCCCTGTGCCTCTAATATCAGTTTCCCCTTTCTATTTGTAATTCCTGTAGATTGTGAACTTGGTGGGGGTGAGGGAGCCAGGAAACTTGATATCTTTTCCTTCTGTCGCTCCCTCCTCCTGCATAGGCTGGGGCAGAGAAGACACTCAGGGAAGATGTGGGGAAGCACTGAACAGAAACCTAAGTTAGCCCAGCAAGACCTCATGGGTTAGGCCAGAGGAGACTAAAGAAAGAAGATCCCTCCCAGTTTCACTGGAATGTCTTTGGGTTTGGTGATGATTCCTGTGGTTTGGCTTTCCTAGTGTTAAACGCAACCTTGGCTGGAGCATGGAAGAGGTGTGGTTTGTAATCCTGGTGTTTTATCTGGTGAAAGCCAGATTTGTAATGAAACTTGTAGGAAAATATCACATCTCAGCCCGCTGAGGATGCCTTCAGGTTTTCAGGCTCCTCCTTTGCTCTCCAGTAGCAATCATAGGACACAGAGATGAGGTGCAGCCTTGCTGGCTCCATTACAAGTAGATAACGTTGCTTGAGTGTTTACTGTGATTTAGGGAACTGTTTTAGATATTTCAAAATTCTTTTAATCCTGACAATCCTCCGTGAGTAGTTACTACAATTTTTTCGAGCCTTTCAAATTGACTTTATTGAGATATAGTTTACATAGAGTAAAATGCATTCATTTTAAGTGTTCAGTTTGAGTTTTGATAAATATATACAGCTCTGTAAAAATATATATACCTCCCCTGCAATCAGGGTACAGAATGCTTCCATCAGTGGGTGCTATTACTGTCTTCATTCTACAAGGAGGAATCTGAGATACAGAGGACTTAAAGGATTTGTTCAAGGTCTCATGGCTTGTGATAGAACCAGGATTTGAACCTAGGCTGTCTGACTCCAGAGCCCATGTTCTTAACTGCTGTGCTAGTCTGCCTTCCATCTCTTCTTTCGTGGTCCCGCCATTGCCTGTCTTGCCCTGGTGCATTAAGTAATTAAGTGCATTAAGGAGTAAGATGACATAGTCTTAAAGTCTAAGCCCTAAAGGGGTCTTGAGGAGCACAAAGCCCAGAGGTGGGCAGTGGAGAGGGATGAGACAGCTATAAGTACCCCTGGAATCTCAAGACCAGAGTAGGCAGAACTACTATGCCCAGCCTTTGCCTCTCCAGGCCTATGAAGAGTAGGGTGGACTAGGAGCCTGCTAACAAGGGTATAATATAGTATCTGAAAAAGGGCCTGGCTCCAAGGCTCACAGAACAAGATACAGAAATATAGATGATAAGACACAGTAGTCTCACGTGTTCTGAGACTGCTGTCTGTAGTAGGCTATGGTGAAAGGCACTGGGCACTATAAGGGCTGCATGGACAGGCCAGAGCATATGTAAAGGAGGTGAGATGGAGAGGGGCCTTGAAATCTAGTGCTTTGAAGAGGAGTTGAAGGAGCCAGGTTTGGAATTCCTGGAGAAAAAGTAATCATTGTCTTCCTGTCCTTGAAAGGCTGTTCTTTGGAAGAGGAAAAAAAATCTCATTTTTCTGTGTGGCTCCAGAAGGCATAACCAGAGCCTTTTGGGTGGACCAGTGTAGCATATTTTGGAAAAATTAAAGTGCAGTGAATATGAAATACCTCATCAGCTTGTTATTTGCTTGAAATACAAATAAGGTCAAATGTCTTTTCAATATTAAGATTAATCTCTTGAATGACTGAAATTATCAGGAAATTTAGTATGTTTCTCTTGGGGCTTTTTGTCCCTGCTCTTTCTCCTTGTCAAACTATTCATGAAATCTAAGGGTTTAGGCTTAGTTCCAGATAGAGGACTAGAGAATTGTATTGTTCTGGTTGTGGGCCCCATATTTTAGCTTCTGCTGATGATAACACAGTGTGGCTTTTAAAAACGGATTTTGCACGGAATGTTGTTTCCTTATTTAGTGTAGCTGTGGGAACTTGGTTCTGCATAAGTGACAGTGGTTCTTTGAGGAAGGATGATAGTTCTCCTTGAGTGTCACTTGGCCTGGGCTCTGCGAGGCTTGACCCCGCCAAGCCATGTCCATATATACTCATCCACTGGAGAAGGGAGCCCGTTCAGTCTCTGGTTGGCTGGGTCTTGAAGTGTTTCACAGCCAGCCTTCTTCCGTGATCATTTGGGTTATGGTATTGAGTTTGGAACACCCATTCGGACGTTCTCTTTCCTTAGGAGTGGGTACTTACTGAAGGCTGTTACTGCCTCTTCCTTCCTTTTACTTGACTTAAAATCTCAGTCAGTCTGAGAAATTCTAATAGTATTGAACCTCAAAGGAAAGGTGGTCAAGGTTTCAGTCTTTGTTCCTGGGGGACTTTGAACCCTGTGTATATTTGTATTAATTTCCCCCAGTTTGCGTACCAAAGGGTATTGGGGATGGTCTTTGCCAAGTCACAGATCCTGTTGCATCCTTTTCCTCAAAGACGACGTGTGCCTACTTGCCTTATATTAATCTAGTTAATGGGAGCTAAAAAAGCCCCTCAGGAACAGTGATGTGCCCCAAGATGATTTGATGTTTCTAAGACAGAGAGGGGCTGATAACTTTTAAAATGGCCATTTTTCTCTAACTAAAGTAGTTTGAATTGTTGTTTAATCCAGTCCTTAATACACAAGGAAGATTTTTTTGAAGTACTGTAACTCCTGGTCATTGGAGTAGGCCACACAGAGATAGGAGTGCTTTGACATTTCAGCTGTTGAAAAGAGACTAGCTGCCTAGGGCCACTTTGAGGAAATGCTGAATTCCTTAATATGATAAGACCACCATCCAGAATGAGTAAGGCTAGCATTAGAAGATGTAAGAAGGGGCAGCTGGACTATGTCATCTGATCCTCAATCTTGAAACCCTTTCCTGCATGAAGGGACTCTTACTGTGTTAATACCACCATACTAGCTTCAGGAAGGTACTGCTTTCCTTTTATGTTTAGGTCCAAGTTGAGTATAGGAACTTTTTTTTTTTGCACTATCATGTAACTGACTCCTACACAAAATTTAGACAACAATTTTTTATAAACTCGGACATGGCAATAGGACTCTAAACATAATTGTTGAAACTAGAGAGTCTGGGTTATAAAATGCTGTTTGATATCTGAGTCTCTCAGAAGATTGGTAGTGCCATGACAGTTATCTATCTGGTCATGGGATGGAAGAAAGATGAGAAATGGATGTGGGTTAGGATGCATTTCATCTGAAAAGCACTTCTAAGTCTGAGATTCTATGAGTCTTCTAGGCTTTTCCATCCTGCAAATTCTAGAACTGACTTTGTGCAGTGATTTCTGGAAATCTTACGGGCTCAACAGGGGGTCAGTAAAGTGAGTGATATGATGCAGTTGAGGCTACTGCTGACCTCACTTCCCCGTTTCTCCCCTCAGCTGCTCTCCCCTTAAGCCAGAGAAATGCAGATATGAAATAGAGCCTCTTGTGTTTTGTATGGGGCTTCCCCAGTGGCTCAGTGGTAAAGAATCTGTCTGCAGTGCAGGAGCCAGAGGAGACGTGGGTTCAATCGCTGGATTGGGAAGACCCCCTGGAGTAGGAAATGGCAACCTACTCCAATATTCTTGCTTGTTAAGTTCCATGGGCAGAGGAGCTTGATGAGCTACAGTCCATGGGGCTGTGAAGAGTTGGAGACAAGTGAGCAACTGAGCTACCATGTTATGTATGCTTTACACAGTTTAAAAAACCCATAGCCTTGTATTTTGTCCATGATGTTGCTCTTTTTCTCATTTGACCACTTAAACAGCTTGTGAAATGGGCAAGAAAGTGCTCAATAAACTCTTTTTCAGTTCAGTTCAGTTGCTCAGTCGTATCTGACTCTTTGCAATCCCATGGACTGCAGCACGCCAGGCCTCCTTGTCCNATTGGGCCTCAGGCTGGGTCTAAATTTGATATCTCCTGCTCAGACTTAAGAATCATTTGAAATGTTCTCCCCTAATAGGGTGTTTCTCTCTGGCCTTTCTTTTTTCAGCATTTCTCTCTTTTCTTTAATTGCCATTTAAACATCTGCATGCTGAGGATGAACTGATGGAGGAGAATGTTTCCCTGAGGACATGGTGTCTAATAGCAGTCAAGGCTTTGTGGTTGATTAACTCACTGATTGAATCACTGACTTTGAGGCATCACGGGAGGGAGCATGGTTATATGTAAGGAGAGTTCAAGAACTCTGTGTGCACGTACAGTGAGTGGTGGAGGGAATGGAGTGGTAGGAGTGATGTTAAGATGAAAAGAGAATGTTCAGGGAAATCTAGAGTTTTAAACTCTTCCTCAGTACCATGTTCTGGATTTTCCTGATCTAGAGTCAGAGTAGATTAGTAGAAAGAGCAGAAGTCAAGAGACTTGACTTTCTTCTGCCACCAGTTCATATCTAGGACAAATTGCTGCTGCTCTATTGTTCTCATTTTTATTTGTCAAGTGGAATTGGGAATCTCTGCCCTGCCTGATTCCCTTGACTGTAGTGAGGATTGGTGAGATGTTGGATGAGAAAGCTCTGCAGAACAGAGGTGCCCTTATCAGAGCGGGAGAAAAGTATAATGTCTGTGGTCACCGTTCCATCTTTTCTCACCAGAGTCTTCTTGTCTCTGGAGGAATCAGCTGTTGTAGCCCAGTTCTTGATGCTCAGGTTTCTCTGACCTTTCTGTGCTCTCCAGCCTCTTGATAGTCATTCTTCATTTCAGTTGTCCCAGCAAGGCCCTCCATTGCCTCTGGCCTCCCACTATCAGAGCCCTAACCAAGGTGCTTTGGCATTGCCTATTTGGAAGTGGCTATTAAGAATATAGGCTCTAAATAGGGAACCTTCCTACACTGTTGGTGGGAATGTAAATTGGTGCAGCCACTATGAGAAACAGTATGGAAGTTCCTAAAAAAACTAAAAATAGCATTGCCATATGATCCAGCAATCTCACTCCTGGGAATATATCCAGACAAAACTATACTTCAAAAAGATACATGCACCCCTATGTTCATAGCAGCACTATACATGATTGTCAAGACATGAAAACAACCTAACTGTCCATCAAAAGATCAATGGATGAAGACGACGTGGTGCATATATACAATGGAATACTACCCAGCCATAAAAGGAATGAAATAATGCCATTTACAACAACATGGATGGGCCTAGAGATTATTATACTAAGTGAAGTCAGTCAGAAAAAGATAAATATCGTATGATATCACTTATATGTGGAATATAAAGTAGGATATAAATGAACTTATTTACAAAACAGACTCACTGACGTAGAGAACGACATGTGGTTGCCAAGGGAGGGGTGAAGAGGGATGGCTTGGAAGTTTGGGGTTAGCAGACACAAACTATTATATACAGAATGGATAAACAATGAGGTTCTTCTGTGTAGCACAGGGAACTAGTATATTCAATATCCTGTGATAAACCATAATTGAAAATAATATGTAAAAGAATATATATATGACTGAATCACATTGCTGTAAAGTAGAAATGAACACAACATTGTTCAACTATACTTGATAAATTAAAAAAAAGAAGAGTATGAGCTCTCGAGTCAAGCTGCCTGGGTTTGAATCCTTACTTTTACAACTTGCTTGCTGTGTGCTCTTAAGCAAGTTGCTGAGTCTCTCTGTGCCTTGTTTTCCTATCTGTACATGAGGAGAATAATAGTAATGATGTTGGAATTCCATGGTGGTCCAGTGGTTGAGACTCATTGCTTTCACCGCTGTGGCTGGGTTTAATCCTTAGTAGGGGAATGATGATCCTGCAAGCCAAGCAGCATGACCAAAACCAAAAAAAAANTCTCTGTGCCTTGTTTTCCTATCTGTACATGAGGAGAATAATAGTAATGATGTTGGAATTCCATGGTGGTCCAGTTGTTGAGACTCATTGCTTTCACCGCTGTGGCTGGGTTTAATCCTTAGTAGGGGAATGATGATCCTGCAAGCCAAGCAGCATGACCAAAACAAAAAAAAAAACAAAAAACAAAAACAAAAACAAAACTGTAACCACCTCACTAAGTTCCTGTGTAAATTAAATGGAGCAGTATACATGGAGAGCTTAGAATAGCACTGGCCATATTAGTAAGCATTCAAAATTGTTATGTATTGTTACAATAATTACTTAACTCTCCAATCTCTGATTGGAACGCCGGTAGGCCAGAAGCATATCTGTTTCCTCATTGTCTCTCATAGGATTGGAGCAGCAGACATTTGCTAAGAATTTCTGGAAGGAGAGTTTAAGTGTGAATACTGGATTCCCTAGTGGCTAGGTGGCAAGGAATCCACCTGCAATGCAGGAGATGTGGGTTCAGTCCTTGGGTCAGGAAGATCCCCTTGAGTGGGAAATGGCAACCCATTCCAGAATTCCTGCCTGGGAAATCTCATGGACAGGGAAGACTGGTGGGCTACAGTCCATGGGGTTGCAAAGAGTTGGACACAACTGAGCAACTAAACAACAACAGCAATTTGATTTGCCATATATAATACTAACTGTGACTGTGACCAAGAGACTTGTCTTCTCTCAGCCCTAGTTTCCACATCTGTTAAATGGCAATCATGGTCCTTGTCATGCAGGGCTGATGTGAAGATTGAATATATATCAACTGCCAGGAATTGTGTAAATGTAGTTCCTTCCATACCCATGAGCTGTGTAGAATGGGGGCCCAGGAATCTGCCAGTTACTCTTGTACCCCTTAGTGGCCTGCTGAACCGAGGATTGCTCCTGCAGTGAGGTTTTCTGGATATTTTGACTTGGGACAGAAGAAGGAAGCATTACCTTGGGATTTCCTTTAGTGTTTCCGGCCGTTTCTGTCTGTTTTCCCTGATTGTTCTCCTTTGGATTCTAAGTTCCTAGAATAGCCAGAATATTTTTCTACCTCTTAGTTTCCCAAAGACTTAAGCAAACAGACCACTTTTGTTTTGGCTCCTCTAAGCTTACTCTGTTTGGCCTTTGTCATTCTTCGTTAGCTATTAGTATATCCTGCTTATTTTCAGTTTCCTGACACGTTGTATTTTTTTCAAGGCCAAAATAGCACCCAAATCATCTGAAGCAGAGCCCTTTATTTTGCTCACTCTAACTAGTGGGAAGCGTAGTGGCCTGGGAGGAGAAGACCCGAGTTCCAGTGCTGGCTGTGACACAAGTCTAGCTGTTTGACCTTGGGCAAGGCTCTTTCCCTCTCTGGGGCTCAAACTTCATCGTTAAAGTGAAGGATTTGAACCAAGTAAGTGGTTTCTAAGGATCTTTGAATTCTATGGTGTGAGTTTGGTCAAGTCATTTTTCTTTTAGGGGTAGTCTTAGCTTCCTCATCTGTAAAACTAAGTGGGTTAGCCTGAATAATTTATAGTCAATTCTAGGCCTTAGTCTGTCTTTCTTTTCTTTTTTTTCTGCCTGTATTACTTTCTGGAGCATTTCTGTGACAGTTAACAGCTGTGGACAGGAAACGCTTGAACACTTCTAACTTGGCAAAGATTGCTACTCCCTCTGAACTTCATCCCAGCCCATTTCCTGTGTTTACAGCGTTTGGGTTTTTCGCTTAGTGACAGGCCTGACAGGTCATACTCCAGTTCTGTCTCCATAGCCTGGTGCAGGGTAGACCAAAGTGAGTACTAATTTGGAAGTTGAGAGACAGGATTTCAGTCTCCACTCAGCTGTGCGACCTTAGGCAAATGACTTCGACTCTTAGGGTTCAGTATCTTCATCTGTAAAACCAGAGAATTTAACTAGTGAGTCTTTCTGGCTCTGATATTATAGGATATGGATATTTGCCTCCTTTTTTTAATTCCCCCTGAAGCACCCTTTGTTTAGCCTGTTTTTTCCACATACTCCACCCTGAAAGGGACCCTGGGGAGCTCCCTTCACATTTCCCATGTGAGATAAGATAACAGTAAGTAAGAAAGTCAAACCAGCATCTTAGGCCCAAACTGGCAGCAAAAAGGAGTTGAGGTGGGAGGCTGGTATGACTGAATTGCGTAACAAACCAGCTGTATGGTGGGTAACCATGTGGGCACCAATATGTATTTATTCTTATTAAGACTCTGTAGATAAACAATATCCCCGTTCCACTCTACTTTCACCATTTATGTGACTTGAGTAGATCATGTAGTGTATCTGGGCCTCAGTTTCCTCATCTTATATTGGAAATAATAAAGGTACTAATTCACAGAATAATGAAAGAGACACCATATGTAGAAGTTGCAGCATAGTTCCTGTCTTGTTCATCCTCCCTTTCTCCCTTAGGTAGTTATAATGTCCTTAATTCTGTTCTTGCGGAAATAATGATAGGACTCTCAAGTCCCACTGCAGAGGAGCTAACAGGCCACCTGAGATATAATTCAATTATGAGCAGAAGAAACCTTATGAGGTGGTGCCCGGCCCAGACTGGGCTCAGTGCTCTGACCTAGAGTGGTTCAAGAAGCTTTTCTGGTGGAGATGGACTTTCCCTGGGCCTTGAAGGGCCAGCAAGCCTTAAACATGAAGAGCTGGGGGGAGAGTAGGGTTAGCTACCCACTTACATTCTCTGTCAAGCTGGTGCTTTGGATAGGTCAGTTTCACACACATCTCCTCCTTCTCCCTTCAGCTAGGTAGTTATTATTCAAGAGATTTAGTTTTAAGTTTTTAAGAGAAAAAAAAAATTTAAGGCAGTAAGAAGACATAACATTTATCTAGACCAAACTAGTTTTACTTTAATCAGTGGGCAAGGTAAAGGTTGCTTGCATAATTTTAAATATTAGAACATTGTGGTTTTTATGCCACATTTTACAGATGAAGAAACAGTGCCTCCAAAAGGTTGAACAACTTTTTCAGGTCAATGTTAACAAGTTACAATGACAAGTCAAAGGAGTTCTCCATGATAATTGAGTATAATCAAAGCCAGGTTAGGAGATATGTATAATTTAGCAGTTCTCAGTTCTGTTTATTCACCCAAGTTTTCAGTAATCTGTAATCATGCTTATTTTTCTGAGATAGCCATCTTATTCCTGGCTTGCACCCTATATTCACCTCTTACTTTTAGTAGAAATTTCCAATTCTCTAGATCTCCAGTTCTACTGTTGACTTAAATTCTACCTCCTTACCTAAACTTAGAACCCTTAGTTCTTTTCCCAAATGTTGATAAAGCACTATATGCTATATATACCTAGAGATGGATGCAAATACTGGTTTCTGTTTGGATCTTTTAGTGTAGTAATTAGACAATTAGACAAAAACCACTTGGTAGTAATCAAACGCTTACTATGTGCCATGCTTTATTGGAAGTATTGTACTTTAGATGTAGTTAACTCACTTATTTGCACAACTTTATGAGGTAGGTATGTATATTTTCTACTTGTTTTAAGATAATGAAATGAGACGACTTCCCTGGTGGTCCAGTGGTTAGGACTCTGTGCTTCCACTGCAGGGTCCTGGGTTTGATCCTTTGTTGGGGAACTAGGTAGGATTTCCACAAGCTGTGCAGTGCAGCAACAACAACAACAAAAGAACAATGAGAATGAAATGAGGCCTCAAGAGGTTGTCATTGGTCTAAGTGTGATGGAGGGCAGCACAGGGGATACGAGAACACAAGAGGGGCTCTAATCTAACGCTGGGAGACTCAGTGCAGAGACCTGTTAGAGGAACTGGAAAAAGCCTGAATAGAATCTTGAAACTTGAGTAGGAGTTAGTCAGGTGAAGAATGGGGCAAGGATATTGCAGGCAGAGGGTACGTCATGTACAAAGCTGCAAAGTGAGTCTCTTTTTT
>SJYA01002083.1:766184-915684 GCA_006410615.1 Neotragus moschatus
CTCAGGCACACTTGATCCCTCATAGTCCCTGTTCAGAGGAACGGCTCTGCTACCACGCTGGGAACTGCGTTGGGTGAGGAAGGCTGTGAATCTGGTTCTTGGCACGACCCTCAGACTGCCAGGTTTGTCAGTAGGTACTCTTGATTATCTCCTCTCAAGAAAATAGGAAGAGGGGGGTCAGTTAACTTCCTTGTATTGTCCAAGTGGTGGCTTACATGGGGCAGAAAGATGGTGAGAAGCTCTTTCCTAGTCCTGGTCTCTTTTGGAGCCTAGGAATGTGTTCTCTGGTAAGCCAGCCAGCAGTGGGTCTGGGAGACTTGAGGATGACCTCTTACTGCTATGGAAACTGGAATCCACATTGTTTTTACCCCACGCCATGGTGTGCCTGGCTCCTCAGTGTTTATATCTTCAAGGCATTTATCACTGTGCTCTTGGGGCTGCTGTGATAAGCACTGATTGTTGGGAGCCAGCCCAACTTCTGAACCCGAGGGTGTAATCCTAGAGGATCCACTAATAGGCTGGACATCTGCCCTGGGCACTGTGCAGAGTCCCTATCTAGGCAGGTCCTTGGAACCTACTCCAGCATTGTTAGAAAACTCTTCCTAGCAGAACACTCTTTTGAGTTGTTTGTAATTATTTTTTTGGCCATCTCAGACCCTAACAAGTACTGGCCAGGACACAGGAATGTTTGGGTCAGGCTCCAGGTCAGAGAATTTGGGGTGGCTTTTGAACAAGTGTGTGTTGAATTTCTCTGGGACTGTCATACTTCTTGGCTCAGATACCTTTAGAATGTAAAGAGTGTAAAGACCTATGGTGTTTAGGACCCCAGAGCTGAGAAAGCAGATCTTCCAAATCTGTCCACAGCTTTCAGTTGTCACTAGGCCAAGTACTGTGTTGCCCAGCCCTGGGCCAGAAACAGGGATGCCAGAAAAATCAGACTCCTCTTGCTGTAGTTGGGAACATCAGACTCACAGGTAAAAAGCAAAGACTAGAGAACT
Organism: Neotragus moschatus; assembly: GCA_006410615.1. Classification (NCBI taxonomy): domain Eukaryota; kingdom Metazoa; phylum Chordata; class Mammalia; order Artiodactyla; family Bovidae; genus Neotragus; species Neotragus moschatus. The sequence goes on from SJYA01002083.1 coordinate 767,183, forward strand.
GACAGATGAATGATTGACATTTTTATAGGGGTTTACTGTTTTTAAAGAACTTTACTGATTTTTCAGGCAAGAAAATTAATCCTTAGAAGTAGTCAGAGTATAAGAAAGTTGGATTCAAAGACCTATGTCTACCACTTCTGTTATTCAGTATATATTTTAATAATTTGGGGTAGAAATGGAGGGGACCCAGGAGTATACACTGGGAGTCAGAACAACAAGAAGGTTCCTGTACCAGAAGCCTTGGTTATTGAGGTCATGGCCTGCTTGCTGGGGACTAACTTTGAGGTTTAGCCATCTTACTCTGGAAAGAGGCTTCTTATGAGATCAAAATTTGAAGAAAAGAATACTGGGAGGAGGAAGATGGTAGAAATAGGACACAAAGGGCTGACTGAGTGCTCGCCTAGTGTCTTTTAAACTTTGTTTCTAAGTCCTAGTAGAGAAGGAGTCTTTGGCTAGTGCTGGGCACTGAAGAAGTTAAGGCAAACCCAGAAAGTTCTGTTTTACTCTTCTTGGCAAGTGGCACAAGCTCAGTTAGGGCTTCTGTGATTGCCCTTAATAGACAAAAAGAACCTGATAGAACCCATCCTGCCATGTGACCCAGCAATCCCACTCCTGGGTGTATATCTAGGAAAAAACTATAATTCAAAAAGATACATGCATCTCTATGTTGATAGCAGCACTTTTAGCAATAGCCAAGGTCTGGGAGCAACCTAAATGTCTATTGACAGATGAATGGATAGAGATGTGGTATACATATGTGATGGAATACTGCTGCTGCTAAGTTGCTTCAGTCGTGTCCGACTCTGTGAGACCCCAGAGACGGCAGCCCACCAGGCTCCCCCATCCCTGGGATTCTCCAGGCAAGAACACTGGAGTGGGTTGCCATTTCCTTCTCCAATGCATGAAAGTGAAAAGTAAAAGTGAAGTCACTCAGTCGTGTCCGACTCTTAGCGACCCCATGGACTGCAGCCCACCAGGCTCCTCCGTGCATGGGATTTTCCAGGCAAGAGTACTGGAGTGGGGTGCATTTGCCTTCTCCAAAATGTCCATTGACAGATGAATGGATAGAGAAGATGTGGTATACATATGCAATGGAATACTACTCAGCCATAAAAAAGAATGAAGTAATGCCATTTGCAGCAACCTGGATGGAGTAGAGGTTATCACACTAAGTGAAGTAAGTCAAAAAGAGAAAGACAAATACCATATGATATCACTTATATGTGGAATCTAAAATATGACACAAATGAACTTATCAATGAAACAGAAACAGACTCACAGACATAGAGAGCAGACTTGTATGTGTCAAGGGGAAGGAAGGTGGGGGGTGGATAGATTGGGAATTTGGGGTTAGCAGAATCAAATGACTATATACAGGATGGCTAAACACTGAGGTCCTGTTGTAAAGCACAGGGAACTATATTCAATATCCTGTGTTAAACCATAAAATTGTGTGTGTATATATATATCTATAAACCATAAAATTATATGTGTGTGTGTGTGTGTATATATATATATATATAAGTGAATTACTTTGCTATACAGCAGAAATCAATACAACATTTTAAATCAACTGTACTTCAATGAAATAAATTAAAAAAAGAAGTTAGCGAATCTTCTAATCTGGTTCTGACACTGCTTTGCCAGCCCATCTAGGGCAGAACAAACCTATTTCATGGCCTCAGTTTCCTACTCTAGTTGTATATAAAGTGAGCAGTGGCCCTTAATGCCAACCAAAGCTCTTCTAACTCTGCCATGTAGAGTTCGAGTTTGATGAGGGATCTCAATATCTGTTACACTCATTGTTTGCCAGGAGCTTTTGTATGACTGGCAAAAAAACTTTGACTTGGCGTCTTTTAATAAATCAAATTGTGTGAGACGCTGTGCTCCTTGCTCTTGGGTTGCTTTGCTTGGATAGCCTTTGGTTCTACCCCCACTGTCTTCTACCTGTTGTTCAGGCTGTGCCATCTCCTGTCACTCTGGTCTCTTGACCCTGTTCCCTATTCTACTTCGTGTCTTTGTAACACATGAATTATGCTCATTCTAGTACTTTCTGTGAGCAAGGACTGTATTTGTTCATCTCTGATTTTGCGCCTTCATGTAGCAAATTCTTTCGGGTATTTGGGCATTTATTCTTTTGGGTATTTATTTGCTTATTCAACAGATGTTTACTGAAGCCCAACTTTTGTACTAGGTGCTAGAAGCTAGGATTCAGCCATGAAGATAGCCATGTTCCTGCTGCGGTGGCGCTTACAGTGTAGTGAAGAAGACAAATATTTAGCGAAGTATCACATAATCACGATGGTGAAAAATACAGAGTACTTTGGAGAATATATAATGTGGGCCTAAACTAGTTTGGGAAAGAAGATGAATCAAAGAAGATTCTTGGAAGAAGGAAATGTTTAAGCTGAGACTAGCAGTATGAGTCACAATGTGCAGGTTAAGAAAGAGAAGAGCCTTTCATATAAAAGGAATTCTAGGTGGTTTTTAACCTGAGCTAGACATTAGCATGACCAAATAAAGAGTATATGAAGCAACTGGACTGGTGCCTCATCCTTGTGCTTACTGATGGAAGTATAAAGTGGTATGACTGCTTTGGAAAACAGTTTGTCAGTTATTTAAAAAGGTAAGCATGGCCTTGTTGTATAACCCAGCAGTTCCATCCCTAGTGGAACTTAAGGAAAAGAAAACACCTCATTTTCACTCAAAAAAAAAAAGAAAACAAGTGTCCACACAAAGATTTATACACTAATATTAATAGCACTTTATTTGTAACAGCTAGAAATTGGTTAATGGATAAACAAGTTGTATATCCATTCAACGGAATCCTACTCAGCAATAAATTGGAGCAAACTACTGATTCATGTGATAGCAGAGTTGAATCTTAAATCACACTAAACAAAAGAAGCCAAACAAAAAAGACTACAGAGTTATAATTATATTTATTTGAAGTTTTAGAACAGGCAAGTGAAAGTCTCAGTCGTGTCCAACTCTTTGCAACCCCCCATAGACTGTAGCCAGCCAGGCTCCTTGGTCCATGGAATTATCTGGGCCCAAATACTGGAGTGGGTAGCCGTTCCCTTCTCCAGGGGATCTTCCCAACCCAGGGATTGAACCCAGATCTCCCACATTGCAGGCAGATTCTTTACTGTTTGAGCCACCAGGGAGGCCCAGAACAGGCTAAACTAATTTCTAATGATAGAAGTCAGATCAGTGATTGTGTGGGGAAGAGGAAGAAGGTTGGCACTGAGGAACTGAGTGGGAGCATTTTGTGACAGTGGAAGTGTTCTAGATCTTAAACAGGTTAGTGTTATGTGAGTGCTTATGTTTGACAAACACATTGAACTGTTTACACTTAAAATTTGGGCCATTTTATTGTATGCAACTGTACCCTGAAAATAACCATGCTCCATTTTAATAAATGTCAAAAAGTAAAACTTACCTATGATGTTGAAAGTCAGAATAGTGTCGGGTCATGGTAGTACTAATTGGAGAGGGGAAAAGGGAGAGAGTCTTCCTAGAGTGTTAGGAATGCTCTATATCTTGATTTGGTGGAAGTTTAAAGGATATATATATTATATATAATTATATAAATATAAGTTTATATAATTATAAACTTATACATAATATGTATATAAGTTGATTGATCCTTATATTTTTAAAATTTAGTGATTGATGGATTTATGGCTGTGTTGGGTCTTTGTTGTTCAGGCTCTCTCCAGCTGAAGCAAGCCAGGGCTGCTCTTTAGTTGCAGTGCCCAGGCTTCTCATTGTGGTGTCTTCTCTTGTGGAACATGGGCTCTACAGTGCTGGCTCAGCAGTTGTGGTGCATAGACTCAGTTGCCCTGCAGCACATGGGATCTTCCTGGAACAGGGACTGAACTTGTGTCCCTTGCATTGGCAGGTGGATTCTTAACCACTGGACCATAAGGGAAGTCTGGTCCTTAGGTTTATTTATACATTTTATTTTGTGTGTGTTATTTCTATTTATTTTTGAGTATTTGTTTATTTGGTTGTGTTAAGTCTTAGTTGTGGTATTGTGGGATCTTTCATTGCGGTGCACAGATTCTGTAATTGTGGCATAGACTTAGCTGCTCTGTGGCATGTAGAATCCTCTCAGACCAGGGATCGAACCTGAGTCCTCCACATTGCAAGGTGGATTCTTAACCAACAGACCACCAAGGAAGTCCCCTATGTGTGTTATTTCTCAGTTAAAGAAGAAAAAGAAAAAAACCCTGCCCCTAAACCCATACCTCGGTCTCAACCATAGAGATACTGGGGCCTTGATGTCAGCAGTTCAAGAGCTCCTTAAGTGATTCTAAGAGCTGAGAATCCCTGTGCTGTGTAGAAAGGAGAGAAGAAACTTGACCCATCAAAGAAGGGTTACACGAAGCAGGAGAAGTTACTGAACATGAGACCAGAAAGGTAGTAGGTGACAGATTGTTCTGGGCCTGGCAGGTCACAGTAGGGAAGTTGAACTTTATCTTAAGAATAATGAAAAGCGCTTGAAGTGTTGTAGGAAGTGAGAGGACTTGTGCAGATGCGCAGCTGATATGTACTAGCACTGCCTATAGCCAGCATTCCTATTGACTGCTCATTAAGTATTTAGAATATTTCTGCTGAGAGTGACATGCTGTGTGGAGAATGAGGTTTGAAATAGTTGAGGAATCTTGAACTGGGTTTGGTGTTTGAATGAATGTGCAGACTGAGGGAGAGAGATGTTAAGCTTTCTGACACAAACAACTGGTGAAGTAGGAAGTTTGGGGGAAAGGTAATAAGTTTAGGTTTAGACACTATGAGCTGAAGTGCCTCTTGGACATCCATGTGGAGCTGTTTAGTAGGTAGTTGGAGTCTGAGTTTCTATGTGCCAAAAGTGAAACTTGAACCAGAAACATCATTTTGTTTTTTGGGAGTTAGTAATACCTAGTAATTTCTTCAAATGGTAGTTGAAGCTATGAGGAGAGAGAAGATTATTTAGAAGAGAGTGCAGTATGAGAAGAGAGACTAGAACTAAACCCAAATTCTTTGAAACTCCAACGTTTAATAGTCAGGTAGAAAGGAGAATTCTGTACATTAAGAAAGGCAAAGATTCATTTATCTGTTCATTCATTCATGCAGCAAATCTATATTGAATACCTAATATGTGCCAAGCACTGTATGAGTCCCTGAGGATACTGCAGCGTAAAAAAAGGTCCCTGCTTGTGAAGCTTACATATATTGGAGGTAGACAGACAATAAGCACATCAGTGAACAAATGCATCATGTGAGGTGGGAGTAGGTGCTACATTCAGTTAAGTTCAGTCGCATTCAACTCTCTGCGACCCCATGGACTGCAGCACACCAGGCCTCCCTGTCCATCACCAACTCACGGAGCTTGCTCAAACTCATGTCCATAGAGTCAGTGATGCCATCCAACCATCTCATCCTCTGTCATTCCCGTCTCCTCCTGCCTTCAGTCTTTCCCAGCATGAGGGTCTTTTCCAAGAAATCAGTTCTTCTCATCAGGTGGCCAAAGTATTAGAGTTTCAGCTTCAGCATCAGTCCTTCCAATGAATATTCAGGACTGGTTTCATTTAGGATTGACTGGTTTGATCTTGCAGTCCAAGGAACTCTCAAGAGTCTTCTCCAATACCACAGTTCAAAGCATCAATTCTTTGGCGCTTAGCTTTCTTTGTAGTCCAACTCTCACATCTATACACGACTACTAGAAAAACCATAGCTTTGACTAGATGGACCTTTGTCGACAAAGTAATGTCTCTGCTTTTTAATGTGCTATCTAGGTTGGTCATAATTTTCTTCCAAGGAGCTAGCATCACTTAATTTCATGGCTGCAGTCACCAACTGCAGTGATTTTGGAGCCAAAAAAAAAAAAAGTCTCTCACATTGACACATCATAATACCCAAAGCGTGTGGTTTACCCTAGGGTTCACTCTGGTGCTATATAGGTTATTTTTGATGTGTTCTCTCTTGGAGGAGAAACGAGCATGGTCAGAAGCCTTTTGGATTAATGTTGCTTGGTTAGCTGGAACCAGTGCCAGCTTTGTTCAGAAGGAAAGCTCTTCTCAATTCCTGCCCCCTGCTGAGAAGAGCTGGGCCTCTTCTTGAATATGAGGATGTGATGTTCTAATTGGGGCTTGCCAGGTGGCTCACTAGTAAAGAATCTGCCTGCCAGTGCAGGAGACACAGGAGATGTGGGTTCAGTCCCTGGATTGGGAAGATCCCCTGAAGGAGGAAATGGCAACCCACTCCGATATTCTTGCCTAGAAAATTCCAGGGACAGAGGAGCCTGGTGGGCTACAGTCCACGGGGTTGCAAGGAGTCAGAGACAACTGAGCAACTGAGCATGATATTCTAACAGGGATAGGAACATCCCTCAGGTAGGCCGGGTCTTACACAGCCTAGGAATCTGACGCTTCTTTCCTCTGTGGTTAGACCTGCTATATGCTATATTCCAGGGGGGACCTTTCTTGCTAGTTCCAGGTCCCAAGCCAGTTCCTCTTCTCAGCCTTTACATTTTCGTCTAGAGGGTCCCCGGCTCTCCCTCCAGTCCTATCCTCATTTTGGGTTCCAGGCTGTTTTATCTCTGCAACCTCATGGTCTTGATCAAATCTGAATGTCTTCTCAGGGTTCATGCTCTCAGTCTTAACACTCTTTTGAGCCCTTTCTAAGGGTAAGTGTGGATTCTGATCCCATCAGAGTCACTACAGAGCCTGAGTGAAGGGGGAGAAATTATTTTCAGAGATGAAGCCCCTGTTTGTAAAATAATTTAGTCATTTCCAGATTCTCCTCAGGTTCCAGCCAAGCACTGAGGAACAGTCTGATCAGTGTCCTTCTCCTCTCTCTCTGCTTTCTTCCTTGACGGCTGTTTCTCACTTCTTTCCCTCTGAGCTTGTGTCTCACATCAGACAATCCATTGTCCAGCTCAACTACAGTGGTTCTGCTTTGCATGGCTTCAGATATGTGTTCTCTGGGGATGAGTTAGTGTTTATGATGAGAAATGAAAGTGGCTGGGAGAGGGAGAAGGCGTTAGGTGGATATCGGATATTGGTGGTGGGAATTGAGAGGCTACACTCAAGAATTCTCTTGTCTTTTGGGGAGATATGGTTTGTTATGAACCCATTCATTCATTCAGCCAGCATTTACTGATTTCATACTTGACAAGGTGGTTATTAGGATAGTGCCATACTGGGCCCTGGGGGATAGAGTGAGTCAAATTTAGTCCTTGCCCTTTTCTGGCTGTGGCATGCGAACAACTCAGAGCATGAGAAATAATATAACAGAGTTAGGTACAAAGTGGTTGGAACATAGAGCAGTAAATGATTAGGTCTGTCTAGAGAAAGGAGAGGAGCTTTGGATGTGAGGGAAAGGTCTTTGTCATTTTGTCTGCCTGTGGTTCACAAAGTGTGGTCTGCAGACCATTGCGGGCCACCAAGGTCTTTTGGGGAGTCCAGAAGGTCAAAGCCATATTAATAATAATACTGAGATACTATTTGCTTTTCCCATCCTGTGTACGTTTGCACTTTTGGTGCAGAAGAACTCAGTAGGTAAAACTGCTGGCATCTTAACAGGAATCAAGACTGTCACAAAATTGTGCCAGCAACCATTGCATCCCTCCACTCCATGCACTGTCAGATTTTTAACGTTTTTAATAGAGAATTAAATTTTTTTATAATTTTATTGACTTGTCTCTGTGGTATTCTGTGTGATAAAACAGGAAGTACACTTTAAGCACTTATGCTGCATATCGAAGCCTGATGTTTATCTCAAGGAAATGCATTTGTGCAATTGAGCTGAACTACCTCCCCTTTTCAGGGAACACTATTTTTACTTGAAAGAATAACTGACAAATCGCAATTACTGAGACTTATGTTTTTGTCAGACATTTTCTTGAAAATGAATGAAGCAAGTGTGCTACTTTAAGAACAACTGGTAGTATTTGTTGCCAATGATAAACTTCCAGCTTTTAATTGAAAAAAGTTTCGGAAAACTTGTATCTGCCACAGTAAGCTTGACAGCTTCCCTAGATTTACAGCTTTAAAAAAAAAATAATTGTGATTATTTTGATATTGTATAAAGAAATTGGGTCAAATTTGGAAACTCTGCTTAACTCATTGAATCACTAATTTCCAATGTTGCTTCAGAATCACCCATGGATAAAAGATCCATTCAAAGTGCAAGACAGACTGCAAGATAGACGATGGATTTTACTGTGACAGAGTACAGAGAGTTCACCTGTATAGTTTCGGATTTCACGTTGTAACCTTTAACAAACCTACTACTTGTTGACGTTTTGGTGAAGTATCAGAGAAGACTGAGCACAATTATCTGAAAGATTATTAAAATACTCCTGCTTTTCCAACTGCATATCTATGTTTTGATTGAAGGCAAAACAACACACTGAATGCAGAAATAGATATAATAAGGCTGTAACAGCTGTTTCTATCAAGCCAGACATTTATAAGGAGATTTATAAAAATGTGTAACAGTCCCACTCTCCTCATGAATTTTTTTTTGCAGAAAACAATTATTGTTTCATAAAATATGCTTCTATAATCTATATGGGGTTTATATTTTAATTTCTTATATAGTAAATATCAGTCAGTTTGGGGAGCTCCAGTTTTTAAGTGTAGAAAGGGGTCCTAAGAACTGTTAAACTTGGTCTTGTGCTCTTCTCTCTACCTAAAATTCTCTTTTCTGCCTCCAAAAATCCCTTAAATGATTATAGAGCTAGTATTTAGTTATTCATTCAAAAAACAGTTGTTGAACATCTATGAAGAACCTGGCTTTTTCTCGCTGCTGGGTACATGGTCCCAAGCCATTATGGGGAAGATGAGTTAAACAGCTATAACACTGTATGTAAAAGAGGAGACTGAAAAAGCTGCCTTAAAACTCATTTAAAAAACTAAGATCATGGCATCTGGTCCTATCACTTCATGGCAAATAGATGGAGAAACAGTGGAAACAGTGACAGACTTTATTTTCTTGGGCTCTAAAATCACTGTGAATGGTGACTGTAGCCATGGAATTAGAACACACTTGCTCCTTGTGAGAAAAGCTCTGACCAACCTAGACAGCATTTTAAAAAGCCAAGACATTACTTTGCTGACAAAGGTCCATACATCAAAGCTCTTGTTTTTCCAGTAGTCATGTATGAATGTGAGAGCTGGACCATAAAGAAAGCTGAGTGCTGAAGAATTTATGCTTTTGAACTGTGGTGTTGGAGAAGACTCTTGAGAGTCTCTTGGACTGCAAGGCAATCAAACCAGTCAATCCTGAAGGAAATCAGTCCTGAATATTAATTGGCAGGACTGATGCTGAAACAGAAGCTCCAGTACTTTGGCCACTTGATGCAAAGAGCCCACTCCTTGGAAAAGACTCCAATGCTGGGAAAGATTGAAGGCAGGAGGAGAGGGGGATGACAGAGGATGAGATGGTTGGATGGCATCACCAACTCAATGGACATGAATTTGAGCAAACTCTAGGAGATGGTGGAGGACAGGGAAGCCTGGCATGCTGCAGTCCATGGGGTCTCAGAGTTTGACAGGACTGAGCGGCTGAACAATAACAACACTGTGTGATAAATGTTACCAGTGGTAGACATGTAAATACTGGGGGAAGACAGGCTACTGTCAGACACTCACTTGCCAGCTCACCTAGGAACATTCTTTTGAGCAATTTGATTGGACTATACTTCCTTTATTTGACTCTTTATGGTCCATAGAGGGAAAGTGGCTGAAGTTAGTGAAAGATGGGAACTGTTCACTTGCTGCTCTGGCAGGAAAGAAGGAGGTAACAAATGTATTAAGTGTCAGTTTCTTGCAAGCCCTATGCACTTAGCCCTAAGCACTATGCTAAGTGCTTTAACAATTGTAATCTTACCTAATTCTCACAAAAACCATATGCAGCAGAATTAATTATCCTTATTTTGCAAGTGAGATGTTAGAGGCTGGGAAAAATAAACAACTTGTCCAATATCATGTGGTTGTAACTGATGAAGCCAGAATTTTGACATATGTATTCTGACTCCAAGGGTAGGGCTCTTGCACTGTAGTAATAATGTGTTGCTAAATGTGTGGATTTTTTAAGGTAATTTCCAGATGGGTCTCTGAAACCTTGCCAGGTAGGAATATATTAAGAAAGATACTAAAGATCTCAGGAAGGAGAGAGAGACCACATAGGCAATGCTCCATTGAAGAGATTTTTTTGTGAATTTTGTCTGACATGATTTTTCTGGACAGGATTCTATGGCGATATAGGGCATCAAGACTTTGTACTTCCTTATCCTCAATTCCTTTAATCTTTCTCTGTGCCAAATGATGCCAGAAGCAAAAGTCACCTGTCTGATGAGGTTACAAACTAGAGCCTGATGTTTGAAGCCCAAACTTGTTGGACCTGTTGTAGGCCAATCAGGCCCAGCCTGGAGACCCCAGTCCCTAGAGCTTGGTAAACTATTTCCATTATTTTAAAAAGCCTAGTAGAAACGCTTTACTTCAAATAATCCTGTGTGTGGATACAGGCTAGTGAAGAGATTAGATTTCTTTGTTTTGGGTCAAAAATCTGTTGATCCAGTGTACTTCAGTTGTACTACCTAGGGAGCTCTAGAAGTGGTGTCAGCAAAGTATGGTCCAAGGGCCAAATCCAACCCACTGTCTGTTTTTGTAAATAAAGTTTTATTGAAGCACAGTTGAGTTCTCTTACTCATGTTTTGTCTTTGGCTTTTGTGTTCAATGACAGAGTTACATAGCTGCAACAAAGACTGTATAGCCCATAAATCCTGAATTGTTTACTGTCTGGCCTTTTACCGAAGAAGTTGTTGACTCCTAGCATAGCCTCAGTTCTTTCTATTATGGCACTTGGCACTTGGTATTTTAATTGCCTATTTCCCCCACTTTTTTTTTCAAATCTAATATATTACATTTTGAGGCATTTCATACCCACAGTATAGTGGAAAAGACAGGCATGAGCACATATAATTTAAATATGAGTCAATAAATGCTATAATAAAAGCATGTCCAGCAACACTGTGAGGTTCACCCAAGCTGGTCCTGGCAGGGCCCCTCACTTTTATAACTGAGCTCCTTGAGAGCAAAGATGAGGTCTGCTTCATCTCTTCATCCCCTGGGCTGATTATAGACCCTGACATATAAACAGTACTCAATAAATGTTGTTTGAATGGACATAGCATATGCTGATCAAAAAAGCTCTTATAGGCAATTTTATATGCCTTTGAGTAGTATAAATACAGAAATAAGGGAAGGAAAGTGTTATGTTGGTTATGCTAATCTCAATGCTGTTTGCTTCATCTCCTAACTAGTCATTACTTACTGCAGTTTGTTTGTGATAAGTTGTGGATAGGAGTCCATGAATAAAGCAATCATGTTAAGAGCTCTTGTTGGTGAGGAAATTAGAAACAGTGCCTTAAATTTGGGCTATTTTCTACTCCTTTTCCTCAGTATCCACCACACCTTTACCCCACCTTCCATTTTCTGCTCCAGCTTGCCAGGACAAAGGTAGAGGAACGTAGAGTCTATGGAGGTACTTATTTCTTTTGTATGCATACTGTTTATCTTATTTTTTCTTTTCTAAAGCCATTTTTTCAGTGTGGTTCTTACCAGCATTACCATCTGTGGCTTCCAGAAGATACAACTAACTTAAAGCTGTCTGGTTACCTTAGTGTAAAGGCAGCAGGTGAAGTGCTGGCCTGGGAGTCAGCAGACCTGGGCTCTTGTTGTGCCTCTGTAGCGGCTTTTGACTTGGGATACATCTGTTAACATCTGTGAGCTTCAATATTCAACACATTTTTATTGAGTTACATCTGAGACTTAAAAAATTTAATATTTATACCCCTCATTTTGAAAAGGATTTGAGTGACTAGCAAGTGATAGAGAAGTGACCTGTCCAATCTTGTCTGTGTTCTGACCAGCAGATAAGTAAATGATTAGATGGATAAGAGCATTTCAGGTCTCTGATCAGGGCTTTCTAGAAGGCTTCACAGCCACAGCTTCTTCACCTTGTCCTTGCTTCCTCTTCTGTGACTTCTTCTATTTGGGAAATCAGGATCTTTCTTCTATCTTCTTTGGGGATGATTTGAAGAGTATTTTGCCTAGAAAGTAGTTTTCAAGATCAAGGTCAAAAGAAAAGAGGAGCTTACACGATAGGAATTGGAAGAAATGCCAAAAACTTTAGTTAAAATGTCTTTTTCAAATAGTGAACTTGAAGCCTGAAGAAGGAAAGTGATCTCCTTAGAGCCACATAGTAGAACTACAACTAGATTCTGGGCTCTTTCTACTAGGCATTTTCCAGGTTCATAAGAAGATTAGGTGTTGTGAAATGGACTGGGTGATTTTTTTGCTGTATAACCGTATGGTGGTGGGCAGAGGAGCTTCACTCCCATGCAGTTATGTCAGGCATGCTCAGGACCTTAGATGTCTAATAGGTAGACAGTTAAAGGCTGTCTCGGAGAAGGCATAAGATGTGAAGGGTTTCCCTGGGTAGCCTGTGACTGGCATTATGTATATGGGCAGTGACTAAGTGAACGAAGAGGAAAATTATGTGGTACTCTGGCATTAGGACAAACGGGCTGTTTTCCTATTTCTAGAGAGATTGTATTAATTTACATTTGTTTGTTGTTTCTTTTGAATATGTATTTCTTTGATTACTAGTGAGACCTTTCCCTGTGTTCATTGACTATTTGTATTTTCTCTCACTTGTATTTTTTTTTTCTTGTTGAGTTATTTATTCTTGTTCTTTGTGTAGATCCCAGTGTATTTCTAGTCCTATGCTTGACTTCCCTGCCAAGAAACTATTAGGATAATAAAGCATTGTTCCTAAACGGGGAAGACAGTTAATAAGAAACACTCTTCTCGCTGTTAAGTGGAGTCAGGTGTTAGAAGCCAGGGACAATGAGACAGGTGGGTAATAGAGCTGGGCGGCGGCCCCCTGTAACATCGTCTCTTGCTTTTCCTGTGCAGAGTTTTGCCGGATCGACAAGCCCCTGTGCCACAGTGAGGATGAGAAGCTCAGCTTTGATGCAGTCCGCAGCATCCACAAGCTGATGGATGACGATGCCAATGGTGATGTGGATGTGGAAGAAAGTGATGAGGTGAGCTCCCTCACCCTGCGTGGCGCTCTTCTTCTCCTGTGTGAACAGTCCCTGAAGCTGTCTAGACAGGCTGTTCCCTGGGGAGAGGTGTTCTTGCTACTGGCTTGTTCTCTAGGGTCGCATCCTTACCAGGGCAGGTGATTCTCAGCAGAGCAGCCTCGAGGAGCTGGCCTGTCAGAGAGCAGGCCTGACCTCTCTGTCTGTGTCTGGACCGGCCCCTGTCTGCCTACCAGCTGGAAGCACAACACTGACCGAGCTGTGCTGTTTGAGAGGGAGAGGGAGCCCTGAGGCTGGTCCGTACAGTTTTTCTGCATCCTTCTTGTACTTCTGCTGGAGGTGGAGGGCGCCCGTCTGTCCTAACTCTGTGTTCAACCCTGTGCTGGCATGTGGAGGAGAAGGCAAGGCAGTCAGATCTTGCCCTTTGGAAACTTATACTCTGTTTGTGAGGAAGAGACAGAGGTTCCTAGAAAGGCCGTTCCGAATTCCAGGCTGCAACTGCTAGAAGTCAGTTGAGTGGTCCAGACAGCAAGAGTGAGATGAATCTCTGGATGGAAGAGCCCTGTTATTGTTTCACCTTTGGGCATTACTACAGCTTCAGTTCTACAGAGCCCAGAGTACAAAGTCATCATGTGTGAGAAGATTTAAAAATTTCAGTTGTTTTTGGGCTCAACTTGAGCCAGCACTTTGGTGAAGCTGCCAAATTATGCCAAATCTCTTGTAGTGATATGGTGTATATCTTGAGGGAGCAGGTAATTCTGATCTCTCCTTCCTGCTGGTTAGTCTGCTTTTAAATTTTGAATTCAGTTTTGGATTTCACATTTTCAGAAACATCTTGAAGCAGTGAAATCCTGTACAAAGGAGTGACATGACTGATGAGGGGTGTGAAAACCATGAAATGGAGAGCATTCAGTAAAATTCACTGTCTATAAGAATCTATTATATATGTGCCAGGGACTGTTCTAGACGTGGGGAACGTGACAGTAAATACATATAATTACATAGCGATACGTCTGTCCTTGTATACTTTACAATCTAATGAAGAAACTTTAACCTGGAAAAGAAAAGATTCAGATAATATAATTCCTATCTTCAAATAAAATAGAAGTAGAGGAATCAGGCTTAAAAGACGATAATGGTTAGCAATGAAATTCTTACTCTATGCCAGGCACAGTGTTAAGGTCTTTGCATAGTTACTCTTTTAACTTTGTTAACAGCCTTATGAAGTTGGTATTATCGTCAAGACTGGAACTTTGGGAAGGTTAAGTATTTCGTTCAAGGACACATGGAGTATGAGCACAGATCTGATTTCAAAGCCTATGCTGTTAAGTATTGCTGTTTTGTCTCTCTTATTCTAAGGGCAGAACCAGGACCACTGTGGGTAAAGTAAAATATGGGCATATTCTTCTGGAGTAAAGAATCGCCTAACAGTGCTATCTCATCATAGTAGAGGCTTCCTTGGTAGGTAGGTCGTGAACTCCCTGTCACTGAAGCTTGGCAAGTAGAACACAAACCTCCACTGATTGGTCTGCCGAGGGGATCCTTGTGTCAGGTTGAACTAGGTAATGTCTAATGAGAGGAGAAAAATAGACTTCCTAGGGGAAACGTAGAATTGGGATAGAGTGGAAAGGGATGGGGCAGCCTGAGCAACAGGAAGGAGTGTGAGCAGAGATGTGGCGGCAGGAGGAAGCACGGTTGGTAGGTATGGTCAGACAGAGTGACTGTGATGGAAAACCACAGGACAAAAACCTGAAAAGGAAAGGGGACCCAGGCAACCAGACTGAGATATGTATACGATCTGGCAGCTGTAGGTTTTTAAGGACAACAGCCATGATGAACGTATCTGAGCTTTTGGTCACATCTAGAAGTGTCACTGGCTTTCAAAGGACCCAAATTTTATTTGTCTGTGCTGGGAATAGTGCCATGTTCCTGGTGGTGAGAGAAGCCGAGAGGTTTCCTGACGTCTCTCCGAGAACCTGGCCATCCGACTGGGAGGTGCACAGTCAAGAAGGTGATGTATTCCAAGGTCCACAAATTCCTGGATATCTTTGTCATCTGCTCCTCTTTCTTTTTTCACTTTCTGTTGAATTACTTTGTCAATGAGAGGAGGAAGAAAATGTTCTTTTTAGAGGAATGTACCACAACAAAAAGCTCATCAGCACAAACTGTTCTAAAATAACACAAAAGCTGTCACCCTGTTCTTCCCTGTGCCAGTGGTGAGCTGTTCTTTTTCAGCGGAGCTTCTGCCTTCCTGGGCTTCTTCATGTACTCTCCCTGCAGTCCCAGGCCTCTGGTGGACAGAGGGGCCTGCCAGTCTGGGTTTCTCATGATCAGTTACAAGCTACTTTCTTTTTGAAACAGATAGTTGTGGTAGCAAAGCCTATGTGTTTAAGACAGCCTCAGCATATATGGAGTTCAGGATTTAACTAGACCCATTGGGTGGACAGCTCAGAGCTTGGAACATTGGATTATGGACACTGAGACAATAGAGATGAAACCCTGGTTGTGCTGCTGATCAAGAACCTGAGATTTTTATGGCCCATTTAACAGAATTGCTGATTACCCAAGGAGCCTAGTAGCAGTCTGCAAGGATACTACATTCAGGCCTCATTTATTCAGCCTCATTTCAGTAAGTTTTTCAGATAGCTGAGCTATAACCTGATTTCTAGATATTTAAAAATGTTAGCCTTTCTTGAGCTTAGGTTTCCTTCTTACAGACTATTGTAAACAGTCTTAACTTCCTTTGGATCGTTCAGAGCAGGTCTGCACAGCCTCTTGCACTGTTGCTCTAGTGCCCGCATTCCTGTATGCATCGTTGGGATTTCTTTTTATAGTTTCCTGTCTCTTCTTCGATTCATTCTCATTTCTAAT
This sequence comes from Neotragus moschatus, assembly GCA_006410615.1. Lineage (NCBI taxonomy): Eukaryota > Metazoa > Chordata > Mammalia > Artiodactyla > Bovidae > Neotragus > Neotragus moschatus. The sequence continues at coordinate 783,153 of SJYA01002083.1, forward strand.
TGTTCTAGCTCTGCTATGAGCTATGAAATTAGGCTTATAGTACACTGAGATTCAGCCACCATTTTACAGAAAATATGTAGTCATTTGTGTGGAGGAAGCCAGTTTGGCTTCTCAGGTGCTGTCCTTGCTTGCTTTTATCCTAGGCAGCCAAGGGTCGAGGACCCTTAGATGAGCAAGATGGCGCTATTGACACTGGTGTCCTCCTTGTAAAGATGGTGGGGAGTTCTCACAGGCTGGTAGGCTGGGGATTCACAGCCTGTGTTCTACTGAAACCTCTGGCGGAGACACTGCCTTTAGGCAAAGGATTTGCAACCATAGTATGGCATTTCAGTTTGTCCTAACAGTCTGAGGTGTGTAGACAAGAGCCTTCCTAAAAACACTGGCCCCTTGACTGGACCAGACAGTTTGAGGGCAGTTTTATTTTCTTCTGTGGAGCCTACATAGAAAATAAAGGACAATCGTTTAGCCAGTAAACAATTCTTATTGTCATATGGATGATAAACAAGCATTGAAAAAATACTCAATATGTTAGCCACTAAGGGACGTACAAATTAAAACTACAATGAGATATCACTATACACCTCTTTGGATGGCTGATATTAAAAAGTGGTCAACACCAAGTACCATGTGATGAGGAAGAGTCACTTGAACTCTTATAGAGATTTTTATAAAGCTGAACAACATAATTTAATACATGTCTCAGCATTTCTATTTCTAGGTATTTATCCCATAGATAAATGAAAATTTATATTTGTACTAAAACCTGTACACAAATGTTTTTGCAGCTTTACTCATTATCACCAAAAACTGGACGCAGATCAGATGTCCTTCAATATGTGAATGGAGAAAACAAACTTTGGAAAACTACTTAGCAATAGAAGAAGTGAACTGCTGATGCACACAGCATAGAGGAATCTCTTAAAGGCGTTATGCTGAGGGAAGGAAGCCATCTCAAATAGTTACATACTATTAATATATGATAGCATCTAATGACTTTCTGAGAAACTATAGGAATGGAGGCCAGATCAGTGGTTACCTGGGATAAGGGGTGTGATGTGGGTTTGATTATGAAGGGACAGCATGAGGGAATTTTTTTGGTAATAGAACTGTCCTGTGTCTGGGTTGTGGGGCAGTTATAAGAATTTACATATGTACTAAAACTCATAAGAAAATATTCTGCCCCCTCCACTACAGTTAATTTAATCATATGTTAATTAAGAAAAATGTTCCTAGCATAACAATGACACACAGTTCAAGCTCAGTGAATGCTAATTATTGCTGCTATTCTGTTTCCTCTATATTTCCAGGAAAGCTACCTACATCTGACACTTGTATTTTAATGTTCGTGTGTGGAATGACTGACTAATATCACTGTAGCAAGCATGCTGTTAGACTGAGATGGGAGTCTTACACAAGGGTGTGACCACACATTTTGGGGGATGAAGATGAATAGGTTAGTATGAGCCTGGGAAGCTGTAATGCCACAGGACTGGAAAAGGTCAGTTTTCATTCCAATCCCAAAGAAAGACAATGCCAGAGAATGTTCAGACTACTGCACAATTACACTCATCTCACACACGAGCAAAGTAATGCTGAAAATTCTCCAAACTAGGCTTCAACAGTACATGAACCAAGAAATCCCAGATGTTCAAGCTGGATTTAGAAAAGGCAGAGGAACCAGAGAGCAAATTGCCAACGTCTGTTGGATCATAGAAAAAGCAAGAGAATTCTAGAAACACATCTGCTTCTGCTTCATTGACTATGCTAAAGCCTTTAACTGTGTGGATCACGACAAACTGGATGGGAATACCAGACCACCTCCTGAGAAACCTGTATGCAGTTCAAGAAGCAACAGTTAGAACCAGACATGGAACAACAGACTGGTTCCAAATTGGGAAAGGAGTACATGAAGGCTGTATACTGTCACTTTGCTTATTTAACTTATATGCAGAGTACATCATGCGAAATGCCAGGCTGGATGAAACACAAGCTGAAATCAAGATTGCCAGGAGAAATATCAATAACCTCAGATATGCTGATGACACCACCCTTCTGGCAGAAAGTGAAGAGGAACTAAAGAGTCTCTTGATGAAAGTGAAAGAGAAGAGTGAAAAAGCTGGTTTAAAACTCAGCATTCAGAAAAGTAAGATCATGGCATCTGGTCCCATCACTTCGTGGCAAATAGATGGGGAAACAATGGAAACAGTGAGACTGTTTTCTTGGGCTCCAAAATCACTGCAGATGGTGACTGCAGCCAATCACTGCAGATGGTGACTGCAGCCATGAAATTAAAAGACTGTTGCTCCTTAGAAGAAAAACTATGACCAATCTAGACAGCATATTAAAAAGCAGAGACATTGGTTTGCTGACAAAGGTCCATATAGTCAAAGCTATGGTTTGTTCCAGTAGTCATGTATGGATGTGCGAGTTGGACCATAAAGAAAGCTGAGTGCCAAAGAATTGATGCTTTTGAACTGTGGTGTTGGAGAAGACTCTTGAGAGTCCCTTGGACTGCAGGGAGATCAAGCCAATCAATCCTAAAGGAAATCAGTCCTGAATATTCCTTGGGAGGACTGATAATGAAACTGAAGCTCCAATACTTTGGCCATCTGATTCGAAGAACTGACTCATTGGAAAAGATGCTAATGCAGGGAAAGATTGAAGGCGGGAGAAAGGGATGGCAGAGGATGAGATGGTTGGATGGCATTGCTGACTCAATGGACATGAGTTTGAGTAAGCTCTGGGAGTTGGTGAAGGACAGGGAAGCCTGGCGTGCTGCAGTCCATGGGGTGTCAAAGAGTTCGACATGACTGAGTGACTGAACTGAACTGAACTGGGAAGTTGCAAAATATACTTAAGCTTCCTTTAGTGCCTGTTGTGTCTGCTATAGAATATAGCATAGTGTTAAAAGCTTGTGCTGCAGTCACACAGACGTAGGTTTAAACCTGGCTCTCCCTTTACCAGCTGTGGAAACTTTGAGAAGTTACTTAATCTCTTTAAGCATCAGTTTCCTCATTAGAAGTGGAGTGACAGTGTTAGGCACCTCATGAAGTTATTCCAAAGATTAAATGAAATTATGTACATAGGGACTTCCCTGGTGATCCAGTGGCTGAGACTGCATCCTCCCAATGCAGGGGGCCCAGGTTTGATCGCTGGTCAGGGAACTAGGTCCCACATCCTGCAACTAAGGGTCCCACATGATGCACCCAAAGATCCCTCATGCTGCACGAAAGATCGAAGATCCGTGTGTCGCAACCAAGACACGGCACAGCCAAATAAATAAAGATTAAAAAAGAAATAGTGCATATAAAACACTTAGTGCAATTCTGGCATATAGAAGAGTCTCCGTGAGTTTTTATTGTTATCTTCAGAAAGAGCATGCATTTTCATATAGATAGGCCTGTGTTCAAAATTTGGTTTTGCCTCTTACTGGCTATGTGACAAATAGGCAAATCACTTCACCTCTTTGAGCCTCAGTTATTCAGCTGTTAATATTTGAGGAGAGTAACTCTCTGCATGGTNAGAAGAGTCTCCGTGAGTTTTTATTGTTATCTTCAGAAAGAGCATGCATTTTCATATAGATAGGCCTGTGTTCAAAATTTGGTTTTGCCTCTTACTGGCTATGTGACAAATAGGCAAATCACTTCACCTCTTTGAGCCTCAGTTATTCAGCTGTTAATATTTGAGGAGAGTAACTCTCTGCATGGTTGTTGTAACAAGTTAATGTATGCAAAGCACCAAGCACAAAGGCTGGCATATCAGTTGAGTTCAGTCGCTCAGTCGTGTCTGACTCTTTGCGACCCCATGAATCGCAGCACGCCAGGCCTCCCTGTCCATCACCAACTCCCGGAGTTCCCTCAGACTNTGTATAGGTTCCAGATTCATGTTTTATCCCTCCCTCAGCATGATGATACAGATAGTGAGGGCTAGCCTGTATCACAAAAATTCCAAATCAGTTCCCTCATCATCCCAGGGCACCAGTGCATTCCACTCTGGGAGCCACCCTCAGCAGTTTGGCCGACATGCCGAGAGCCAGGCCGCTGCAGGAGGTAGTTCATCCAAGTGACTGATGTTAAGGGAAGTGGGGAGTGATAGAGCAGGGACACATGTTTCTAGGGGCACAGCTTCTCTGTCAGCTCACTCAGCCTCCTGCCTATGCCTTTACTTTTTGAAAAGGTCTAGGTGAGAACTTATAATTTCCTCCTACCTATTTGGAAGGTTAGAGGATTTTGAACAAGGCTATGTTATGGTAGGGTCATCAGATCTCCTTGACTTCAGCAGGATGAAAATTGACTTGCTTCTTACCTGTTTTAAATTGTTCCATCAAGAGGCATGCTAGGTCCTTGGAGGCTGTGAGAGTTGGGGAAGAATGGACTCTGGCCCCAGGTGGAACCAGGCCCGGGCAAACTAAATCCTAAGGGGGGCAGCTGGCAGTTCCACTTGCAGATAGTCAGAAGATCAGTAGGAATGAACTGGAGGGGCAGTGGTCCATAGGAACCTGTGTGCTTCTCGCACAGAGCCAGTGCTGTGGCCAGCATGCGCTAATTTGGATGAAGATAAATGGCTGCATTACGCTCATAAGTTATCATCATGACTAATAATAATTGTTATTCCCTCCTCAGGCTTGGGACCTCATTTCTTTGAAGTATCTGGGTAGCTGTGGACTCTCCTCAGTATTCCCTTGCCTCTAGTTTCTCCTCCACCAGCATATATCCATGCTGTCAGTGATCTTCTAAAATTTCATTTGAGTTTCCTTTCATTTTTCCATCCAACTTCCTGTGCCTGGCACTCCATCCCTTCAAATCTGGCCTTAGCCTTTTTTTTTTTTTTTTCCTTTGGCTGTACTGCCAACTTGCAGGATCTTAGTTCCCTGACCAGTGGTTGAAGCCAGATCATGGTTGAAAGCACCGAGTCCTAACCACTGGACCGCCAGGGAATTTCCCAGCCTTAGACATACCTCCTACCACTCTGATCTGACACTTGTCTTTCTTTGGGTCACAGTCATTCTGTGTTTATTCCAGGTGCCTTTCTTTGCTCAGATAGTTCTCCTTTTTGGGAATTAAGTTCTCATATCCCTTCCTGGTTCTGTCTGTATCAGTCTTAGATGTCCTCTGGAATACCCCTGGCTCACTTTTCATGAACCTTCCCTGACTTTCTCACCCCTCTGATCTCTCTCATCTCAGTATTAACTCGTGCAGTGCAGCTTCCATCGCTCATTTAGCACTTTATTAGAATGACTTGCTTTGTACCCTGATGATTTTGATTGTGTTATTGCCTAAAAGTTTGCCTTTTTGCACTACTATTAGAATTTCTAGAGCATAGCTCTGAACCTTAGTCTACCTTGTGAAGGGAGTATGGTAGAAAAGGAGCATTCATAGAATGTACCAAGTCCTCTGCCAGCTGAGTTCATATACCGTTTCATTTACTTCTCAGCCACTCCAAGAGCTAGGATTTATTAACTGTGTATACAGATGAAGACATGATAAGAGAGTGCCCTACCTTCACTTACTAAACTAAGTTCTCACCTGCCTATCAGTGCTCCTGCAGTCTGACCTTAGCTCACCTGACTAGTTCTCGTTACCCTGCTCTCTCTTACTCTATGCTGCAGCCGTCTCAAACATGCTCCTAGTATCGCTATGCCTTTGCTCCAGATAAATCCTCATCTGGGCATCACTCTGTCGCCCAGTTTTGCCTGTGAGAATTCTACTTGTCCACCAGGCCTAGACCAAGATTTTTCAGCTGCAAGCATTATTGACATTTTGAGCCAGATTGTAGGATATTTAGCACCATCCCTACACACTGGCTGCTAAAAGCAGCCACCATGTTCCCAACCCCACCAAATTGTGATAACCCAAAACTTTTTTTTATCACCAATTGTCAATTGGCTTCTCAGGTGGTGCAGTGGTCAAGAATCTGCCTGCCAGTGCAGGAGATGAGAGAGATGAGGGTTCAAGCTCTGGGTTGGAAAGATCCCCTGGAGGAGGAAATGGCAACCTGCTCCAGTATTCTTGCCTGGAAATTTTCCGTGGGCAGAGAAGCCTGGTGGGCTGCAGTCTGTGCAGACACCACTGAGCAACTGAGCACATGTCAGTTGCTCTGGGGGATAGAATTTCTCCCAGTTGAGAACTACTGGCCCTAGATTAAATGTTCCCTCCAAGAAATCCTATTTGTTCCCCTACATTGGGAAGTAATCCTTCCTCTCCCATGCTCCAGAGTACTGGGTGTGAAGCCCTCATCTGCATATTGCTCTGCTCCGTATTGTAATTAGTTGGGTTCATTTGTCTTCCAGATTGTGAGTGCCTCCAATAACAGGAACCAGGCCTCTTCCATCACTGCTTCTCCCACAGTGCTTGTTGCAGGGCCTTACACACAAAGGGGATGAGTTATGTGTTTTTTAATTGGAAAGCAAAGATCCTATCTTATTGCTGTGTGCTCCGTAAATTGTTTCTCTGGGGCAGAGTGCGAGTATAGAGTTAGCTGGTCAATGATACAGGGGACAGGGTGCTTCTGACTTGTGAGTTCCTGGCCGGGATAGCAGCTAAGTCAATGGTGGGCTGTGTCTAGGAGTTGCTAGGATCTGGGCTCCAGACATATTTGTGACCCCTACCTTGCCCCTCTGCCCTGTTCTGTGAATCACATACAGAATCTGAATGGAGGTAAAATCACTATAGTCAAAACATTAGGAAAGACTTAGAGAAAGACATACAAGAAGGCTATTGTTTAAGAAAGGAAGATACTGAGACTGCTAAAAGGCTGTGTGACTGAGCAAAGAAATGCACAGGCATTGGAGCAAGAAAAGTTGGGGTTTTAGGTATAGTTTCACCAGTTAGTAGTTGTATGACCTTGGAAAGTTCTCTGTAAGCTTACATTTCCTAGCTGTTAAATAGGGATAGTAATCCTTACCTAGAAAGATTATGGCAAAGATGAAATGACCTCATGTATAGGGAGTCCCCAGCCTGTGGCTTAGTTGCCAGCAGTTGTATTACTACTTCTTTTTCAACTCCTACACGGCTCTGATGTGCTTGGATGGTGCTGGGTACTTCGCTCACACCATCTTTACAAGAAACTGCTACTGTGGGGTAGATAGTAATTTTCCCATACAACTGGTAAGGAAACTGAGACTGAAGTAGCTCATAGTTATCCATTTTTGGGGGGTTATTGCAACTCAGATCTGCCTCAGGCTGATGAGAATATTTCAGACTTGTGATTGTATACCTCTGTGATTTTGCTAAAAACCCTTGAGTTGTATAGTAAGTTGACAGTGAATTATAACTCAGTGAAGATGTTAAAAAAAATAAAAGTGTCACTACATTGATTGAAGTAGTGGTCACCTCCTACTTGCCTTTCTGTAGCCCAACCCATAAGAATCCCTAGGGCTCTATAAAAAAACACATTGGAAACCCTGTTGACTTCTATCTTTATTTCTCCCACTCCTTACTTTGACAGATATGCAGAGGTGCTTCCAAGTCCGAATTGCCTTGATTTCTGGAAGCAGAAATCCCTGGTTAGCTAGCCGACAGCTGAGTTGCCTCTCTTTCTAGGCAGGTGTAGATGGCTTTGAGGACACCAGACTGAAGAGACTTTGGGAGAATCCTTTCCCTCTTCCTCCTGCCCTCCATCCCTTCATTTCTCTTTTTGGTAGTTGTTCTAGGGAAACTAAGGGAGAACCCTGGTAATAATTCCCTCTCACCTGCAGACCAGGGACCCGAATTGAATTCTAGCTCCTTATCATATGGAACTCCATAAGGGGAGATGTCAAAGGCAGCTGGCTAATTATCCCCAGTTTTATTTTTCCTGAGTTGGCCTTGTGCTCAGGGCCTTCCTCTAATTTCTGTTGCTGCTATCATGCTGCCCCTCAGAAGCAGAGTTCTCCCCTGGACCCAGTCCTGAACATGGATTTTCCTTGCATCCTCTTGGAACAATTTTGACAGCCTGAAGGGTTTTTTTTTTTTTTTTTTTAAGTTTACTACATGTGAAGTAGGACAGAGGAAAATAACCACACACAATTATTCAGATAACCTCAGCACAAGTTTTGATGTATACCTTTCTGTTGCTGCAGTTCTTTGAACTAAAGGACTGTTAAAGTGTGGAGGCATCCTGTGGGTTTTTTGCCTTCTAGCTCCCTGCCTACCTCTTGGTGCAGTCACCATCTTATCTCCTGCCTTGTGGAACATGCTGACCCCTGCCCTTAATTTGGACAGAGCACAAACTGAAGTCTGCTTAGGCCCTTTCGACAGAACAGAGGTGATGAATAAGTGAATGGTATCATTCATCAGGTGAAACCTGCTCTTTCGGCTAGGGAAAGGACCTATCCTTGTTTTCCTTGTAAATACCTACTTAATGGATGGCTGTAGCATTCACTTACCAGGGCTGGCTCACAGTCAGCTTCCAGGCTGCAGCCCCAGTGAGTCCAAATTCTGTGGTCTTACTCTAACTTTTATGAGGGCTTCTTGGTGTTTTTGTGGGTTTCCTAGAGTATTTGGAAATTGACTTTTAAAAAGCCTAAATATGAACTTTGGAGTTTGACCTGAGTTCACATGCAAGCTTGCCAGTGTACTAACTGTATGACCAAGTAATTTGGAGGCTCACTTGCCTCATCTGTAGAATAGAATAGAGATGAAAATAAGATACCCTTTGCCATTCTTAAGCCCTTAGGCTAATGAGAGAGGCATTGCCGCATGTAAACTGGCAATGATAACATCACATCTTCAGGGCAGCATCACATCTTCAGGGCTGTAATGGGGGTGTGCACAGGAGACTGTGAGAATTTCAAGAGGAATAGGGGTGAGGTAATCTAACATGTGCTGGTGTAACAGAAGACACATTGTCAGCCAGCACTCAGGGAAGGGTAGCTGTTGCTAGACAAGCTGAGCTACACATCTGAGGGAGTAGGCATCGTTTGCAATCTGTCCCAGCGCCTTAGCCAGATTCAGGGTGAAGCAGCAGCTCCCCCAGATGGCTTCGCTCATGTTTCCAGGAAAACCCAGACGGTGGTTTGCTTTGATAGATAGGGAAATTCTTTCTCACCAAGCAGACTGTTGTTTTCCTTCCTTCCCTCTTTGTTGGTGAGTCTGCTTTGTCTGTCCTGGATGGCAGTCCTGTTAATGGCAGGGGTTAGTTGTAAGGCTTCTCTGTGTGTGCCTATATATGTGTATATGTCTGTTTGTGCCATTGTGTGTGTGTATACATCATTTTGTGCCTTTCTGTATTTGTATGTGTCTTTTTGTATTTAGGTGTGTCTGTGTGCATATGAAGGCTTCCCTGGTGGTGTGCATAAGAAGTGGAGGAGGGGAGGAACACTGAGCCAAGGAAGGAGCTGAGAGATGACACATAAACCAGGTCAAAGATGAAGCAAAAAATTAGGAGAGAAAGGTGAGGGTACAGTACAGTGTGCAGGACTTGGGGGTACACACAGAGCCAGAATATAATCAGGGACCCGAAGATTCTGCCAGTCCAGGCAGGATCTGGGCCCTGTAACATGGCAGTAGAATACAAGGATGGTCTACGGCCAAAAACGGTCAAGCTGGAGCAGAGAGAAAAGTTCTGTTTCCGGTATTAAGTAAGCTTCTGGATCTTCCTGTCTGCGGAGGAATTGGCCACTGGCTTCCAAGGCCCTGCTTGTCTTCATACCTGATTGGTGTTTGTGTTGATGCCAGCCTCTCTGTGCATGTCTGTATCTACGTGTGCGTCACAGTCAGTGTACCTAATTGCATTAGAAACAACTGGTTTCCAGTGCAGTGTCTCGTTCGCTTGAGGACCCAGGATCGCCACCACCCCCTTTATTTGTTCTTCTGTTCCCCACCCTTTTTTTTCTGTCTTCCTTCTCTAGATATATTTACTATCTGCTCTGCGCTGGATGCTGAGTATGCAAAGACTAATGAGGAAGACAACTTTTCTACCTGCAGAGAGCTCACATATTAGTGAGGCAGAAAGACTGTGTGTTCAATCCTAGTAGGTATTCTGGTGAGAGATGAGCGCTGCATGATCTGTAAACACAGAATAGGGAATTTAATCCATTCTAGGATGCCAGGAAAGATGACTCAGAAGAGATGATGCCTGAGATGAGTAAGAGTTAACCTGGGGGTGGGAAGAGTATATGGCAAGTGAAGGAATGAGTATGATGTCCTTAGGGATCTGTGACTCAATGGTTCTTTTACTGTGAGCATAGAAAGTAATAGTGGAGCAGGGAGGGAGAGGCTGAAAATGTGGTTGGAGATGCAGGCATGAGCCAGCCAGATTCTAGCCATACTGAGAAACTTGGATTTCATCCCAAAGATGATGAGCTTGAAGGATTTTAAACAGAGATGGCTCTAATTCTGACTGAAGGTATGTAAGGAGCAGGCCTTGCTGAGCAGGTAAAACTGGAACTTGGTCTTTCAAAGGAGAGCAGGGTTTACCAATGAAGAAAGAAGGAGGAGCTTTCCAGGAAAGAAGAACTTTGTGAGTAAAGGCAGGAGGCAAAAAAAAGGGACACTTCCTTCAAGAAGGATGGTGTCTAGAGAATAGTCTCTTCATCAGTGATACTAGTAGTATCAATGCATCCCTTTGATTGCTGGCATAAGGCTCAAATAAGATAATGGATGTAAAGAAGCATCTGTAAACCGTAATGCAGTGAACATTTCAGTGGTGGTAGTTATTACCCAGCTTGTCCTCTTCTCCCTCAGTGCCCAGCCGCGTCAGGCCCTTGCAGGTGTAGGTCAGGTAGGCATGCACCTCAGCAACATGGCGTGACTGGTGAGAGCTAGGCCCTGTGTCACCAGCAGTCCTGCATCTCGAGGAGGAAGGGCTGAGATTAGAAGTCGCTGGAACTCAGAGGCTGAGTGCTGGTTCACTCAGGACACATCATTTCTCACAGTGTGTGCCAAGCAGCCCAGCTTCAGAATAGTCAAACATTCATGAAGCACCTTCCACATGTAGGAAGTATGAGGAACTGTGCCTTTCATGATCTCACTGTCTCCCCGTTGTAACTGTGAGGTCATCTACATTTCACAGGCTTAAAGTGATGTGGTGAGTAAGTGGTTCTGATGGGATTCGAGTCTGTATCTGTGAGATTTTTTTGCCCATATGTCCCTTCACAAGCCTTCTGATATCTCTGGGTGGTGAGCAAGCTCCCTGGTTAGTTCAGTGGAAAACTGTGAGGTCTCAGGCAGTGTGGGGTTAAGAGGATTGGAGAGGTATTTCCCTGGGATTGAACCATAGCCCTTTCTTCCACACAGGACAGTAGTTCTTGCCTTTAAGGACTGACTTTCCGCCATATATCTGACTCATCCAGGTGCTTTTCAGCATGATTAATCCTTGTGTCCTCAGATCCCAGCATAGGACATGACACGTGGTCACTGCTCAGTAAGTGCTGGTTGGGCAAATGAATGAGCAAATGCCTTTTAATAGAGGCTTCCTGTCTTCACTCCTCCCTTCTGCCTTCTCTTATGGTACCATCATGCTCTAATATGAGATTTTGTTCTTTTGGTTTTTTTTTGAGATTTTGTTCTTAAGGATTTCGTTTTTTAATATTGCTCGTTGACACATAAGCTTAGATTTTCCCTCTTAAAATTAAGAGCCAGAGCATTCTTAAAAAAGGGCATGAGTTTGCCTTACTCTTTTATATTCTCTGTTCCCAAGCCTTTTCCTCTACCTACTCACTGCCCAATGGTGATTGGCCATTATAAGTAACACTTGGTGAGCCCTAAACTCTTACCAAGCTGGTATAAGTTGGTGTTCTATTTTGGAAATGGGGTCCAGGAGGTTTTCCTGCTGTTGAGTGCTTGGCTAGGTTTGTATTTCCCAAGGTCTTGGAAAGCCACGCATAGGGTGGTAGTGTTTTGGGGAGAAAACTGAAAAGGAAATAAAAATTGACTCTTGCTCATGGGGATTGTTAAGGGATAGAAATTTCCTTAGTACTCTAAGCCATAATGGAGGGAGAACTAAGTGCGTTTAGTCCAGGGGCATCTCTATGACCCCCTTCCTGGTTTTTATAACATTTGCAAACTAAGAATAACTTCTACATTTTTTGAATAGTTGGGGGAAAACACCCATCGAAGAATTTTATGACATGTGAAATCTATGAAATTCAGATTTCGGTGTCCATAAGTAAAGATTCATTGGCACAGAACCACTCTTACTCATTTACATCTTGTCCCTGGCTACTTTCATGGAAGAGAAGAGTTGAGTAGTTGTAACTGAGACTGTATGACTCACCAAGTCTAAAATATTTGCTGTCTGATCCTTTATAAAAGTTTGCCTGGCCCCTGGTTGAACCTACCATTTTTAAAAAATCAGCTTTATTGGGCTATAATTCACATACTGTACTCATTTAAAATAGATAATTTAATGGTTATTTATGGACTTCTCTGGTGGCTCTGATGGTAAAGTATCTGCCTACAATGTGGGAGACCCAGGTTTGATCCCTGGGTTGGGAAGATCCTCTGGAGAAGGAAATGGCAACCCACTCCAGTACTCTTGCCTGGAAAATCCCATGGACAGAAGAGCGTTGTAGGCTACAGTCCATGGGGTTGCAAAGAGTCAGAATATATTCACAGATATGTGCAACTATCACCAGAGTCCATTTTTGAACATTTTTGTCACCTCAGAGAGAAAACCAGTACACTTTGGCTATTGTTCTCCTGCCTCCTAGTCCCCTAATCTTATTATTTCTGTCTCTGAAGATTTGCTTATTCTAGACATTTCATATTTGAGTCATGTAATATGTGGTTCTTTGTGACTGGCTTATTTCTCTTAATGTTTTCCAGGTTCATCCATGTTGTAGCATATATCAGAACTTCATTACTTTTTATGGCTAAATAATATTCTGTTGTATGGACATGCTACATTTTGCTATTCACTCATCAGTTGATAGACATTTGAGTTGTTTCTACCTTTTGGCTATTATGAATAATTCTGCCATGGTACAGTTTTTTGTGGACAGATTTTCTACTTTCATTTTATTTTTTTATTTAAAAATTTTAAAAGTTTTTTATTATTTGGGCCATGCCTTACAACTTATGGGATCTTAGTTCCCCACACAGGGATAGAACACAGGCCGTGACAGTGAAAGCACATAGTCCACCTAGTCACTGGACTAGCAGAGGATTCCCAGCAGATAGATGTTTTTATTTCTCTTGAATGTATCCTTAGGAGTGGAATTACTGGATCTAGGTCATATAGTAATTCTATGTTTACCCTTTGAAGAACTACCAGACTTTTTCCAAAGTGTCACTGAATGTTGTTACATTCATGTCAGCAGTGCATGAGGATTCTAATTTCTCCATATCCTCACTAAATAACTTGTTTTTATCTGATATTTTAAATTATAGCTATCCTAGTGTATGTGAAGTAATATCTCATTATGGTTTTGATTTGCATTCCTTTGGTGATTAATTTTGCCAAAATTTTTTCACATGCTTATTGGTTGTTTGTATATCTTCTTTTGAGAAATTAAAAAAAATTATTTCATATCGGGCATAGTTGATTAAAAATTTTGTGTTTCAGGTATACAGCAAACTGAGTTAAACATATAATGTGTCTATTGTTTTTCAAATTCTTTTCTTATTTAGGTTATTACATAGTATTGAGCAGAGTTTCTTATGCTATACTATAGGTCCTTGTTGGTTATCTATTTTAAATATTGCAGTGTGTGCATGCCAATCCCAAACTCCCAATCTATCCCCCACCAAGCCTTCTCACCTAGTAACTGTAAGTTCATTCTCTAAGTCTGTGAGTCTGTCTCTGTTTTGTTAATAACTTCATTTGTATAATCTTTTTAGATTGTGCATATAAATGATATTATATGATATTTGTCTTTCTCTGTATGACTTTCTTCACTCAGTTTTGAATACGATAATCTTCAGGTCCATCCATGTTTTATTCATATCTTTTTCCCAGTTTTTAATTGGGCTATTTGTCTTTTTATTACTGAGTTATAACAATTCTTTTTACATTCTAGATACAAGTCCCTTATCCCTTATGAGGTATATCATCTGCAAATATTTACCCTGTTCTAAGGTTAACTGTTCACTTTCATCATAGTGTCTTTTGAGGCACAAAAATTTTAAAATTCAGTGAAGTCCAGTTTAATTTTTTTTGTAATTGTTGTATGCTTTTGATGTCATATCTAAGAATCCATTGCCTAATCCAAGATCATGGTGATTTACCCTGATTTTTTTTTTTCCTGAGAATTTTAAAGGTGTCTGAAGCTTGCCACGACCCAAACTAGGTTCTAAATATCACCTCATCCAAAACCTGCTCTTTCCCCAACTTCATCATCTCAGTTAAAGGCAACTCCATTGTTTCCATTGCCTGGGCCAAAAAATATGAATCATCCATTAATTCCTTTCACGCACCGTATCCATTGATAAATCCAGTGGGTTCTACCTTCAGAATGTGTCCAAAGTTTATTCATTTCTCACCACTACTCCCCTGCAGGCACTGAGATGCAACAGCCTCCTAACAAATCACCATGTCTATAATCTATTCTCAGTGTAGCAGCCAGAGAGCTTTAAAAAAATGTAAACAAGATCATTTCACTCCTCTGCTCAAAACACTGTTATAGCCTTGTTTCTCCTTTAGTGTGAAGCCCAAAGTTAACATAAGAGTCAGCAAGGTCTTATGTGACCTGACTCCCACTTATCACTAGGATCTCCTCCTCTTTATATATCTCCTTTATTATTATTATTTTTTGTTAAGCATGAAATTCCCTGGTGGCTCAGATGGTAAAGCATCTGCCTACAATGTGGGAGACCCAGGTTCGATCCCTGGGTTGGGAAGATCCTCTGGAGAAGGAAATGGCAACCCACTCCAGTACTCTTGCCTGGAAAATCCCATGGACAGAGGAGCATTGTAGGCTACAGTCCATGGGGTCGCAAAGAGTTGGACACGACTGAGCGACTTCACTTTCACTTTCTTAGTTTTTTACTCCAGTCACACTCCATGGTGTTTCTCAAATATTCTTTTTTATTTTTTTCCCTATCTTAGGGCCTTGGTTCTAGCTTTTACCTCTGTCTGGAATAGTCTTCCCCCAGATATCCTCTTGGATAAGTTCCTCATGTTTCCAAATATTTTGTGTTTTCTCATTCTTATTAGTGAGGTATTTCTCAGACTATGCTACTTAATAATGAAATCTGCAAGTATACCCCATTTCTGGCACCTTGGTCATTGTTATACTTTTTAATATATGTTATAAATATATATACATACTTTTTTTTATATAACATTATACATTAGACTTTTTTTGTTTGTTTGCTTGCTTTTATTTTTAAGGACATAATCCCCTTCTGAATTGTATCATTTAATCCAAAAGGACAAGGGAACTATTTTGTTTACTGCTAAGTCCCTGGCACCTAGAACAGTGTCTGGCTCAGTGCTGCTCATTGTATATTAATAATGCCTGCTCAATAAATATTAAGAGAATGAATGAATTTATTTTAAAAAAATCTTTTTTTTTTAATGTGGATTCAAATTACTATCTGGTGTCCCTTACTTACCTTAAGATCTTCCTTTAAGGTTTTTTTTATAAAGTATGTCATCTAGCANACTGAACTGAACTGAACTGATAACTGATTAGCAATGTTGTGATCATTACAGATGGACAGCAAAAGGACTCAGCCATACATATATATGTATCTAGTCTCTCCCAAACTCCCCTCTTATCCAGGCTGCCACATAACGTTGAGCAGAACCCCTTGTGCTATACAGTAGGTCCTTGTTGGTTATCCATTTTAAATATAGCAGAGTGTACCTGTCCATCCTAAAGTCCCTAACTATCCCTTTCCCTTATCCTTCCCCCCTGGAAATCATAAATTTGTTCTCTAAGTCTGTGAATCTGTTTCATAAATAAGTTCATTTGTATTATTTCTTTTTAGATTCTGCATATAAGGGATGTGATACAGTATTTCTCCTTCTCTGTCTGATTTACTTCACTCTGTACGACAATCTATACGTCCATCCATCTTGCTACAAATGAGTTATTTCATTGTTTTTAATGACTGGGTAATATTCCATTGTATATATTACCACATCTTTTTTATCCATTTCTCTGTCAGTGGTCATTTAGGTTGTTAAAGTGTATTGACTATTGTAAACAGTGCTGCAGTGAACATTGGGGTACGTGTATCCTTTTGGACCATGTTTTTTCTGTGGATATATGCTATCTATTGTTTTTGTGTGTGTGTGTGTGTGTGTGTGTGTGTGTAATAAAGTTTTATTAAAGTACAAAGGAGATAGAGAAAGCTTCTGATGTAGGCATCAGAAGGGGGGCAGAAAGAGTACCCCCAGCATCTATTGTTTTTGATGAGAAGTAGGCTGTTGATTTTATTTAACTCCCTTGATATGTAATGATTATTATTATTATTTTTTTTGCTGCTTTTAAGATTTTCTCTTTGCTTTTGGCTTTTAACATTTTCTGTGATGTGTCTGTTTGTGAATCTCTTTGCATTTATCCTATTCTCTTAGAAGTTTGTTGAACTTTCTGGATGAGTAGATTAATGCTTTTCAATAAACTTGGGAAATTCTCAGTTTTTTGTTTTTTTTTTGTATTGGGTTGGCCAAAAACTTTGTTTAGTTTTCCTGTGCTATGGAAAAACCCTAATTTTTTTCTCTGCTGCTTTCTCTTCATCCTCTCCTTTTTCTTTTGGCCATGTTCTGTGGCTTTCAGGATCTCATTTTCCTGATCAGGGACTGAACCCAGGCCACAGCAGTGAAAGTTCAGAATCCTAACTACTAGGCCACCAGGGAACACCCCGTCCTTACCTTTTGATCCTTCCACTATGCATGTGAGCAAAGTGGCATTCCACATTCCTCTGAAACTGTTCATTTTTCTCATCCTTTTTTCCTGTCTGTTTTTTTGTATTGTGTAATAGTCTCTTTTAGTCCATCATCAGATTTGCTACTTCTGTCTTTTGCTGGTTCAGAGCTGCTATTGAGCTCTTCTTTTGAAATTTTCATTTTAGTTATTGTATTTTTCAACTCTACAGCATCCCTTTGGTTCTTTTTTGTAATTTCTATCTGTTAATATTCCTTATTTAATGTGACATTGTCATCACACATTCCCTTACTTCTTTACTTATGGTTTCCTTTTGTCTTTGAACATATTTATAGTGGTTACTTTGAAGCCTTTTTCTGTTAAGCTTGAAATTTGGTTGCTCTCACAATTTCTGTTGTGTGCTTTTTCCTGGTGTATGGGTCACACTTCCTTGTTATTTTGCATGCCATATATATATATATGGGGTGGGGGAGAAAGAGAGAGATATCTATATATGTATGGGTTCCTCAGGTAGTACTAGTAGTAAAGAACCTGCCTGCCAATGTAGGAGACATAAGAAATGATGTGAGGCTTAAACAGTATTGAGTACTGCCCTGCTAGAGTTAATTGAATACAGGTTCTAGGAAAAATAAAAGATGCTGGAGGCTTAAAAAAAAAAAAAGAAATGTGGGTTCAAACCCTGGGTTGATAAGATCCCTTGGAGGAAGGCACAGCAACACACTCCAGTATGCTTGCCTGGAGAATCCCATGGACAGAGGAGCCTGGCAGGCTATAATCCATGGGTTTGCAAAGTCGTACACAATTGAAGCAACTTAGCATGCACGCATGCACACACATATACATACTTGCACCATATATATGTTGTTAGTGGATTTTTTGATAGTATACTGTAGCAACTCTGGCTGCAACTCCCAACTCCTCTGAGGCTTATTATTATTTACTTGTTTATTTGTTTGGTGACTAGAAAGATTATTTCAGTGGCCTATTCCCACCACCTCCTTATAAAGTGAAGCCTCTGATGTTGCTTCTCAAAGGGTGCAGCCTTGGACATGCCTGCAGTCACTTTGAATGGCAGTGGTTTTGGCAGGGCTGTCTTTGACTGTCTTTTCCTGGCCACAATCAGCTGTCAAGTGCTGTTAGTTGTCATTTGGTTATTACTCTGTTGCTTTCAACAATGCCCTGGGGCAGAAGTTTTCTCCACAGACTGATCCAATCATATTAGAGCTCCTTTGAAAGGATAGTTCCTGCGATCAGTGTTAGAGATTTGTTCCTAATCCAAGGGGGCTCCTCCCAGCTGTCTCTTTTCCTTGTTCTCATCAGCAAATTCTTTAGCCTACAGTTTAACCTATATCTCTAATGAATCCACCCATCTCCTCTCAGTTGCCTTTCACCACAATTTTCACTGTTTTTCAGAGAGCCCTTAGTATTGAACTTCTTCACATTCTGTTGCAAATAAAATAATTCCCTTTGGGGAGAGGTTAAAAACTCTCTGTTTAAACCCTGCTTCAACCACCAGGGAAAATCTCTGAGCTATGGTTCTGGAGTTGAAGGTCAGTGGATAATGGCTTCTCTTTGACACCCTCACCTTAGTAGTCGAGCATTTGATGGAAGGGTGGCAGTACCCTTCTTGGCTTACCTCTCCCAGAGTATAATTGCTGTCTTGTAAGCTAGGAAAATGGCAATCAACTCCCCAATATCCTCCGTGGCTCTGCATCCAAGGTGAAGTCCCTGCCCCATATGTGGGACCTAGGTGGAAGTAATGGAGGAGCCTGGTGGGCTGCGGTCCATGGGGTCACTAAGAGTCGGACATGACTGAGCGACTTCACTTTCACTTTTCACTTTCATGCATTGGAGAAAGAAATGGCAAGCCACTCCAGTGTTCTTGCCTGGAGAATCCCAGGGACGGGGGAGCCTGGTGGGCTGTCGTCCATGGGGTCACACAGAGTTGGACATGACTAAAGCGACTTAGCAGCAGCAGCAGCAGGTGGAAGTAGGGAGGCCCACTTCTTGGCTGGATTCACCTAGAACTTAGATTTACCAACAGGTAACTGAAGATGGGAGGAGACATGCTGCCATCTGCTTCTCTTAAGCAGATAGCCCTCCAACTGGGAGCCTGGGGAAGAGGGAGCCTTCTGTTCTTGGCTGCACCGGTCTGGAATGGAGTTTCTGTCTTACTGATTTGAAAGTGGGGAGGAAGAGAGAAAGCAAGTGTTAATTAAAATACTACAGACTATCACTCTTCTTCCTGAGTTTTAGTAGATCTTGAGCAAATGTTTCTTCATTTTCTGTATGCCCTAGGACCATTTCTAGAGACTTTAAATGATTGCTGTTAGAAAGTAATTTTTGCTATTTTTACTGGAGAGTGGGTCTGTGGAGCTCCTTACACTGTCAAGCCAAAAGTCCCCTCTAACTCATCAGTTTTTAAAAACAGTCTTACCCATAGCACATTCTGTACCATGCTGTGTATTCATCCTACATAAATATAGCAGTGGTGGTTTAGTTGCTAAGTTGTATACAACTCTCACGACCTCATGGACTGTAGCCCCTTAGGCTTCTCTGTCCATGAGATTTCCCACGCAAGAATACTGGAGTGAGTTGCGATTTCCTTCTCCAGGGGATCTTCCTAACCCAGGGTCAAATCCAAGTAATCCTGCATTGCAGGCAGTCTCCTGCATTGCAGGCTGATTTACCCACTGAGCCACCAGGGAAGCCCAAATATAGCAGAATTGATCCCAATTAAGAAGATAATCCTTTCTCTCTGGGGAAATATTTTTAGTGATCCATCTTCATTCCCTGCCGGGGGCCACCATGGGAGATCCCACCCATGACAAGGTCATGTGGAAGAGAACTGTTAAGCAAGGCTTCAGAACTCAACGGGCTCCCTAGGCTTTCTCAAGCATCTATCCCCAAACCAGAATCTGTCTGTTTTACTGTTTCATGACTTTCACTGACTCCTCTGACATTAACAGGGGGCTAACCCTGACCACTTTCCTCTGGAGAAAAATCAACTTAAGGCTATAAGTAATAAGCCTCCTGGACATGAGAGGAATATTTCAAATCAAATCCCCTCTGTTAGCATTCTAGCTTGCTTGGCAGGTATATCCAGACTCTTGCAGCTATGCATATGATTATTTACAGCCTCCCAACTGTGAGAGGCACAGAAAGCCTAAACATAGAGCCTTTCAAAGAGTTAAAAGTTATTAGAGTAGTGCTGATGTAGGATTTCATTATTGTGCCAATGCTTGTTGCTAAGTTCCCATATCTCTTATCCACTGTGCACCTGGGAATGCATTAGTTAGCATAGTGAGAATGTTAAAAAAAAAACAAGTGTAACCTTGAATTTAACCATATCAGACTTTTGAGCTAATTGGTTCTTTCTTGTAACTCACTGCACCTTTGCTCTGTGGAAAAACGTAACTCTGTTTGGCATTTTCTGAGGCTGACATAAATTAAAAATATAAAGAAAAAACCCTTTGAGGGAAAATAGGTTTTCTGGCTGAGCAGCCTTTATCAAAAGAGGGTCATAAAATGTTCATAGGCCTCCAAGGCTAGAAGATACTGTACACAGCATCCTTTGTGGAAAAGGTATGCAGAAGAATCCTGGTTTCTATAAGGGTAAAACTGCTGGAATGTTTGGGCTGACTCTGATCTTGCATCTTTCATTTCCCTCTATGTATATGGCAAGGTATAAACGTACCATCTAAAAAATAAAGCTTTTGGGCCTCGCTCACCAGAGCAGCTTGGTCACCCCGTGTTTTTTCTTCTATCTTTTTTTTTCCTCTCTCTTTCCCTCTCCTTCTCTTTTTCAGGCTGATCCCTTGGAGCATAGAGGCTCCCTGCGTTTACTTATCTGCCCGGGTTTCTAAGACCTGAACGGGAAGACATTTTGCGTCTTCACTCCCTCGGGAGACCGGGAGGGCACCTGGAGCCTCCGTGAACAGGGCAAACTTCTTGTCTAAAAGTCTTATTGGTTTTCTATGTAAACCAAGAAATATCAGCCTCTTTCTCTCCTCTGTTTTCCGATCTACAACATTCTTTATCTCTCTCTCTCTCTAAATCAATCGCAATCGCCGACGCCGTTTCTCCTTTGGGTTTCCCTGGATCCTGTGGGGGCTGGACCTCGACAATCCCCCTCTCATAAGAATCTCCAGGCAGTAGTCCTTGGCTTGTTTTTGGATACTTTGGTCCTGATAGTTTTCAATACTGGAGATGTTAAATTTATTAGTCTTTACCATTCTGGCCAGGTACTTAGCAAATTGCAACTTTAGGTGCTATATCTAAGGTTTGATCTGCATCATATGACCAATGTCATGGCCTGAAGACATCAAGGAGAATTCCATGACAAGGACTAAACTATATTATTGACCTCAGAGAAATTCTGAATACCTGCATGTGTGCTGGGTACTAGATATATGGAAGTAAAAGGAAAGGTGAAGTTGCTGCCTAGAAGATGTTCCTCTGGTTGTGGAAATAGCTGTGTAAACAGGTAAGGATATAAAAAGGATAAGTGGATATGATGATGGAGTCACAAAAGAGGAAGAGTTAAGTTAGTTTTACCCATGTACAGAGTTGCTGATGTGTCATTTGAATCTGAAAAGATGATTTGGCATGATTAGGAGAAGGAGAGTGTTTTAGCTAAGGGAATAGTATGTGCAAAGATGTGAGAACTGCCAAGAGCCTGGTACTTTCAGGGAATTTCAAGTATTTCATTATCACTAGGGATGGGAAGAAGTGACAGTTGACATGGCAAATAAGGCAGGGAGGGTCTTGCCAAGGTTGTGAAATTTCTATTTTAAATGGAGTTAAAGCTTTCAAAGTAAGAATCATTGAATAGAATAGAAAGGGCCTTAGAAGGCAGTAGATTACAGGGCCTTGTCTATTGCTGATTGCTTGGCACATGGTCCTGATATATTGAATAGCAAGCACTTAGGAGCTATCTGTTTTCTACCTCTTCTCTGTCTTCTTTACACACGAGAGATCAGCATCATTGTAATAGTAGCCTCCAGGATTGAATGTTCTTAGTATCCTTATATTCCTCTTATAGTATATTAAATGTGTTAATATTTAGTGGAGCTCAGTTCATACACATGAGAGCTTATTTTGTGCCAGGTACTATTCTAAGATCTTTATGTGAATTAATCCATTTATAATACCATTTATAATACTGGCTCCAGAGAGACACTCATTCAGTTATTTAATAACCACATACCCTGCTCTGTGCCAGGCTCTATGCCTGGAGATTGGCTTATAGAGCTGAATTGCTTATTTATTTAGGTGTTCCAGAGAATTTGCAAGGTGCTGGATAAAGAGATAAATGACAAATAAAATACAGTTTCTATATTTGAGTTGCTTAGCGGGAGTAAAAGGGGAGTAATTAAATAACAATTATGGTATAATGGGATAAGTACTGTCACAGATGTATGACTCCGAGAACTAAGAGAACAAATAGGATAGGGCAATTAACTTGCTTGGGAGAGATCTGGAAAACTTCACAGAAGCAGAGACTTTTTCTTCAGCAGATGGAAGAGGAGATATATATTAAATGGAGCTGCTGCTGCTACTGCTGCTAAGTCGCCTCAGTCGTGTCCGACTCTGTGCGACCCCATAGATGGCAGCCCACCAGGCTCCCCCGTCCCTGGGATTCTCCAGGCAAGAACACTGGAGTGGGCTGCCATTGCCTTCTCCGCACTTTGTGTAAAAGCTTGGAAGTATAAAGGAGCATGGTTTGTTCAAGTAAACTGCAGTGGCTTGATGTATCTAGAGCAAATGTTGGCAGACTTTTTCTATAAATGGCCAGATAGTCAATATTTTAGGCTTTACTGTCCATATAGTCTCTGTCACAACAACTCAGTTCTGCCTTTGAAGCATGAAAGCAACTGTGGACAGTGCATAATGAATGATGTGTCTGTATTCCACTAAAACTTAATTTGAAAAAAACAAACAGCAAGATGGATTTGGCCCATGACTGCAGTTTCCCAACCCCTGGCCTGGAGTATAGAGAATGGCCAGGAAACTGACTGAGAAGTTACACTATGGGCCAGATTGGAACAGGCCTTGAATGTAAACCCAAGAAGCTAGGGCTTTATCCTGGAGGTTATGGGGAGTCATGGGGTTTTAAGTAGGTATGTTGGTATAATTAGATCTATACTTTACAAATCTCATTTTGGTGAGTAGTATGGTAGCTGGGCTGGCAGGAGTAAGACTAGATGTATAAAGGTGAGTGAGAAATGACCGCCTTCTTCCTTACTTTGAGCAATAGCTTCTGGTCTCACTGAGAACAGATACTTTATCCCGACATGTTCACGTCCCAGCAATCAGTACCAATGGTGTGCAAAGCTGTTGTAGCTAAAATGTGGGTCCTTGCTAGATATTCAAGGGGTAAACAAGAGTTGGGAAGCTTCTCAGACCTGAGGTATGTGTGTTGTGGATTATTAACGTTGTATGTATGGAGAAGTGAGAGGGCAGGTGGTGTGGTGTGGTTTGGGAAACCTGGAGGCTGAGCAGTGGGGAACAAGGTGAAAAGGGGAAGGAGGAGAATTGCTCCAGGAAGAACCCAGGAGGCCTGCCTGATTCCTGCACCCAAAGATATGCTGCTGCTCTTCCAGCTTTACCTCTTTGAACTCTGTTCCCTGATGAAGCTGGGTGGACCTGTTTTGTTGGGAATTCTGGAGAGATGTCTCCCCTCCTGTCTGCTCTCACCCATACCCCTTCACTACTGCTTCACTTGGGATGGGGTTGCATGCTTTGTGCCACTGCCAGGGAAATCACTTTTCTGAGCTCACAGAACTAAATATACCTAGTGATAACTGGTCCCTTGGCTCTTCAGAGAGCTGCTGAGCTGCCGCTCTAGCCAGTGCTGCATTCCCCCTGGTGAGGCAGGACTCTCACGGAGCCTCTTAGACCTTCCTGACCGAAGAGCTGCTGTTCTGAGTCTGAGATAGTAAATCCTTGTTGGGGGAGCTGGGAATTGCCTCTTTGGTTTTGTTTTTGCCTTTTTATTGCTATTAAACTGTCTTAAATTAGACTTTAGCTATTAGCTGAATGTGCGACAGTTCAGAGTGATATGGGATTATGCCTGCTTCAAGTATTTTGGACATCAGAGTTCTGGTTCTATACAACATTTTCCAATGCTGTGTTTATAGCTAGGTAGCTGAGACTGTCTATCAAAGTGTGTACAGTTTGGTAGGGGAGATAGACCCATAACAAGACTGAGGAAGGTATACACAGGGGCCGTGGGTGCACAGAGGTATCATCTTTGATCAAGAAGCCCTCATTATCTTCCTTAGTACCCACTCCCCCACCTCTAAGCTGCCCCAACTCTGATAGCATATTATTTGATATGGACAGTTAATTTTTTCTCAATTTTATAAAATTTAAACAAAAGCATCTATATAAAGTTTTGCATTATAATGTTAATTTTTAATGAGCAATCTACATAAAAACAATGTGCTTGCTATGCAAGCAGTCTTATGACCAGTCCCTTAGCCACCAAACTGCAGCCCTTAAGCCTCTCCTAAATAAAATTCTAGAGTTGTCACTGGAGTTAAGTGTTCTTAGAACTTTAGGTTGTTTTTTTTAAAGAGAGTTGGACTTTTGGGGTGAAATTTGATTTTTTAAGCATTTCAATTTATAAAATGCTCTGTGGGCTATTAAAAGACATGTGCAAAGACAGTTTATGACTTCTGCAAACATGACTTATTTAATCCTTACCACACTCAAGTGAGAGGGATAATTAGCCCTCATTTTGAGGGGAAAACAGGCTCAGAGATGCTGAGTCGCTTGCCCCAAAGTCACAAACGAAATGGTCTTTTTCCTTTATATTTACAGTACACTCCTTTCCTTTCCTTAAAGCTTGATGGTTGCAGCCCCACTTCTTTGTTCTGTAAAGAGGTTCCACTCGGCATCTAGCCCTTCCTTTAGGTATAGCTTCCATCAGCCTACATTCCTCACTTGATCCCCTCTTCTTGCACAGCTTCTCTGTGTCCACTTGGCATCAGGTGAAGTAACTGAAAAACTGGGGGCTAGAATAACCTAAAGTCTCAGTCATTTACTTGTCTGATTCCTGGGCTGGAAGACTCAGACATCTGGGCCTGCTCAGGCATTGCTAGCTCTCTGTAGTCTCTGCAAATGACCTCTCCAGAATGACAGATTCAGGGTGGCCAGGCTTCTTACATGTTGGCTCAGTGCTCCCAAGGCATGCGTCCCAAAAGGGAGTGAGCCAGGTGGAATCTATGCTGCCTTTTCTAACCTAGCCTGGGAAGTCATTCGACAGCATTGCTGCCACATTCTGTTTTTCAGAAGATGAGTCACTAATGTCAGTCTGTTTTCGAGGAGGGAGTTCAACTTTTGTGGGAAGATTGTCAAAGACTTGGGGACATGTTTTAAAATCTTTACAGCAAGTAATTTAATCTCTTTAAACTTAATGTTTTGAGGCAAAATTTGGGGGCAAATTGTGTTCATGTAGGGTATTACTGTTCTCATTTGTAAAATAGGTATGATATAATCCATTGGTTGTGAAGATTAAATGAGAAAATAGAAGCTCTTGGAATGTTGCTTAGTGTATAAATAAGTGCTCAAAAGTTGTTAATTCCTCTTCCTTTTCCCATGATTAAAAAATATGAGGAAGGAATTTCTTATATTTTTTCCTTGAGTGAAACATGTAACAAAGAAGAAAAGGCAGTCTGGTTGACAAGTAGGACGTATTCCCATGGAAGGGCACGTAGATGATGTGATACACTTGTACATCTGGCAGATGGGATGTGCTGTGACCTGTGACGAGATCTTAGTGGGGTGGTGCCCAGGGGTCTTTTGTGACTTTTGTGCTTTTCCCTTGCAGTTCCTGAGGGAAGACCTCAATTACCATGACCCAACAGTGAAACACAGCACCTTCCATGGTGAGGATAANTACATCTGGCAGATGGGATGTGCTGTGACCTGTGACGAGATCTTAGTGGGGTGGTGCCCAGGGGTCTTTTGTGACTTTTGTGCTTTTCCCTTGCAGTTCCTGAGGGAAGACCTCAATTACCATGACCCAACAGTGAAACACAGCACCTTCCATGGTGAGGATAAGCTCATCAGCGTGGAGGACCTGTGGAAGGCATGGAAGTCTTCAGAAGGTAATTAACAGCTTGGTTGTCAATGCTAGTTCCTGGAAGGTTTAGAGAAGAGAGAAGAAGATAGGTAGCAATTTGGTTTTAAAAGGACATGAGTAAAAATGCTTAGTAAAGAGCAAACTACTGAAATGGTTCTATGTCCAGTCACTGAAAAGAGACTATATCAAGACTGAATAACACTGAGTAGAGTCACTCTGTTGAGAACGGGGAAAGATGCTCCAAAGAGAGTTGGGTTGGTTCTTTAGTAGAATTCTTATTGCAAACCATCCTATTTCCCTACCCCTCTCTTCACCAGCTCCCCACATCCCCCAGAGGAATCCCTCAGCTTTGGCTGCTTCATCTCCAGAGACAGGGAGCCTGCTGGCTTTTTGAAGCACCCCTTTTCTTCTGAAGATCCCCACTTGGTCCTGGCTCTGCTGAGTCCTGGATGATTCAAAGGTTGGGTCAAAGTACAGTTAAGAGTCTCTCTTGAGTCTTCTTTTCCAGGTAAAATAGACCTAGTTAGAAGAAAGCATTTTTTCCCCCATCCTACTTTTCATCTTGGTCTCCTTATAGATACTTTCATTGATGTCTTTCTTAGATCATGGCTCCTAGAGTTGGGCGCAGACCTGCAGGTGTAGTTTGGTTAGCACAGAGATGCCCTGTGTGTCTGTTCATGCAGTCTGATTAGCTACTGGTATCTTCAGCAGTCCTATCACTCTGCAGACTCATGTTGAACTTATTAAAGCTTTAGATCTTTAGATCCTTTTCTTGTGTAAGACTACTAAACTATGATTGTGTCCTCAGTCTCTCAGTCATGTCTGACTCTTTGTGACCCTGTGGACTGTAGCTCGCCAGGCTCCTCTGTCCCTGGAATTTTCCAAGCAAGAATACTGGAGTAGGTTGCTATGCCCTCCTGCAGGGGATCTTCCTGACCCAGGAATTGAACTCGAATCTCTTGCATCTCCGTTATTGGCAGGTGGCTTCTTTACTCCTGGGCCACTTGGGAAACCCTGCTAAACTAAGACTACCTTTTCTTGGGGGAGGGATTGTTTTTCCTAGAGCACTTGCTTCAGAATTCCAAATGAAAGGGCATGTCTAACTATGTGAGACTTGACAGGGAAGGGAAAAAAAGTGCTTTAGCCTCCTTTCCCTTTGTATCTGTGGCTAGAGTGTCCTTTGATATGAACAAGAATGGAGGCAGTCTTTCCCTTGGCTCTCTGAGGGTAGGTCTTGATGCTAAGAAGAATTAAGCATAAGTGACCACCAGCGTCCCTGGTTTTTTAGATGAGGAACCTTAAGCCTAGATTTATAAAGTCATTTGTTCATTGTATTTAGTAAATAGTGGAGCCAGGACTTAGACCTGGGCCTTCTGCTCTCTAGGCCATTGGTTTTCCATACCACCTTGGTTGAGAGCACTGATCTGGCTGTAGAGAAGATCAGTTTTTGTAGGAATGAGGCAGTTTCTATTTTTGTTTAAATTCTTACCTAGGATTATGGAATTTCAGTTCTTGAAGGGATCATCTATAATGTAGATGGAAAACAGTAGATTTAACAGTAAGACCTAGATGCTAATCCTGATTGTAGGATAGACAGGCTGATATTTCCTGTTAACTCTATTAAAAAAAAAATCAGTTTAGAAGAATCATAACTTAGCTATATACATAGCTTACTGGAAATCATTAAAAGTTGAGTTCCTTGGGGTACTTTTTTTTAATAGCTCCTGAGCAACTCAGGCTGTCTACTGATGAGAGGTCAAGCACAGAAATGATCTTTGGAATGATACCAGCACCGCCAGGAAAAATTTTCTAACATAACCATTTAATTTTAGTTTTCTTCTTTTTCTGTAATAACTTGAGGCCATGGCGCCTGGGTTTTAAGAGTGGGTGTCATAAGTAAGAACTTAGAATGAAGGATGGCAGGGAGAACATTCCTGGCCTTCTCTGAAAGCCACAGAGAAGAACTGGGAAGGGAAAGTGACCAAGAGAGTGCAGAAACAGAGGGACTAGGTCATAATATTAGAAAACAGCTCAAGGCAGTTTTCTGGTAAGGACTTTGTTTCTGAACTTAGGAACTAATTGGAACACTTCCAAACATGTTCTAAATGACAGGAAGATGGAAGACGATGAAGTGAGTTTTTAAGAGTTGGTACCCATCACTGATGAGCAGAGAAAAACATTCCATTGCAGTGATGTTGCTCATAGCTAAGCTAGAAATGATACATACATACAATTTTTGGATTTGCTCACCATGTGTCATGCCTGATGGTTTGACAAACTAAAAGTGAGAATCTTATGTACGATTTCCCCAAACAGTTTGTTTCATTATTCCAAGTAAAGCTTCTAATTTCTCTTGAGTTACCATTTACAGGGCTACAAAAAGCATGTGCTATTCTGGCACTGGCTCACACTTGCTGGCCTGGGTTTTGCTAGATGATGTAGTTATCAGCAGTGGTCTTTTCTATTCAGAACATTAGCTGACTAATGTCACTACCATCTATGTGATTAGTGTTGTTAACATTTTCTAACTAATGTTGGAGCCAGTCTTTTCTCTGTTATTTAGATTTAAGCCAAAAAGCCCGATAATTTCTACATTAGCCAGCTCCGAAGTTTAATAACAAAAACAATAACAACTAAAAAACTGATATTTAACATGTGCTAGGACTGAAGCGACTTAGCAGCAGCAGCAGCAGGCAATGTTCTGAGTGCTTTACGTATATTAACTTATTTATTTCTCACGAAAAGCTTATGAAGTATACTTATTACGGTTGTCTCCATTTACAGATGAGGAAGATGAAGCAGAGAGAGTCATTAAGTGAAATAATGTAATGCAGTTTTGTTACTCACTATCCAGGGTTAGTGCAGACTTCATAAGAAAAGGACACAGTACCTAACAAGACTACTCTCACTTCAGACACAGAACTATTAATAGCTATAAGCTTTAGGTATTTCCAGACCACCTGTGCTCTGACTAACTGGCTACAAAAGCAGGGGTTCCCACAATCCCCTCAGGTTTAATAATTTACTAAATGACTGTCAGGATTCAGGGAAGTGGTATGCCTATGACTATAATTTTATTATAAAGGATAAAAATTAGGACCAGCAAAAGAAAGACACCCATATGGCAAGGTCTTATAGGGTCCTGAATGTGGCGCTTCTGTGCCCTCTCCCCATGGAATCAGAACATATCACCCTCCTGGCACGTGAGTCATAATGCAGCCATGAAGCTCAGCTAAGCTTCATTGTCCAGAGTTTTTATTGGATTCTCCTATAATATAAGCATGATTGATTGACACACGTGATTGAATTTAATCTCCAGCTCCCTGTTCCTCCCCAAAGGTTGGGCTGATATCACTTGGCTCAAAGTCTCAATCCTCTAGTCACATCCTAGAGTTAGTTCCATCCTAGAGTTAGAGCTGACTCCTCCTTCTAACAGGCCTGGGCCGCCTCCAGTTGGGTCTCTGACTCCAGGTCCCTCCTGACTCTGAAGTGTGAAATCGCTCAGTTGTGTCCAACTCTTTGTGATCCCATGAGGTGTAGCCTACCAGGCTGCTCCCTCCATGGGATTCTCCAGGCAAGAGTACTGGAGTGGGGTGCCATTGCCTTCTCCAGGGGATCTTCCCAACCCAGGGATCGAACCCGGGTCTCCTGCATTCCAGGTAGACGCTTTAACCTTTGAGCCACCAGGGAAATCACCTCTAATCCTCTAGTCACATGGTTAATCTTTCTGGTGACCAGCCCCCATCCAGAGTTCTCTTATTAGCATGAACTCAAGTGTGATCCAGGGCCCACCACAAATAACAAAGATACTCCTATCATCAAGGGAATTGACCTTAAGATAAAAAACAACCAAATTCTTTATTATACACAATTAAGTCATTAAGTAAGGGAGAGCTGAACTAGTAGGGCTGAGGAAGAGTTGAGAACAATGACAACTCCAGGGATCCCAGCAGCCAAGACTGGGGAATTGGCCTCTTCTAACTGGTCACTCTCATATGACTCAGCTATATTCTTTTTTCATCTCTAAGTGTCTTTGTTCAAGAGTCAGATATGGTGGAGGGAGAATCAGATTGGCATAGTTTGGATCACAGATTTATGTATGATAGTGAGAGTGAGAGAATATGTGTGTGTGAGGGGAGCGGTGCTGGAGGGTGCTGTAAATTCGAATCCCTTTAAGATCCTTGAGGTAAGGGGAGTGGCAGTTCTTTAATGGAAGAGAAGCTGAGTGAATTTTGTAGCATCTTTGAGAAATAGAATTGTTTGTTNGATATGGTGGAGGGAGAATCAGATTGGCATAGTTTGGATCACAGATTTATGTATGATAGTGAGAGTGAGAGAATATGTGTGTGTGAGGGGAGCGGTGCTGGAGGGTGCTGTAAATTCGAATCCCTTTAAGATCCTTGAGGTAAGGGGAGTGGCAGTTCTTTAATGGAAGAGAAGCTGAGTGAATTTTGTAGCATCTTTGAGAAATAGAATTGTTTGTTTGTTTGAGCCAGTGAAAACAGTAACTATGCCCTTTGTAGTGAGGGGAGGCATTGACCCAAGAGAATTACCTTCTAAAGCATGGCTTCCATTCTTTAAACAAAGTGTGCTGTTTGACTATTTCTTCTCCCCTTTCCTGAACATGAGGTTTAAAAAGATGTTATCTGTTGAGCAAAGCATATTTCGTAATAATTTCTTTACCCATTTTTATGGATCAAAAGCACCTTAACTTTGATTCTAACTAAGGAATATGATTCCAGATAAAAGCAAAAGAACTTGATATTCTAGTATCACTCAGAACTTTGTCTTGAGAGGATATTTGTTTTCTACTAGGCTTTCGGAAATAAGAAAATAAGCTGACTGTCCTCCTGTTCTATCTGTGCTGTTCATTGTAGGACAGGATTTTTTTTACAGGAACAGTAGAGCAATATTGGAGAACCAGAAGGGTTTCAGGAAGAAAACTCAGCAGAACTGGCCTCTCTGTTGACATAACACAGGGGACCAGGTGGCATTGGAATTTAGCATAAGCCATTTCAGAAGTCAGATCAATATAAAAGAATAGACATTCCCTTTTTGCTTTTACATAAACCCGACAAGAGATCTATTTATTCTGTTCTTTTAGCTATTTAAAAATTACTTTGCTAAGTGAATCATCAAGTCCTTTAGTTAAACTCCTCAACCATTAGTTGTTTGTTGCTACATTTTTTGGGGAAAAAAGATACACTTGGCTTTTTATTTCTCTTACATTCTTTCAGGTATAAATATAAAATGACTGTGATAAGTGTTAAATCACTGCATCAATGCTGGTTATATTTTGTTATCTAAAAAAAATTGAACAAATCACAGTAATTTTCTATTTTGTATTAATAGCCACTTGAGGGTAAAAATGTCCTACTTATATCCCCATTTAATATAGGAAACTGAGCATCTCTCACCTGTTTCTGTTCCCAAGTCCAGAGGAATCTACCTCTTTAATATATTTTATGTGCATTTCCTATGATATTGTTTTCACTCAACTACCTCTTCTGAAGGAGATATATTGAGTTGTAATTAACAATAAAATAAGGTAGAGTTAAAGGGTACAGTTTCCGAAGTTTTGACTTATGTATACAACTGTGAAACCATCACCACAATCAAGATAGTGAATATATTCATCACCCTTACAGTTTTTCTCACAGTCCTTTGTGATCTTTCCCTTCCTACCTCTCAGACAACTACTGATCTCCTTTCAGTCACTATAGGCTTGTTTGCATTTTATAGAATTTTCCATACATGGAGTCATATAACAGGTATTTAAATATGTACTTCTTTTACTTAGCGTAGTTGTTTTGAGATTCATTCATGTTGTTGAATATATAAATATTTTATTTATTTTTATTGCTAAATAGTATAACAGTCCATTGTCTAAATATCCCACAATTTATTTATCCATTCACCTACTGATAGACATTTGAGTTATATCCAGTTTTCGGTTCTTATAAATAAAGCTTCTGTGAACATTCACATACAAGTTTTTCTATGGACATATATTTTCTTTTCTCTTAGGTAAGTACCTCGGAGTGAAATGGCTAGATCATTTGGTAGGTATGTATTTTTAAAAAACTGTCAGATTGTCTTCAAAGTAGTTGTATCATTATACATTCCCACCAGTAGTGTATGACTTGCAGTTCTTCCACATGCCTGTTAGCACTTGGTATGATCAGTCTTTCTTTTTTCTTTTTTTAAATATTTATTTATTTGGCTGGGCTGGGTCTTAGTTGCGGCACATGGAATCTTTAGTTGTAGCATGCGAACTCTTAGTTGCGGCATGTGGGATCTAGTTCCTTGACCAGGGATCGAACCCTGGGCCCCCTACCATAAGAGCTTGGAGTCTTAGCCGCTGGACTACCAGGGAAGTTCCTGGTCAGTCTTTTAAATTTTAGCTATTCTAACAGTATAGTGTTGTCTCATAGTGATTTTATTTTGCATTTTCCTGATGATTAATGATATTGGGCATCTTTTCATGTGCTAAAGTTGCCATTCACATATCTTCTTTGGTGAATTATCTGTCCATATTGTATGTCTATATTTTAATTGGCTTGTGGGTTTGTTTGTTTGTTTTTATTGCTGAGGTTTAAGAGTCCTTTATATATTCTGGATATAAATCCTTTATGAAAAAAAAATTCTTTATAAGATGTATGCTTTACAAAGATTTTCTCCAGTCTGTGGTTTGTCTTATCATCCTCTTAACAGTATCTTTTAAAGAGCAGAAAGTTTTACTTTTTCTGAACTTCAATTTATCAGTTAGTTCTTTTATGGGTCATGCTTTTGGTATCATTTGTAAGAACTTTTTGCTTAACCCACACTTATGCAAGCATTTTCTACTATATTTCTTTCTAGAAGTTTTATAGTTTTAGGTTTACATTTAGGCTTATGATCTGTTTTGTATTAATTTTTGTATATGGTGTTAAGTATGGATTTTAGTTACTTTTGTGTGTATGGATGTCCCAGTTGTTCTAGAACCATTTGTTGAAAATTCTGTCTTTTCTCCACTGTGTTGCCTTGCACTTTTTGTAAAAAGTCAGTTGTCCATATAAGTGTGGGTTTACTTATGGACTCTGTTCTGTCTACTGATCTATTTGTCTTTATGTCAGTACCATGGTATTTTGATTACAACAGTCTTATAGTAATTATTTCAGTCAGATAGGTGTTAGCCCTCCAGCTTTGTTTTTCTTTTTCAAAATTGTTTTGGCTGTTTGTCCTCAATTCAGCTTGTCAATTTCTATTAAAAAAAATCCCTATGGGATTTTATCTGTAGATCAGTTTTAAGAGCTGACATTTTAACATTTAGTTTTCTGACCTATGGACAGAGTATATTGCTACATTTGTTTAGGAGGTACTTTTTCTCTCAGTATGTTTTTAAAAATAAATTAATTAATTTGGTTGTGCCAGGTCTTAGTTGTGGCATGTGGGATCTAGTTTCCTGACCAAGAATTGAATCCAGGCCCCCTATATTGGAGCTCAGAATCTTAGCCACTAGACCACCAGGGAAGTCCCTCTCAGGATCAGTTTTCAGGATACAAATCTTTCATATCTTTTGTTGGATTTATTTCTAAGTATTTCACAGGTTTTGATTGTATTGTGAGTAGTATTTTTTAAGTTGTGATAAAATATACATAACATAAATTTTACTACATTATATGTGTGTATATGCTCAGTCACTCAGTCATGTCTGACTCTTTGTGAACCCTTGGACTGTAGCTTCCCAAGTTCCTCTGTCCATGAAATTTTCCAGGCAAGAATACTGAAATGGGTTGCCATTTTCTACTCCAGGGGATCTTCCCAACCCAGGGATCAAACCCCTGTCTCTTGTGTCTCCTTCACTGGCAGGTGGATTCTTTACCAACGTGCCACTGTTAAAAATGTAATTTTTGATTGTTGCTTTATAAGAAAAACATGATTTTATATATTGATCTTGTACTCTTCAATCTTGTTTTTAAACTCACTAGTAGGATACCATCAGATTTTCAAATTAGACATTGTGTCTGCTAGTAAAGAAAGTTTAATTTTTTTCTTTTCCAACCTGGATGCCTTTTAAAAATATTTTTCTTATCTGATTGCCCTGGTTAGTATCTCCAGTACTGTGTTGAAGAGAAGCAGTAAGAGCAGACATCTTCATCTTGTTTCTCATATTAAAGGGAAATCTTTTAGTCTTTCACCATTAAATATAACATTAACTATAATGCTGTGTCTGACTCTNCCTTTTAAAAATATTTTTCTTATCTGATTGCCCTGGTTAGTATCTCCAGTACTGTGTTGAAGAGAAGCAGTAAGAGCAGACATCTTCATCTTGTTTCTCATATTAAAGGGAAATCTTTTAGTCTTTCACCATTAAATATAACATTAACTATAATGCTGTGTCTGACTCTTGGGACCCCATGGACTGTGGCCTGCCAGGCTCCTCTGTCCATGGGATTCTCCAGGCAAGAATATTGGAGTGGGTTGCTATTTCCTTTACCAGGGGATCCTCCCGACCCAAGAATCGAACCTGGGTCTCCTGCATTGCAGGCAGATACTTTACCAATTGAGCTACAAGGGAAGCCTTCAAATATAACATTAGCTGTTGTTCTTTGGTTTTTGGTTGGTTGTTTTAGTTTGTTTTCTTTTTTAATTTTTAATTTTTTAGTTTGTTTTGCTTTATAATACTGTATTCATTTTGCTATACTTTGACATGCATCAGCCACGAGTGTATATGAGCTCCCAATCCCGACCCCCTCTCCCCCCTCCCACCACACACCATCTCTCTGGATCATCCCNTCCTTGCATTCCTATACACTAACAATGAGAAAGCAGAAAGAGAAATTAAGGAAAAAATTCCATTCACCATTGCAATGAAAAGAATAAAATACTTAGGAAGATATCTACCTAAAGAAACAAAAGACCTATATATAGAAAACTATAAAACACTGGTGAAAGAAATCAACAGGGATACAAATAGATGGAGAAATATACCCTGTTCATGGATTGGAAGAATCAATATAGTGAAAATGAGTATACTGCCAAAGCAATCTATAGATTCAATGCAATCCCTATCAAGCTACCAACGGTATTTTTCAGAAAACTGGAACAAATAATTTCACAATTTGTATGGAAATAAATAAAACCTCGAATAGCCAAAGCAATCTTGAGGAAGAAGAATGGAACTGGAGGAATCAACCTGCCTGATTTCAGGCTCTACTACAAAGCCACAGTCATTAAGACAGTATGGTACTGGCACAAAGACAGAACTATAGATCATGGAACAAAATAGAAAGGGCAGAGATAAATCCACACACCTATGGACACCTTATCTTTGATAAAGGAGGCAAGGATATACAATGGAGAAAAGACAATCTCTTTAACAAGTGGTGCTGGGAAAACTCGTCAGTCACTTGTAAAAGAATGCAACTAGAACACTTTCTAACACCATACACAAAAATAAACTCAAAATGGATTAAAGATCTAAATGTAAGACCAGAAACTATGAAACTCCTAGAGGAGAACATAGGCAAAACAGTCTCTGACATAAATCACAGCAGGATCCTCTATGACCCATCTCCCAGAATATTGGAAATAAAAGCAAAAACAAACAAATGGGACTTAATTAAAATTAAAAGCTTCTGCACAACAAAGGAAATTATAAGCAAGGTGAAAAGACAGCCTTCAGAGTGGGAGAAAATAATAGCAAATGAAGCAACCCATCAAAGAATTAATCTCAAAAATATACAAGTAACTCCTGCAGCTCAATTCCAGAAAAATAAACAACCCAATCAAAAAGTGGGCCAAAGAACTAAACTGACATTTCTCCAAAGAAGATGTACAGATGGCTAACAAACACATGAAAAGATGCTCAACATCACTCATTATCAGAGAAATGCAAATCAAAACTGCAATGAGGTACCATTTCATGCCAGTCAGGATGGCGGCTATCCAAAAGTCAACAAGCAATAAATGCTGGAGAGGGTGTGGAGAAAAGGGAACNTACAGATGGCTAACAAACACATGAAAAGATGCTCAACATCACTCATTATCAGAGAAATGCAAATCAAAACTGCAATGAGGTACCATTTCATGCCAGTCAGGATGGCGGCTATCCAAAAGTCAACAAGCAATAAATGCTGGAGAGGGTGTGGAGAAAAGGGAACCCTCTTACACTGTTGATGGGAATGCAAACTAGTACAGCCACTATGGAGAACAGTGTGGAGAGTCCTTAAAAAACTGGAAATAGAACTGCCATATGACCCAGCAATCCCACTGCTGGGCATACACACTGAGGAAACCAGAAATGAAAGAGACACGTGTACCCCAATGTTTATTGCAGCACTGTTTACAATAGCCAGAACATGGAAGCAACCTAGTTGTCCATCAGCAGACAAATGGATAAGAAAGCTTTGGTGCGTATACACAATGGAGTATTACTCAGCCATTAAAAAGAATACATTTGAACCAGTTCTAATGAGGTGGATGAAAGTGGAGCCAATTATACAGAGTGAAGTAAGCCAGAAAGAAAAACATCAATACAGTATACTAATGCATATATATGGAATTTAGAAAGATGGTAACGATAACTCTGTATGCGAGACAGCCGAAGAGACACAGGTGTATAGAACAGTCTTTTGGACTCTGTGGGAGAGGGTGATGGTGGGATGATTTGGGAGAATGGCATTGAAACATGTATATTATCATATGTGAAATGAATCGCCAGTCCAGGTTCGATGCATGATACAGGGTGCTCGGGACTGGTGCACTGAGATGACCCAGAGGGATGGTATGGGGAGGGAGGAGGGGGGGTTTCAGGATGGGGAATACAAGTAAACCCGTGGCGGATTCATGTCAATGTATGGCAAAACCAATACAATATTGTAAAGTAATTATCCTCCAATTAAAATAAATAAATTTTAAAAAAAGAAGAAAAATCAGCTAGGTCTAGAGAGCATGAGAATCAGAATCCTGGGTACATGGTACTGGATCCCAGAGGTCAGAGCCAGCAAGGGGAGCCCCAGTAAATTGGGTTAGGCTGATACCAGGACAGGAGTATCTTCTCCTAGACTCATTTCATTTAGCCTCTAGGTTGCCTGTAACCTAATCTAAAGGAGGTCAGAGGTCAGCAGAAAACTGTTTCTGAGGTAGGCAGAGCAGAGGTGCTATAGTTAAGAAGATACTTCACATCCACTAGGATAGCTACAATAGAAGTGAAAACAGAGGGGAAGAACAGAAAGTAAGTGTTGGCAGGGATGTGGAGAAATTAGAACACTTGTACATTTCTAGTGATAATGAGAAAGGTGCAGCTACTTTAGAAAATAGTCTCATTGTTCCTCAAAAAGTTAAACATAGTTACCATATAACTCAGCGATTCCATACCTGAGAATATACCCCCAAATTGAAAAGGTACTGAAACAAGTACACGTACATAGCAGCATTATTCACAATAGCTGAGGTGGAAGCAACCCATATATACATTGAGGGATGAATGGATAAATAGTTGTAGTATATAAAAACAATGAAATATAACTCAACCATAAAAGGAAGTGAAGTTCTGATTACATGCTACAAGAACATGTATTGTATGATTCCATTTATATGCAATATTCAGAATAGATAAATCCATAGGGATCAAATTAAGATTGGTGGCTGGCAGGGGCTAGAGTGAGTGGGAAATGGGAAGTGGCTGGTAATGGGTATGGGATTTCTTTTGGGATAATGATTAAGGTTCTAAAACTAATTGTGCTGATGGTTGCACAACCTTGTGAATACACTAAAATCACTGAATTGTTTAATTTAAAAGAATGAATTTTAGAGTATGTGGATTATATCTCCCATCATCACCATCATCATTATTTCAACTTGATTTTTTATAACCTTTAGAGTTCCATTTAGAGAACTTCTTATAAACCTAGGGAAGCACCTTGGTCTCTTTTCAAAGTTGCCCTTCACTGTATGACCTTTGTGTAGATTGTTTTTCTCAGTATATATTTGCTGATTTGTGTCATGAGACAACTGAACTGAAGGATCCTTATGACTTCTTTCAGCTGAGACATTCCATGATTTTGGGGAGAAACTCTTTGGTTGATAAGGATTCTGTGTAAAAGATAGGAGGCCTGTTCTTTCCCCCTACTACCTGTATCCTGTACTTTTAGGACTTCTGTGTTCGGCCCTTGTCTTATCATGTGAACTTTGGTGGTTCACTTCTCCTTTTTAGATTTGGCTTCCCTCATCTGTGAAATGGTCTTGGTCATTTAGGCTCTTACTGGCTCTCTCATTCAAGAATTCAGAATTGATGTCCTCCTGGGAGCTAAGATGAATCCAGCAGCTGTCCTGATGGCAGAGATTGTTTTTTATACTTTCCTGCTGATGCTTCTTAAAGAAAAATTTAGAAAATTGTCAGCTGGAACCTAAGAAAGATACAAGGAAGGTCTTTGCCAGGAGACTTCTGCAAGAGTGGGTCGCCCCTGGTGGGTGCCTATAGAGAATCCTTTGACCTGTGTCCCCTAGGTTCTGTTTTCCCATTTGCACATGGACTAAAACCCTTAGTCAGTGCTCTTCCCTGTCCAGCACCCATGCAGGATTTAGAGTGATGGCCTGTGCTAGCTTGGACCTGGGTTCTGCATCCAGGGTGAGCTGTTAAGGCTGTGGTCTCAGGCCTCCCCACTGGCTTGCAGTGAACACCTCTGAGCACCTGGGCTGGCTTCAGTTGCCAGTTGTGGCTACCTTGCCCAGTATTAATGAAATCCCACCGCTGGTCTGAGGCTTGAGAAATTGCAAATCACAATTTTTTTTACAGTAGCTGGAGGGTCTGCTGAGTGAGTGGATCCATCTGCCCGCAGCAGCCTCAGAGCTTGGGAAGAGGGGAGAATGAGACTGGCTCAGCCTGGAGTTCTGACCATGGAAGACAGCTCGGCCCTCCCTGCCTGGGCCACAGAGCAGCGCAGGTGTTTCCCGTCTTTTCCACCAGCAGAGCTGGCTCTAGGGTGGCCCAGCTGGGGCTCTCCTGACAGTGCTGGTGGCCAGGTGTCAGGTGTGCTCTGAGACACAGAGGCCCAAAGACAGTGCTCAGTTTGGGGTCTCAGCTGATCTCTCATTATGGCAGCAAATGATTCACTGAGGGAGAAACTGAGGCTCAAACGAGACGAGTTTTAAACAGCAGAGCCATGACTCAAACCTAGGTTTTTAGCTTATATTTCAGTGCTCTTTTCTACTATATTATCCCACCCTCCACTTCTGTTAGAGGAGACAAGATGTAAGTAAGAGTCCCAGCTCTGAAATCAAACAGACTGGCTCTATCACTCAGTCACTTGGTGACCTTGGGCACATTCCTAAGGTTCTCTGTGTTCCAGTTTCTTCTAAGTGGTAGCTGCTGTTGTTAGTGTGTGTCACTGCCTTGGGCTCAGGGTTAGGTGCCCTTTGTGCTGTTAGGAGTACTGGTTAGGAGAAAGGTGCAGAAAGAGGCCTACACAGTAATTATGGGGGCTGGGGGGACTTGTGAAGAGGAAAAGACAAAGACTGCACCTTGTTTTCCTTTCACAGTGGCCCAGGTAATAGGGGAAGTCACCAGTGAGCGGGAGGGGTTGCCTGTCTGGCACAGCTTGCTCTGTTCTTAGGCGCTATCTCCTTTTTGTTATGTTCCTTCTCTAGGATGCCTTTCCAGCCTCTTCCTGGACATGCTCAACCCTTCCCTCTTACTTTCCACTTTCCTCTGGGGATCCACAGCCCTTTGTACCTGCTTTTTTTGTTTGTTATTTCAGACTTCCCTCTCTTTTATTGGAAGTATAATTGATTATACTAGTACAATATTGTGTTAGTTTCAGGAGCACAGAAAAGTAGTTGTATCTGCTTTCTGTATAACAATCTGTTTTCCTGTCTGTTACTCTTTAAACTGGAAACTCCTTGAGGGTAGACACAGCTTTGTTCATCTGTCATCACCACTCAGCATAAGGCCCAGCAAGGAAGAGGTGGAAGTTACACAGAAGGAGGCTGGGCCTCTCCAGAGCTATAGGCTTGAGGGAGGTAGGGGAAGAGTCTGGCTCAGCTTAGCTGTGGGGAGAACTGCTCCCTGTGTAGTATCTGTGCACCGGTGGGGCAGCTAAGGTATTTTTTGGGGGGCTACAATCAGAAGAAAAGAGGGCCCAGAAATAGTTCTTACAGGTTAAACAGACACCTCAGCATAGAAGGCTATGTAAATGACAAAAGAAGTTCCTAGCACCTACTGTGGCAGTGAGGGGTGAGTATCTGTATCTGTCAGGCACAGGGGACTGTGGGCAGTAGAGAAGCAGATAGAATACATGGGGAGAGGGGATTCCAGAACGTGATAATTATTGGAGCCTCACATTCTCACCCTGAAAACTGGCACTCTGAAAATTCTGTCACTCTGCACTCTGTTCACATGTCAGCATCTCATTTGTTTACAGCCTCCTCCCTTGCCTCAAGCCTGATTGTGTTAACAGTTGACCTCATTTTGCTAAAATCTATTTGTAGCACTCAGGCTGGGAATTTTGCCTCCCTCTGGCTCCCCAGGCCCGGACCAGCTTCCCTGGGTTGTGTTCATCTCACCCGCCATGCCTGCTCTCATGCAACCTCCGTGGTTTCTCCATGGCTGTGTTCACGGCTGACAGGTGGATTCTGAGAGCTGAGTTCCTGTAGAGGCTGTGAGGACAGCTCACCAGACTTTTCTTCTTTTCTTTAATTTATTTTAATTGGGGATAATTACTTGACAATATTGTGGGGTTTTTGCCATACATCAGCGTGAATCAGCCATAGTCATACATGTGTCCCCTCCTCCTGAACCCTCCTCCCACCTCCTTCCCCACCCCATCCCTCCAGGTTGTCACAGAGCACCAGCTCTGGGTTCTCTGCATCATACATCAAACTCCCACTTTGCCAGACTCTTCCTGTTCCCAGGAGCTGGTATTTGCCTTCTGCATGCACTTTGTATTGTTGCTCCCCTTTCCTGCTAGAGCCTCCCTCTCTTCTTCCTTTTTGCCTCCTTTCCACTTTTGCTAAGTGTCTGCTCTGGTCAGGTCTATGCTAAGTGTGAGGCTACAGAGATAAATAAGTCTTGTGCCCTGGTCCTGAGGAACCCACAGTGACTGATATGAAAGCTGAAAAGCACACAGGGCAATCCTTGAGAAAATACATGTTTTTAGCTGTCCAGTGAGTGGATTGGTCAGGGAATCCTAGTCTAGAGGAGAAGGAATGGGCAGGTCTCTGTAAACTGTGGTGGGCTGGGAAGGTGGCAGGAATCAAAGAATGGGACTCAGGTTTTGATAGGAAGAAGAACATCATGAATAAGGCACAAACTAGATTCTTAGTTTCCCTATTTCTCCTTCTCTTTTCCTGACACAGTAGTTTAAAGATTTTTGTATTAGTCAGGGTTCTCCAGAGAAACAGAACCAATAGTATATATAGAGAGATATATATATGAGGAGATTTATTATGAAAATTGATTCATGCTATCTTGGAGGCCAAGAAGTCCCACAGACTTCCATATATAAGCTGGAACCCAGGAAAGGTGGGGTTGTAGTTCAGTCTGAGTCTGCAGGCTGAGGACCAGGGGAGCTGATGGTGTGTGAATCCCTGTGAGTCTGAAGACCAAGAGCCAGGAGTGCTGATGTAGGTGGGCAGAGGAAAATGGATGTGTAAACTCAAGCTGGAGAGCATATTTGCCCTTCCTCTGCCTTTTGGTTCTGTTCAGACCCTTAGTGCCATGTGGACAATTGGTTGATGCCCAGCCTTATTAATGAAGATGACTTTCTTAACTCAGTCTACTGATTCAAATATTAATCTCATATGAAGACAACTCCACAGACACACCCAGGAATAAATCCTTATCATCTATCCAGACACCCCTTAGCCCAGTCAAGGTGACACATAGAGTTAACCATTAGGGATTCCCTTAGAACTCAAAAATTTCCAAGCTAGGCTTCAATAGTATGTGAACCGTGAACTTCCAGATGTTCAAGCTGGATTTAGAAAAGGCACAGGAACCAGAGATCAAATTGCCAACATTCGTTGGATCATCAAAAAAGCAAGAGAGTTCCAAAAAAATATCTACTTTTGCTTTATTGTGGACTACAACAAACTGTGGAAAATTCTGAAAGAGATGGGAATACCAGACCACCTGACTAGCCTCTTGAGAAATCCATATGCAGGTCAGGAAGCAACAGTTAGAATTGAACATGGAACAACAGACTGGTTCCAAATTGGGAAAGGAATACATCAAGGCTTATTTAACTTATATGCACAGTACATCATGAAGAACACTGGGCAAGAAGAAGCGCAAGCTGGAATCAAGATTGCTGGGAGAAATATCAATAACCTCAGATAGGCAGATGATACCACCCTATGGCAGAAAGTGAAGAAGAGCTAAAGAGCCTCTTGATGAAAGTGAAAGAGGAGAGTGAAAAAGTTGGCTTAAAATTCAACTTTCAGAAAACTAAGATCATGGCATCTGGTCCCATCACTTCATGGCAAATAGATGGGGAAACAGTGGAAGCAGTGAGAGACTTCTTTTTGGGGGGCTTCAAAGTCACTGCAGATGGTGACCGCAGCCATGAAATTAAAAGATGCTTGTTCCTTGGAAGAAAAGTTATGACCAACCTAGACAGCATATTAAAAAGCAGAGACATTACTTTGCCAACAAAGGTCCATCTAGTCAAAGCTATGGTTTTTCCAGTAGTCATATATGGATGTGAGAGTTGGACTATAAAAAAAGCTGAGCGCCAAAGAAATGATGCTTTTGTTGAACTGTGGTGTTGGAGAAGACTCTTGAGAGTCCCTTGGACTGCAAGGAGATCCAACCAGTCCATCCTAAAGGAAATCAACCCTGAATATTCATTGGAAGGACTGATGCTGAAGCTCCGATACTTTGGCCACCTGATGTGGAGAACTGACTCATTTGAAAGACCCTGATGTTGGGAAATATCGAAGGCAAGAGGAGAAGGGGATGACAGAGGATGAGATGGTTGGATGACATCACCAACTCAATGGACATGAGTTTGAGTAAACTCTGGAGTTGGCGATGGACAGGGAAGCCTGGCGTGCTGCAGGCCATGGGGTCACAAAGAGTCGGACACGACTGAGTGGCTCAGCTGAACTGAACTAGGACTGTGGACCCCAACTGAAAGGAACTGACAGTTCTCACATCTATTTCTCTGAACACCTCAAAGTACTTTCATTTACAACTAGGCATTTAATCTTTTAGCAATTCTGTGATAATGCATTTATAGCTGAGGAAGCTGAGACTGAGATGGGGGAAGTGAATTTCATAACAAATTGGGGCAGATGTAAGGATAGAACTCAAACTTCCTAATACTTCATGCAAGATGCTTCCTTTGTTGAAATAAGAATTTCTCTACACAAAGCCTTATTTTTAACCTCAAAGGCCTGGCTGTTCAGCTTTTGGATCTTCACTCTCTGATGGCAGTGCCACAGTCAGCTCCTAGCAGGTTGGGGGGGAAACTTAGGCTTGGAATTCCTATAGTTGCACTTGGGCTAGATCAGGGGATATAGGTGTACCCCGGTGAGATATGTTTGCATGTAATAAAGCAGAAACAATCCCTGCTGCATGAGTATGAGAAAGTGGGGTGTAGCAGAAAGACCATGCAGTCAAACAAATCTGGATTTGAATTCCAGCTCTGTCACTTTTCATGGACTCTGACAAGTCATTGCTTCTATGGACCCTCACTTTTCTGGTCTTCAACATGGGAATACTCTACTGTATAGAATAGTTATGAGAATTTGAAATGTTAATGTAAATATCTGATACATTTTATGTTTTTTCTATTTCCCTTCTTTTAAAAAAAAAATTCCTTCTTATGTGGATTAAAGAGAGGGAGATACCACACTTAAGGCTTTTCAGTGAAGATTCAACCCCACAAAAACTTATTGAGTGGCTTCTGTGTGCTGATCAGTGCTGTGCTTGGTGCTGGCCTACAGAGAAGTGATGATCGGTAGGGGCCACAGAGTAAATCAGCCAGATTAGACTCATTTTCTTCCCACCAAGCTTGACAGCCCACAGGCTGTTGACAGGCAGCATGTCTTGAGTTTCAGCTATGCATCTGACGAGGCAGAAGGATATAGGGGATAAATGCTTATGTATTTAAGTGGAGTCAAAACTCACTGAAGAGATCCAGAGGGTACTGATAGGTGGAACAATATTAACTTAGAAGAGGGGGTAATGGATAGATCCTATCCTTGTCCCTGGTAATTCAGTATTTTTATTCATGAGCTGGATGAGAATATGAAGCTGGAAAAAATAGGATCTTGTTTCAAATTAATCTGGACAAGGTAGAATAAGGAACTGAGTAGAATTGATTGGCGCCTGATCTATATGCCCACCTCAAGGGCTTTGAGGTGTTGGAGGCAATAGGGGAAGGGAGCTAGCCACATGAAAAATTGTTGGAACGTAGTACCTTTGACTTTGGATAGGAATGTTGGGGATGTTGGGGGTGAGAAACCCTGGGAATCCAAGATGAAAAGTTCTTAATAAACAGGGAAGACAAAGAGTA
This sequence comes from Neotragus moschatus, assembly GCA_006410615.1. NCBI lineage: Eukaryota > Metazoa > Chordata > Mammalia > Artiodactyla > Bovidae > Neotragus > Neotragus moschatus. Next base: position 827,500 of record SJYA01002083.1, read on the forward strand.
CCCTAGCCTGTGGTGGAGGCTGGATAGGAGGTAGGTGTGTTCCAGAAAGTAAGGCACCTCACTGTATTGCAGAGATATTGCTTCTCGTGATCTAAGGACAGGGGAGTGGGGATGTGAGCATGACTGCAAGTGTAGACCTTCCAGGAAGCTGGAGGGTGGCTGTTGGAGGGCCCTCAGTTGCTCTGTGAAGGTGTTAGTCACTCAGTCATGGCCAACTCTTTGCGACCTCTTGGACTGTAGCTTACCTGTCTCTTCTGTCCATGGGATTCTCCAGGCAAGAATCCTGGAGAGGGTTGTCATTCCCTTCTGCAGGGGAGCTTCTTGACCCAGGGATCAAACCTGGTCTCCTGCATTGCAGGCAGATTCTTTACCATCTGAGCCACCAGGGAAGCGACCAGTTCCTCTGTACAGTCTGGCATAGACATGTGAAGGACATGGCTACACCCTGGACCTAGTAACTCCCCTCCCATGGATGGAAATAGCATGTGCTAATCTGTCCTTGGTTTCACACCATCCCCATGTCCTATTGCTCAGCCTTTCAATAAGGAGCTATGAATATAACCCTTTTTTGTCAAAGTGGGTGTCAGCTTCATGAGGTGGAATTTCAGGTACATGTGTTTTTTCCTGCTGTCTGTCTAGACCCTGCCCCAACTTGGTGGCTCCACTGGATCCTTTTGGGTCCCCCTCAGCCCCTTACTGGGCAGTGAGATCCTGTCAGTTCCTCCGCCCCTTCCCCAACACCAGGTGACCCACTGTGCACAGGAGGTCATTACTTCTTTCCCCTTGTCTGGGGCTTTTCTTAGCCATTGCTGCTCTATTTCTAGTGGAGTACAGTGCAGGCAGGGCATACAATAGTAGCCTCTTTCCCTCCTGGTATCTCTTTCAGTCTTCTATGCTGTGGCCCAGAGCCTAGATCTGGCACACTGGGGACCAGTCTCAGGCTCCAGGACTGCCCCTCTGCTGGTCAGCTCAGTTCTTGGGACACGGCATTTGTTCTTATCTTCTGATATTATTCCTTGTTCAGCTTTTCAGTGTTGCTCTCTACAGAGCAAAGCACTGCTTTGAACCCCAGCTGGTGGACGGGGCCCTGGCACTTCGCCAACAGTCGCCAGGTGTTCTCTGGAGGTAGACCTGGCCCTCTGTTCCTGGGCATCCTGATGCTGCTCCTGTTCTACCTGGTCTCTGGGTGAACCACAGCCTAGATAGAAATGCTTTCTGTAGATGAGACTTGCAGACCTCTATATGATCTAGTCTTTGTACCTTGCCCCTAGGATAGCCTCATGGTCTGGGAGACCCAGCTCCTGCAGTAACCTCAGCCCCACAGCCAATCCTCAGGCTCTAGTGACTTTGCTTGTATCCTTACCAGCCACCCCTCTTCTGCCTACTGTAGTATCCTAGTGTTTCTTACCCTGTAGGGTAGAAGCCACTGCATCTGGGCACATGGGCCCACTGCAGCCCAGAATGGCTGGGATGTGCTGAGAAGGCACTGGTTCTCTTCACTGCACATTAGGGAAGTGTGATCAGTGAGCTTCCTGTATTGCTCTAAGGCCTCTCATCTTTTCCAAACTAGGCCTTGACCTAGCAGAGAAATAAGCAGAGTGTGGTGAGTGTGTGTCTAAGAAGAGAAACCAGTTCCTCCCGGGTGGGAAGGCTTTGTGGAGGAGGGGACACACAGAGTATGTGAGGCTGAGCAGACAATGGGCACCCTGACTCACTGTGCCCTTCCTCTCTGGCAGTGACCCGCCATAACCACCTCAAGGACTTCATGCTGGTGGTGTCTATTGTTATTGGTGTGGGTGGCTGCTGGTTTGCCTATATCCAGAACCGTTACTCCAAGGAGCACATGAAGAAGATGATGAAGGACCTGGAGGGCTTACACCGAGCTGAGCAGAGTCTGCATGACCTTCAGGAAAGGTAAGGCCCTGTCCCTGCCCCCTGACCCTGGTGTTGCCAGCTCTTGGGAGCCTCCAGTTTCCTCCTGAGATGTGGGCCGTCTGGCTCCCGAGACCCTGCTGACATGGTGGCCCAGGCTGTGTCATCCTCCCAAACCTGCGTCAGAGCCTAGGTTCCTGCCATTAGTGTCACACAGGCAAGTATCCCTCCCCAAAGCAGAAGCTTATTTCTATCCTTTCTCCCCCGGAGCTTCAGAGGGAGAAGTTTGTGGAGCTGCTGGAAGGTCTTGAGCTTCCCTGGTTGGATGGCTTGTGTGGGGTCATTCCATCCTCCATCCCACCTCTTGCCTGCTTCCCTTTCCATAGAAGTAGACATAATTACTGTCCTTTCCCAAGGAAGCCTCGCAAACCTATCTTCCTAATACCTTTCATGCTGTCTTATATGGCATCTAAATCTCATGAGTGCTCACTTGTTGCATGTGTGCTGTGCTCAGTCTGACTCTTTGCAGCTCATGGACTGTAATCTGCCAGACTCCTCTGCCCATGGACTCTTCCAGGCAAGAATTCTGGAATGGGGTACCATTTGCTACTCCAGGGGATCTTCCCAACCCAGGGATTGAACCCATGTCTCTTGCATCTCCTGTGTTGGCAGGCGGATTCTTTACCACTAGCACCACCTGGGAAGCACCCACTGTTGTATGACTGGGTAAATCCCTTTCCTTTCTGGCACGTATTTCATCATTAGTAATGTAAAGGAGTTGAACAGGAGCATACCAGGACATTTTAGCTCTGATAGTCTGAGGTTCTGTTTGAATAAAGCATGACTTAGAAACTGTTTAGAAGATCTAGCTGTGAAGGGAAGGTGACAGTCCGCCAGCCGACCCAAGTACTTCCTGACATCTAGGAACCAGGTCTGTGTGGGGAATTGAAAGGAAATCACTGCTTCTGGGCTACAGAGCACACACTTAAAGAGCAGTGACTCAGTGCCAGCCTATAGGAAGAGCGCTGCAAGGACTGGAATGGCACAGAGGCAGGAGATGAATGGATGTGGAGCCTGAGGAGGTGGCCTTGAAAGATGGGTAGGAAAAATTAACCTGGTGGTATGGTTGAGTGTATAGAGTGAGGCCGGATCCCTGGTACCTTTGGACTCACATGTTGCTACTGCTGCTGCTAAGTCGCTTCAGTTGTGTCCACATGTTAGTAGGATGCAAAAGGCAATAGAGAATCAATGTGGGTATTTGACTTTTTTGCTTTGTTTTGGTTTTAAGAAAACGAGAGGCCTACTTCAGGAGTGTTTGTCAGAAAATGATTCAGACAGCCTAGGGACTCCTGTTGGGGAGTCTTTGCAGGAATCCACATAAAAGGAAGTGAAGTCTGTCTCTTTTCTATTATTTTTATTTATTTATATTTTGGGAAGGATGGGGAAATGGTTTCTTAAGAACTGGATATTGTTAAGTACATTTAAGCATTATTGTTTGTAATCACCACAGCCCTCTTAGGTAGGTATTGTTATCTCAGTTTTAGAGTTGAAGAAATGAAGCCTCGGAGAGGGTGAGTTGTAAGTAGTAAGTTAGGGATTTCTTTAACCACAGGCTGCTGCCTCAGTAAAGGCACCCCTAGCAGATTCGTTTCCATGGGCTTTTAGGAGGCAAGAGGAGTTTTATCTTTGAGCTGATTCCTGGCTACTTTGCTGGGCCCCTTGTTCCTGGGCCCTTTTCCAACTAGGGGCTAAATGCTGCTATGTGGGCAGTCCCCATTCTTCATTTGTCTGAAAAACATGTACTGTTTTCATTCCAAAGGCAAGGAATCTAGGCAGGAGGCATTCCAAGTTTGGGGATAAAACTAAACTCCCAGCCCTGCCTGCTCCTCAAGGCCTCCAGAGCTAACTGCCACTGTGACACTTTGAGAAATGAATGCACACCCCTCCCAACCCAAGACAGGCTCACACCTGTGCACACACATATCCTCCTCTGACACAGGGGCCCATGTGCCTCTTTGTGCCTCCTTACTTTGGCAGGCCTACACTGCCAGTCACCAGAGAGCTTTTCCAGAGTTCCTGATGCTTTAGGTGAATACATGTAATGCTACATGTACATTCCAGTTAAGATTTCACTGGGTTTCAAGATAATTCTTTGAGGCAGGCAGGAATTTTGAGTCCCACTTAAAGAGGAAGAAGCAGGCCTGGTCCAGGGAACAGACTTGTCCACAGTCACACAGCTGCGTAGATCCCAGCTGTGGTCAGACTGCTTTTCTTACTTCTGATGGTAACTGATTGCCGCCTTCAAGTTGCTCAGTCTTCTGTGAAGGAGACGGGGTGGGCCCAGGCTTGTTTTACATTTATTAGCTCATTTCTTCACCCAGTAGTATTTATTGATCTTCATCTCTATTATATCCAAAATGGTCAGTTTTGATTCTACTTTAAAGGAACTCCCTATTGTATGAAGAAGACAGGCATATCGTAGATTTTTCAGAAGAGGCTGCTTTCAGAGAGGATAATATTTCAGTGAAGAATTGAATCTCTAATTTCAAGCAGTTGAGTCATGGGAGAGTACAATAAAAGAGGATATTCAGGGCGAGGAGATTGTGCTGGAAATGGCACCCCTCACTTGTTTTTAGCTGTGCACATAGCGCCACCTGCTGAGTGCCTCGACGAGGTTCAATTCCTTTTCACTCCAGGGACAAAGTGCGCAGAAGGCTGCAGTTTGTCAGCAGAAAGCTTGCAGCTTAGGCACTTTTCCTCTTCCCTCCTTATGTGTTCACCACATCTTCCGAGGCTTCAGTCATTGACAGATCTGGACTTGGGATTTTTTGAGAGGTTCAGTTCTGTTTCTGCCTCTTGCATTTACCTGCTTAATTAACTCAGTGATCAGTGCTCTTTTCTGTGGTCCCTACTTGCTCTGCAGCCTATCTTCTCTCTTCTGTCCCTCAAGTCTAAGCCATATATCACCTGTTTTCTTTCTTTCTTTATTTTTTTAGAGTCTAAAAGTGTTGCTTTATACACTGACTATACAATACATATTGAAAGTATACACACACATATCTTAAAAAGATAAGGTTCTCCAAAGGTTTTTCGACATTCCATCACCCCTGTACTTGGTGGCCTGTCACAATTGTGGGTGCTCTTGACTTGACTAGGTGTGAGACGATCATATGCCATCTTATATTCTTTATCAAATGCATTTATATCAATGTTTTCTCTTCCCAGTGCCACCAGTGAAAGAAATAGTATTTCTCTATTTAAACTCCTCTGTCTTTTAAAATGAGGACATTTATTCAGTGTGTCTAAAATCTGACTCATTGGTCCATAGACATCATTCATTTTAATGCTTTTTACCATATTTTTCAACAGTTCCTGGTTAAATGAGTTATCACCTTTTTGCAATAAACGGACCATTGGATACTTTTCGGTATGCGCATTCCAGAGGATGTACAAGGATCCTGGATCCTGGATCCTGATGTAATTTCATATTGTCCCACAACATCTGTATTAAAACATATTTACTATCTTCCTCTTCCTTTCCCCTCTTCTCCTGTAACATACTGGTTCCTACTAAGGTAGGAAGACCTGACAGTAGCTAAGTCCTTTCCCTCTTCCAGAGCCAGCTAATGCTTATTCTTTCTTCTGGGCCTAACCCAGGCCTCACCTTCCCCTACTCCTTTCAGGCAGAGTTGATCACCCCATCCTTTGGGCCTACCCAACACTTTATTTCTCTACTACAGAGCTTATCACACTGTGTGCACCTATCTGTTTACTTGTCTATATTGGACTAGGCCATGAGCACCTCAGTGGCAGGGACAGTCTTCTCACTCATCTCCATATATCTAGGAGTCACACAGGGCTTGGTATTTAGTAGAAACCTTAAAGTACTAGGTGAAGGAATAGGTGAATGAATGAATGAATAAACACAGATATGTAGTGCGAAGAAAGGGAAGAAGGAAGGAAGCTTAGCTGGATGGATGAAGGATTTTGTCAGTAAACAGAGGGAATGTGTGGGTGGGTCCAAGGGCATATTTTCATTATAAGTGGTGCCCTTGAGAAGGAACGTGCTTAGGAAGGGAGCTTACANGTGAATGAATGAATGAATAAACACAGATATGTAGTGCGAAGAAAGGGAAGAAGGAAGGAAGCTTAGCTGGATGGATGAAGGATTTTGTCAGTAAACAGAGGGAATGTGTGGGTGGGTCCAAGGGCATATTTTCATTATAAGTGGTGCCCTTGAGAAGGAACGTGCTTAGGAAGGGAGCTTACAGTCAGGGGCATGAGGGGCTCCCCCAAATCCTTCCCAGCCCCTTTAGCACGAATTTCATGTTTCTGTGCTTTTGGGATTTAGGTACTCAGGAGTCCAAGAGGTATAGCTCAATAGTTCCCTTCTCATCTTCCTTAAATTTCCCCAAGACCATCACCCCCAGCATATTTCACCATCAAGCTTTCCCTGGGTCTTTGGTCTATGTTTCAGGGTATTCTACATTGATCTCACCTTCCAGATACCTTGGTATAAGGGTAGTAAATGTGCAATTTGAACACATAAAGATTAGAATTCTGGTCTCAATTCTGTCTGCCATTTGTTCCCTTTCCTAAGCCTTTGTGTCCATACCTGTCCCAGGCTGATAATTGTACAATATATCATTATCTGCAGGGAGGACAAATGTGGAAGACCTTGTAAACTAGTGATTGTTATGATCTGAGTATGTGAGTTCAACCAGTAAGTTGTGTCTGACTCTTTGAGACCCCATGGACTGCAGCACTCCAGGCTCTCTTGTCCTTCACTGTCTCCCCAACACCTTAGAAGGAAGGATTCAGATACCCTGGAACCTTGGCTTCACAGCCTTTGTTATTGGCAGCAGAATGATGGTCCAAATAAGTAGGATAATGACATGGTTGCTGTTGGTCCTGAGCTGCCTCACCAGGGCCAGGCAGGTGGCAGGGTAGGGAGAGTATATTCTGAGTGCTGGAAGCTTCATCTTCCTCTTGATGCCATGCCCTGTGGCAAGTTGACGGGCACTGCCTGGCCTGGCCTCCTCCAGCTCCCCGTGTTGTCTCCAGGCTGCACAAAGCCCAGGAGGAGCACCGCACAGTGGAGGTGGAAAAGGTGCACCTAGAGAAGAAGCTGCGCGACGAGATCAACCTTGCCAAGCAGGAAGCCCAGAGGCTGAAGGAGCTGCGGGAGGGCACGGAGAATGAGCGGAGCCGCCAGAAATATGCCGAGGAGGAGCTGGAGCAGGTAGGAGAGTCTACAGTCCGGAGGTGCTGGGGTCAAAGGGCAGGAGCCAAAGGTCTGGCCAAGAGTAGTGGGGAAGTTGCAGAAATGACCACTGCGGTTGTGAAAGCACAGTGAATAACAGGTGATAAGTTATTCTGGCCCTTTTTAGTTGAGGTGTTTACATATACAGTATACAGCTGGCACGCTTTACATATGCATGTACCTGTGTCACCACCATCCACATCAAGGTACGGAATCTCGCAAGCACTCAGAGGGCTCACTTCTGCTTCCCCTTTCTCCCTGTCAGTACTCCACCCGAAAGGTAACTACAGTCGTAACCTCTAGACCAGACTAGTTTCACCTGGTTTTTAACATCATGTAAATAGCATTATACAGTATGTATTCTTTTGTGTTTGGTTTCTTTCATTGAACATTATATCTGTGAGAGGCAACCATGTTATTGCACGTAGTGATAATTAGTTTATTTCTGTTGCTAAGTGTTAATCCCTTGTATGGATATACTATAAATTATTTATCCATTCTCCTATTGATAGACATTTGTGTTGTTTTGAAGTTTGTTTTCTTTTAAATCTTCTTCGTGGGCATTACTTATTTCTTTTGGATATGTAACAGGGCATTCGTATATTTAGTTTTGAGAAATTGGCGATTTTCCAGAATGATTGTACCAATCTGTATGGCCACTCGTGATAGTGTGAGAGTTCTACTTGAGCTACAGCCTGAGTATTTTTAGGCATTTTCATTTTATACATTATGATGTGGATGTAATAGTATCTTATTGTGATTTTAATTTTAATTTTCCTATTGCCCAATAATATTGAATACCTTTTCATAAATTTATTGAAGAATTTATTTGAGAGTCTTCTAATTTTAAAAATTGGGATTCAGTTAAAAACATTTTCTAACTTCCATTGTGATTTCTTTTTGACCCATGGTTATTTAAAAGTGTGTTGCCTAACTGTCAAACACTTGGGGACTTATTCTGTTTATCTTTCTCATTGATTTCCAGTTTAACTTTGCTGTGTTCAAAGAACATGTGCTTTGACCACAGGTTCCAGTCCTTTCAAATATGTTGAAACTTGGATGATGTAAGCAGACTACAGAAAACAACTAAAAGGCAAAGAATGTCAGACTGGATAAAAAACAAAACCCAACTATATGCTGTTTACAACAGACGTGCTTTAGAAATAAGGATACAAAATGGTTAAAAGTAAAAAGATGAGAAAAGATATTAATATATGATAAACACTAAGGAAACTAAAGCAAGAGTAGCTATGTTAATGTCAGACAAAATAGACTTAGAGAAAAAAGTATTACTGGAGACAAAAATGGACATTTAATGTAAGATAAATGTGTGAATTAAACAGTAATATATAACAACCTTTAATTTGGATACACCTAATAATATAGTTTAAAATATGTGTGTGTGTGTGTGTATGTGTGTGTGTGTGTATAAAGCAAAAGTTAAGAAAAACTAAAAGTATAATAGACAAATTTCATAATCAAAGTTAGAGATTTTTAGCATCCCCCTCCCAATAATAAGTAGCCAAAGGTATCAGTAAGGATATAAGAATTTAAACATGACTGATCAATTTGACCTCATTGCTGCATATAGAGCATTTTACCCAACAACCGCAGAATACACATTCACTGTAGTGTTTACATGTTGCTTCTGCTCCGTTCTCACCTCTCCTTCTGGGTATCCAGTATTTATGTTAGACCTTTTAACTCTATTCCACATGTCTCTTTTGCTTAGTTCTGTTCTTTTTTTCCTCCCTCTGTACTTTGGTTATTTTATATTAATCTGCCTTTGAGTTCCCTAATCCTGTATTTTGCCAAGAACATTGTGGTATTTAGCTGATACAGTAGAATCCTACTCACAGATAATGTATTTTTCTAGAATGCCCATTTTACTCTTTTATTGATTCTGTTCCCTGTCCAGAACTTGCCCATATGTTTCTTTAACATTTTAGTCATAGTTGTCTTAAAGTCCTGGACGGGTGACTCTTAACATCTGGATCATTTGTGGGACTGCTTGTTTCTCCTCTCGATTATTACTTCTGTTTGCCTGCCTCTTCTCATGTATAGTAATTTAGTAAATGCTGGATAGTGTGCATAAAGAATAGCAAAGGCCACAGTTGATTTTCGTCTTCTGTCAGATATAGGGTTTAGTTAGGGATGCTGGGTGAGGATCTGGTCATCTCAAGCCAATGAGAGACTGAAATGTGTTGGAACTGGGTTGTAGTTTAGTAAGAGTTGGTCCAAGCCTCATTTGTCCCTGTTTCTCAGGCATTCTGCTTTCTGACTTTTTATTGAGATCTGGTGAATTTATTTCTTCCCAGTCCTGAATGACTAGGAGATTATTTCTGCCCCTTGGACATTTGTAAGTTAGCTCTTTGGTCTCCTACTCCTCATAACTTTAAAGTTTTGCAGCTCTCTTGAGGAGAGGACTGGCTGTGTGCTTGAGTCAGATCCCTTCTTTCTTGCAATGCCTTGTCTCCTAAGCATTGTGATATTATGGGAGATTTTATTCCACTCTTTGGCCTAGCTACTTATTCTCTTGCACAGCTCCAGAGTGCAATAAATGCTCAGTAAAGAAAATGGATGTGTCTGTCTCTACTTCTTTACCTGTGATCCCCCTGTTCCCTGTTTTGTAATTGTTTTTCTCATTACACAATTTTTGAGCATGTTTGACCAGCCCTTTCATGTGCCTCCCCTTCTACTTGCTCTCTCTTCTCTCTCCATTCTCCCTTTAGCTGATCCCAGTCCTTCAACTGCTTTTAATGTAGAACTTGATCCTACATTTCCAGACTCAGTGTATCCGTCGCTAAGGTATCTATCTGTTCCTCATTTTAAATCTATAAAGCCAGGAGTGGGCTATTTTGTAGTTTCCTTTTCAAGGAACAAAAACCCAGTGAAGCTTGGTCCTCTCATGGGCTCTCAGAGGAATGAAGGTGTTTTGTCCTTAGCTAAGGCCCTCCTGGTCTATATTAGGCTAGGGCAGACCCCAACCTGCTGTGGGATACTTCCCCATGGGCTAAAGTTGGACAGTAGACTGCTCTCAATCCCCTTTCTCTGGGATTCTGAACAGTGAAAAGTCAGTGTTCAAATGGAGGAGCTGGGGATTGTTTATACTGGTAGCCTGGGTGAGATAGAAGGAATTCAGCATAGATAATGGGTTCTGTATGTATAATACTTTCCAGACCTTTCATATTTAAGTGCTTTGTGGCCATCTGCTTCATTTTATGCTCCTTGCTTAGAAGTCAGTGAAGAGATGTCTGCTTATACATTGGTCCTTTCTGATCTTGGCCTCTGTTGGCAATACCCATGTTAGGTGTAAGCTTGCTTGTTGTTTTTTTGCCTTGCAGAGAGTGCCCATTACAGCCTACCCACCCTGATCAATGAGGGAATCACAAAGTCTCTGGGCTAGAGGAGCCTTTGGAGAGTGTTCAGGCCAGTTGCCCCCTGGAGTAGCAATCATTCTGATGGTCTTTCTGACATGAGCTCTTTCCATACCTCTCAGGATGGGGAGCTCACTCTCTCCTGAGCTCATCACTTTGCTTACAGTTTGGATTTGCCTGGAACAAGGCCTTACACTGAGCGAGATCTACTTTAGGAAGCACATGGTCACACAGCCAGTTGAGTGACAGACCAGGGACCAGATTTCCAGACTCCCACCCAAGTGCTTTTCTTGCCACATTATGAGGGCTTGGGTAGGGCTTGGGTCCAAGAATAGACCCCAGCACTCAGAAAGAAGAGGATTCACAGAGATAACCTGTACCTCATGAGAGCAGGGAAAATTGCTGAGAATGGCCGTATGACCAGGAGAAGTGACTAATGTGTGAGAAAAGAATCCTCTAGTCTGTCAGCAAAAAATAAACAAATAAAAGAAAGAAAAAAAAAGTCTCCATTTGACTTCTGGTTGACACTACTAAATATGTTGACCTTGAGTAGGTTACTTTCCTTCTCCAAGCTTGGTTTCTTATATATAAAATGCAGAAAATAATCCTTGCCCTTTCTCCCTCTTGTGAGAGTGGTGAAGCTTAGATGAGATGGAAGAAAAGAAGGCTGATGTATCATATGGAGGCACTGGAGAGGGCCTTGGTAATAGCAAGGACTCATATATCCTCTTGACTCACAGGTACGGGAGGCCTTGCGGAAAGCGGAGAAGGAGCTGGAATCGCACAGCTCATGGTATGCCCCAGAGGCCCTTCAGAAGTGGCTGCAGCTGACCCATGAGGTGGAGGTGCAGTACTACAACATTAAGAAGCAAAATGCCGAGAAGCAGCTGCTGGTGGCCAAGGAGGGGGTGAGACCTGCCCTCCTGCTGCGCCCTTCCCTCCTCCTGCCCCACCCCCTCATGTGCCCTTTCTCCTCCTCTCTGCTTCTCTATATCCCTCTGTTGGACAAAGAAACATCCTGGTGTTGGCTTTTGTTTCTTTTCCTGATGCACAGTTTCTAGTAATGTCCTCAAGCTTCTGGAGAAGGGAACGAGGGTACAGGGCTACTCCCACCTGCCTTCTGGGAAAGGTGAAGTGGAGGCAGGCAGAGGGAGTCTCTGCTGGCCCCAGACTGACACAGGGACAGACTCCTGGAGTCAGCATCCCTCGGCTTCTCTCATTGCTTCTGTTTTCTTTCTTTCCCTACTCTTTCCTCTCCTGTTGGCTTCCATTTTTCTTTCCCATATTCTCTTCCTTTTTCTCATGCCACCTAAACTGTGCTAGGAGGAGGGGAAGCCAGCCACAGAATAACGTTTTTCATTTTTCCAACCTCTACTCCCTGCTCTTTTTAAGCTGAGGGCCTCATCTTTGCAGGCTGAGAAGATAAAAAAGAAGAGAAACACACTCTTTGGCACCTTTCACGTGGCCCACAGCTCTTCCCTGGATGATGTGGATCACAAAATCTTAACAGCTAAGTAAGTCACACCTGCTGCCCAGCTCTGGCAATGTCCATCCCATCCTCAGAGTTGGAGGGTGTCCAGGGCCTCCAGTCCCGATGCTGTTTCTTCACTGGAGGAGGTACAGCTCTGGTCTCCTGCCTCAGCCCTTAACTACCTCCCACACTGCTCTTAAGTCTCTGATTTAAGTGTGCTTCTTACATACACATACTGCCGCCGCCCCTGCAACTTGTTCCTCTGAGAAGATGCCTCCTTCCTCCTGGGGCTTAGGCCCAGCCCACGCCTCCCATTTTCTTTCTTCTCTCTTCAGGCAAGCTCTGAGCGAGGTCACAGCAGCGCTGAGGGAGCGCCTGCACCGCTGGCAGCAGATTGAGATCCTCTGTGGCTTCCAGATTGTCAATAACCCTGGCATCCATTCCCTGGTGGCTGCCCTCAACATAGACCCCAGCTGGATGGGTAGCACGCGCCCCAACCCCGCCCACTTCATCATGACTGACGACGTGGATGACATGGATGAGGAGATTGTGTCACCCTTGTCCATGCAGTGTAGGTGACCTCTTGGGTAGGGATGGGGGAAGGAGGCTTTGATGTGCAGGTTGAGAAGTCTGCTGGTCTCTGCTGTGCTTAAGCCGGATGTGGGGCAGAAGCCAAGACGGTTTAACTTGTTACCTTGGTTCATAAGGCAAGACCTGCACCAAGGCATTCCTTCGCAGTTGTCCTGTTAGTGGTCTTCCCTTGCTGTGTGCTCCATCTGCCCTGTGGGTCTATGGTGTTAAGTGTGGCTCCCTCACTCTTTGTGGTTTTTTAATCTTTTTATTCTCCTTCCCCCACTTCCGTTCCTATCTACCTTTACAAAAATAACCTCCTTTAGTGATTCGTAACATAAAAATGGCATTCATTTTGACTGGTGCTTTTACTTGTTTTAACTTTATATTCCTTATTTTTAATTGCTAAGTAGATAAATGATGTCTCTTTCTGTTTTTTCATGTGAGGCACCAGGAAGCAATAGTCCCTTACGGTGATAAAGCCCCAAATCCTCCAAGCCAGAAAGACATTCTTGTCCAGGAGGGATCTCCTGGGATCTCTGGCTTTCCACCTGAACTCGGCCATCCCCGCCTCCCTCCACCTCTGTCCTGGGTCTTCCCTCTCCCCGTTGTCCCTGAGAGTGGTGAGAGCTGAGTAGAGCAGAGTCGAGGGAGACAGCACTCTGTGGGAATTCTTCAGTGAAGGAAGGAACACACCCCCTACTGACCCGCTGAATTTTTCTCTGGATCAGAGACTCTTTTAGATAAACAGAATATACTTTTATGGAAAAGCTCTTGTCCTGGGCTCATATCCCATGCATGCAGGGGGGTTGGTAGAAAGCTGGGCTGGGTTAGGGGCTCACTTTGAGATAGCCAGATCTTTAATCAGGCTGGATGATTTTGTAAGTTTCTTCAGCCATAGTTTACCTCTGGCCAAGCCTCTTCTTTCTGTGGACTGATGCCTTGTAAGACTTTCATTAAAGGCCCAAAACAAGGTTAAGGTCACGAGCAAGTAGAACTTGATGGTGACGTATTGCTCTAAAGACTCCTGTGTTTTCCGTGTTGGGAGGGACCTTCATGAACTCTGAGCCACTGCCCCCTTGTCCCCGGCCTTTCCCTTACCCCACTGGGGCAGGGTGAAGCCCTCGGTGAATCAGATTCTCTTCTCCTTTCGGCCTGGTTGTTGGACCCTAGATGCTGCCTGGCTGATGGGGCGTAGGTTCAGTGACCGCTCTCTCTGCTCAGCATCCGCCGGCTCGGACGATCAGTCCCTCTGGAAATACCCGGGTTTGAGGAGCCCCTTTGGGGCTTTTGTTTTTTCCGACTTTGGGGACTAAACCAGCACTCCCACCCCACGGGCCCCTTCTCCTGCCTGTATCACTCCCCTGCCTGTTCCTCTGTTCCCTCACTACAGTCCCTATTAACTTCAGGGAAGGGTTCGGGGGGGTGAGAAGAATCAGCCTGCTCAGCTGAGGCCTGGAGAGGGAACAGCCCTGGTGATGGGAGGCTTCGGCTTCTCCTTTCAGCCCAGCTCAACTGATGTCCCAGTGGCCCTTCATCTAGCTGGGCTGAGATGGAAAGAAGGAATGAGAGAGCCTCCTCCTCCTTTTTCTTTCTCTTCTTCTCCTTCTGTCTCTCTTTCTCCATCTCTATTCCACGTTTCCTCTTCCCCTTAAGCCTCTCTTTCATGTCTTGAAAGCCACCAGCCATTTAGAGGCCCTACCTTGCTAGCTTTCCATAACCATGGAACTGTGCTCTCTTCCTGGTGGCCCTTCCAAGGCTTCTGCCATCCGTGTAACCTGGCCCTTTCTCCCATCTTTAGGGAGAAGGCAGGGAGGCCCATCTGTCAGGGCAGAGAAGAAAAAACAAAGGTGTGAATTCCATTTTCAACTGGATCTAGCAGTGAGCCCAAGAGTGATGCTCTGGCATGTCTCTAAGTTACCTGGTACCCATATACCCCTTCTCTGCGCATGGTGGCCACCATCTTCTAAGAGCCTGATTTGAAGCATTGATCCAAGAGCTGGTTCTTTGTTGTGTAAATGCTTATTAGAGGAAGTTTGGAAAGTAAAAAGAGTAAATATGGGCTTTAAAAGGCACCTGTAGTTCCCACCATATTTGAGCAGTCTTTTGTGTGTCAATTTCAAGTAATTTTTTATGTAGTCAAGATAATGATAACCACTGTCATTTACTGAGTGCCATGAACTGTGTCAGGTACTTTAAAAATATTATCTTGAAGCCTCATGACAATTCTGCAGGATTTTATAAATTAGGAATTAAAATGGGGAAGTAAGTTACTCAGGTCACAGCTAGAAATAGAAAGACCTGGTTTCAAACTCTTGTCTTTTGTATTCTATTGCTCAAGGTATTCCTTGTACATGAAAATTATATCCTTTTGTTTCCCCTGAGCATTTTAATAGGCCTTTTTCTGTGTTTTAAAAGTCTTCTCAAGCAGCACTTTTTTTTTGGCTGCACTGCAAGTCTTATGGGATCTTAGTTTCCCAGGGGTTGAACCTGAGTCCTGGCAGTGAGAGTGTCAAGTCCTAACCACTGGACCACCAGGGAATTCCCATAAGTAGCCTTTTTAATAGCTGCATAACTTTCCAGTAACTGGATGTGTTATCATTTTCCTGTCATTCTACCTTTATTTTTGCTTTTATATTATTATTAATAAAGGTGTGATGAACATGTTTATGTATAAATCCTTTTCTGAATTGTGACTATTTCCTGACTTTGGCTTTCTAAAAAGGCTGGTTCTTTGTGCCCTCCCGGACCTTGTCCCAAACCTGTCCTACCCCGTCCTGCCTGTGTCCTCCCACTAACTGCCCTACCATCTCCCTTCCTAGTAATGTTGGCCCTAGGTCTCCTTCCTTTGGAATTGCCATTGAAATTGACCTGGGCACCTCATTTTCAACTGGCCTCTCCTTTAGGATCCCTGGTGGGAGGTTCTTGGGAGGAGGTGGCCCATTCTCCAGACTGGGGACCAAAGACCCAGAGTGGTCTCCAGCAAGCATCTCTCCACGGGCAAACTTGCTTCCCGGCCAGCCCAGAGCAGGTGGCCCTTCCTCACACTCTCTTCTCTCTCCTTGCAGCTCCCAGCCTGCAGAGCAGCGTCCGGCAGCGCCTGACGGAGCCGCAGCATGGCCTGGGGTCTCAGAGGTTGGTAGAGGGCGAGGCTGGCCACTTCTTGACAAGCCGGGTCTCTCTGCGGCGAATGCGCAGCCTTTCATCTGGACAGTCTTTCAGTTCTGAAGGCCTCGGGACCAGCGCTCCACCTGCCTCTGCTTCTTCTTCCTGCTCCTCTGCCGCCGCCACCACCACCACCACCTCCATCACCACCGTCCATGTCCACCCTGTCTATTACCACCACAGCACTTCCTATTTCCTCCAGATGGAGCCCTACCCTGACCCACCCCCTTCTGACAGCACTGCTGTGATGCCTTGGCACTCAGAGAGCTTGGGGTATCAGCTGTCTCTCTTCTCTCCCTTTCTTCCTGTCCATGCCTCTCTGCTGCCTTTACATTGGCCTTTGCCTGCTGGCTGTTGCTTGGTGGGCTGTGGGGGCCGTGGATTGGGGTACCTTCTCCTTGTCCTGTCTTTTCCCAGCCTGGGACCCCTCCTTGAGGTCAGCCTAATGCCCTACACCTTTCTTCCCTTCTCTCTTTGGGGTTTGCTGACTCTAAAAATGAGTAACAGACCCCCTCCCTCACAGTCCTATAGCACTTTGGCCTAAACTTTCACATCCGTTATCTCAGTGGAGTCCTCACTTCTTTTATCCCCTCAGCAAACATTTATGGATACCTACTCTCTGCCAGACTGCTGGGCATGGGGATTCGTAGATGATAAGATACAATCTCAGCCATCAAGAATTATGGTTTGGTCTGGGAGAGGTACATAAATGATTCTGCAACAGTTGATAAGTGCTATGGGGGTGTTGAAGAGGGAATGACTAACAGTGTGAACCTGAGTGGAACGCTTCACAAAAGAGATGACATTTATGCCAACACCCTGTGTGCAGGAAAAGGAGATTGGGTATTCTAGGCAGAGGGAACATGAAGTTCCTTGGAAGTTCATGAGAATCTGATCTAGGTGTGGTTAGAACATTGGCTGTGTGTTGCTGGGACAGGGTAGCAAAGGAGGCTAGAATGATGCAGGGCTCTGAAAGGCTAGGAGCTTGGGCCATCATCCTTTAAGAGACGGAGAACTGCAAAGGGGCTTTTAGAAGGAAGTGAATTGGTCATATTTGCCTTTTAGAAATAACATTTTATAGCCTGTATAAAGGAAAGAGAGAGATTAGAGGAACTTGGAAGTCACTGCAGTAGGCCACCAGGGGAGGTAATGAGGTTTGGGGGTAAAAACAAGAGTGTTAATTTGGTAACTGACTTTGAGGGGTGGAGGAGAAGGAGGCATCTAGGATGATGCCCAGGTTTCTAGCCTGGGTGACAGGAAAACTATAGTACCCTTCCTAAAATTACTCTTCAGAAGGGAGGAGGAAACAGATTTAAGGATTTTGGACAAGCTAGGTTTCTGTCAGGCAGGCATAAAAACACCCCTGTTCAGAGAAGGAGTTAAGATTCTGCAGGTTAAGTCATTTTCCCCAGGTCCCAAAGCTAGTTAGGAGCAGAACACAGACTAGGACTTGGCTTTCCATTCCAGGATGCCCTGTTAGTTATGTTTGTGCTTCCACAAGGTCTCAGTAAGTGAACTGGGTAAGAACTGATGACAGGCTTTCTCCCACAGACTGGTCTGGCAGCCGCAGGGACTTGCCCTGCTCACACCTCAAGGTGACAGGCTACAGTAAGAGATAGTAGCCTTGACCCTGCCTGAACAAGCTTAGAGGACCCTCAGAAAGACCTTCAGAAAGCACCTGTCATCTCTGAAGTTGTGACCATGGTTTAGTCCTGGCCTCTGAGCTGCAGCTTACCCTGTTGCTTCCTTTTGGTCCTGCGTCACTCTGGATACCAGTCTTTCTAGCTCTGCCCCTTGGGCCTCTGGATGGTATCCTTGAAGTCTGTTTCTTTCTCTTTCACAAAAGGACAGCCTTTCTTAGTGTTATCACTCAGCAGAGTTGCTCATTTTCATCCTCATCCTCATTTTCATCCGGAAGGCTATGCAGGGAGACTGCCCTTCCCAGTACAGATGGACAGGATTGAAGTGGTTTGGGGATACTAGAGGATGCTGTGAATCTCATGCTCAAAGGCCCAGGCTGAGGGCAGTGGGCGGGGGGAAGGGAAGGAGTACCTGCATCCACCTGGCCTGTTCACTACTGAATTTTCTTTCGCACCATGCATCAGAGGATCATCTCTAAAGGCAAACAGGCTCTCTAGTAAGGTTAGTAGCTTGGGATGGGAGCCCAAGGCAGCCCAGCCTTTGGGGAGGGACACCCCTGACCTGAATTGTCTCAGAGGTTCAGGGAGGGAAAGTGAGCTTGCTCAGTGGGCCCTTTCCCTCACATGTCCACCCAGGGTTCCTCCTAGGTTCTTTTCTTGCTTTGGAAGTCTCAGCTTTTGTTGATGATGGAGGCATTGAGTTCTGGGAATTATGACCAAATGAGGTAGTAGGCCAGGAGGAGTGAGTCTGAGTGGACCCCAACCTCTTGACCTCTCTTCCTTCCTCGGCATTGAAAAGGCAGTCTCCTAGAATCCTCACCTCCTTAGTCTAGAAGGCCCCTTGTCCCAGTGTGACTGCTCCCCAGAATTTCCTTGGCACCTTGCTCAATGGTTCCTATCTGTGTGGAAAAGGCAGGCTATGGAGAGGATCATCTAGGGACTTAGAGAAACAAGGACACATTTAGATAGAAGAGGGGGCACCATCAGAAATATGAAAGCAAATGAGAGACACTTGGTAAAATACTAGAGTAGGTGGCTGGAACAGTGTTTGGAATGGAAGTTGGAGCTGAGATTGTTCTCTGCTGTTCCATGTCTCCAGGAAGGTACTGGCCAACAGAGTGGCTGCTTGGTTAATTGTTTCCTACTGAGAATTAAACCTATAATGACTATTAGCCAGCCTCCTGCTTTTGCCTGTTTTTGGAGCCTGGTGCCCTCCCTAATTTTTTACCCACAGCCTTCTCCTTTCTAGGTCCTGCTGTGCTGTCCTCTCCCCTCCCACTCATGACCCTTTCCCTTTAGTTTTCTGACATGGATGTTTAAACATTTCCCTTAGCCCTCTCCTCTGCCTCTGCCGTGGGGTCTAGGGCCTCTGGGAAAGTGGAAGGATTAAAGGATTGGTAGGGGACTCCTATACCTATCTTTTTGTCTGTAAGGTAGGAGGGGTGGCATCCAGAATTCGTTCCTGGTCTTCTTAGGAATAGCCAGCCCTTTAAAGGGTCTCAGCTATGCTGGACCACCTCTGTGTGCATGTCCAGTGTGCAGTGCCGTGTCCCCATAGCTCAGCCTTGCAAAGAAGCCTCCTTGTGAGTGGCCCATGGAAAGCTCTTCCTGCTTGACTGGCCTCATCATCTTCATTCCCACAATTCTTTCTACATTTTCAAGTGCTTTGTCAACATACTTGGGCCTCTAAACAGTCTTACAAAATAATTGAATTGATATTATCTTCATTTGGCCAAAATTGAGGACCAGCAAGGTTATATGACTTGTCCAAAGTCACACAAGCAAGTCTCAAGCAGAGGTGGAAATTGAAATAGACCTTGGGACTTCCAGTGGGCAGCTCTTCTGAACCACTGCTCCTCAAAGGCCAACATCCTGTCTTTCTGCACCTCCATACATTCTCCCTGTCAGCAGAGCTCTGAAAAAGACCCCAGTCTTCCTACTGCCAGCCAACTTTGAACTCCAAAACACTTCTCTGTGACCTTTTTTGAATCCTCAGAGAGGGTTGGAAGAGGCAGCATCTTGGCCTTTCAGGGGGGTGAGGGATTGTTTGCAAGGCTGTTCTAGTCTTTGTCTCCCCAGTCTGGGTCAGGCCCACCGACTGCATGTTTCCCTGTTCCTTGAGGCCTGGCCCAGACTGGATGTGTCCCCGGGTGGGACAGGAGTTTTGTATGTTAGCTCAGGGTTGAGTCCTAAGAAACAGAGAAGCTCTGGAAGCAGAGATTTTGCTGAGGAGGCTGCCTGTAGCACTGAAGCCTATGGCTGTATCGGTTTAAGGCCTGGCTGTTCATCACGGGTGGGGCCAGACCTTAGAAAGCCCGTAGCCAGAGAGTTAATGGTATAATGATGCTTGTTTTTGCTTCTTATCTCTCTTTTCTCTCCACCACTTTTCCCTCTTTTTTTTTCTTTCCCTTGGTCCTCTGTATTTCTACCTGCTTCTCCTTTTGTTCCCCTTGTCCCCCTACCATATTACTCTTTTCTCCCTATCTCTTCTCCAATCTATCCTTATTCCCTATTCCTACCTCCTCTCTTGTGCCGTGTCAACTTCCCTGTTTCCCATTCTTCCCTCTTTCCCACCTGCTGGGCACCCTATTTGCTCTCTCCCACCCCTCTCTCATCCCCATTTTCCTACCCTGCTCTTGTCTTCTCCTGTGGTCCCCCTCTCCTCTTCAAACTACCCCCTGCCCCCATCCTCTGTGTCCCTTTCTTCCTCTCTGACCTGTCTTGCAGGGATTTGACCCATTCCGATTCGGAGTCCTCCCTCCACATGAGTGACCGCCAGCGTCTGGCCCCCAAGCCTCCTCAGATGATCCGTGCTGCAGATGAGGCTCTCAGTGCCATGACCTCCAACGGCAGCCACCGGCTGATTGAGGGGGCCCACCCCGGCTCTCTGGTGGAGAAACTGCCTGACAGCCCTGCCCTGGCCAAGAAAGCACTGCTGGCGCTGAACCATGGGCTGGACAAGGCCCACAGCCTGATGGAGTTGAGCTCCCCGGCCCTACCTAGTGGCTCTCCACATTTGGATTCTTCCCGTTCTCACAGCCCAAGTCCCCCAGATCCAGACACACCATCTCCAGCTGGGGACAGCCGAGCCCTCCAGGCTAGCCGAAATACACGTATCCCCCACCTGGCTGGCAAGAAGGCCGCGGCTGAGGAGGATAATGGCTCCATTGGTGAGGAGACAGACTCCAGCCCAGGCCGGAAGAAGTTTCCCCTCAAAATCTTTAAGAAGCCTCTTAAGAAGTAGGCAGGATGGGGGTGGCAGTGGTGGGACAACTTGTCCTTCCCTGGTCTTCTGCCTCCCCTCCCCTCCCTTCCAAGATACCTGGCCCCCAGCACAGGGCCTGGGAGGGGCTGGCTCCGGGGCCTGGGCACTGTACATACTTGCCTCCCACATCATCCTTGGGTCCTTCAACATTATTTATTAACTGACCACCATGGCCTGCCTCCCTCCCAAACATGGGCTGCCGCTGTCACTCCCTCTCTGCTTCAGTGCATGTCTTGGTTGCTGTCCCCTCAGCTCCCAGCACCACCTCTGGGGTCTAGCTTCCATGTCTCTGCTGTCCCAGTTTTGAGGTTTGGTTTCTTGTTACTCTCTGTTCCTGCTTTCAGGCTTCTCTCTCCCACCACTCCCCAACTTCCCCTAGCAGCTAGCGGGGGAGAAAGGAGGAGTAACTTCTGACACCTGTGCCTCAAATCTCTACCCCCTGCACCCCTCACCCCCACCCCGCCACTGACGATGGTTCTCTTTGGCCCAGACTGGGGCCTAGGACCTAATGTTTGAGGTTTTTTCTCTGGAAGTGTGGTGGGCCAGAGGTAACCTCGGCTTGGAGCTTACTAGGACTCCAGGGGTCCATGGGGGAGTAAAACCAATTCCCAGAGAACAAGTCACTAGAGTTTTGAAGAGAGGCTAGGCTCAGGGATAGATTGGAAGCAACTTCTAGTCTGAGGATGAGTAGGAGCCAGAAATGTGGGCTACAAGGCAGTCACCTTTTCTCTCCTTCCTGTCTCACCCACACCTGCTTCTCTCTTATCCCCACTGCCCCACACTGCAGGAGGGTTTGTCTGTAAGAGATGCTGCCCAAATGCTCCCCAAGCATCATTACTCCCAAGGCTCAGGACAGTCGGCTCCCCAACCATAAGAGCCTCAGCTATGACAGAGGGCTCTAATGGGGCCCTGAAGCTGTTGGGCAGAGTGTTGTCACATTTGAACCAAAAGACATTTTAAAATTGAAATCTGAACTTCCCAAGTGCCTGCACCACATACTCCCCCTGTCAGACCCGTGTTCATGTTACTGCATAGCCTGGGCTAGAGGCTCAAGGACACAGCCGGTTTAGGGATGGGGGTGGCTGAGGAAGCTGGTGTAGGTCAAGGTGGCTGTGTGACCGCTTCCCCCTCACCCTTCCCACCCTCTAGACAACTCTCTCCCTTACCTGTTTTTGCTATGGCTGTAAAGGTATTTTCCCTCTGCCCCACTCCCTGCCATCTTTACTCTGGGATCCTATTTTGGGCCTGGGGTGGGGGCAGCTGGGGCTGGTCTTAGGAGGTTCTAGGCTGCAGACTGCCTTGTACCCCCTAGACAACCTCACATGGGTTTTTCTGTGTTATTTCATAAGACTCTTTGAAGTCCAATAAAGCATGTAGGAGATTTTAACCTCTGCTGGCTCTGACTCTCATTGTGTTCTCTGTGTTCTTTGTGGCATAGCAGATAGGATGAAGGGACATTTCTCTTATGTCAAGGGAAAATGAAACTCTAATACTTTGCCCAAAACTCTCTGGTGGGGTTACCAGATGAAATACAAGATACTCAGTTACGTTTGACTATTAGACAAATAACTTTTTAAAATGTAATTATGTCCTATGAAATGTTAGGGATAAATTTTTATTAGCTTAACCTGGCAACCCTACCTGTAGGCTATTTGATCCTGTCTATTATATAGCTTCCTGTCTATCATATAGCTTCCTGTCTATCATATTACTTCACCTAGAATTACAGGCATATCTCATTTTATTGCACTTTGCAAGTATTGCACTTTTTACAAATTGAAGATTTGTGGCAAGGGAGTCTTACTTTTTTTCCCAACAGCATTTACTCACTTCATGTTTCTGTGTCACATTTGGTAATTCTTGCAGTAGTTCAAACCCTCCACCTGCAAAAATATTACCACTGCTGATGGCTCAGATGGTAGTTAATGTTTTTTAGCAGTAATGTACTTTTTATTAAGCTGTGCGTTTTTTTTTAGACAATGCTGTTGCACACATAAAAGACTACAGTATAGTATAAACGTAACTTTTATATGCACCGGGGAACCAAAAATTTCGAGACTTGCTTTATCATGATATTTGCTACACTGCAGTGGTCTGGAATTGAAGCCATTCGGTGTTATTTCAGGGGTCTCTGAAGAACTGGTGCTTTATGTCTCAGTGCAGAAAGAACTCAGCAAGAGGCAAAGTGATATATAAGAGGTGGTTTATTAGAATAGGATGCTTGTGAGGCTTACGAGCAGGCTGGTGAGGGAGAGGGGTGCCGTGCCACAAGAGCTTACTGGGCTACAGTTTTATAATCAAAGGAAAGGCGGGGAGGAGAACTTTTTTTTGTCTTTCTTGAGTAGACATCATTAGCTCCTCCTCCAAGTTGAGCAGGGGAGTGTTTTCCTACACAGTCAAGCTAGGTCCATACTTTTTTTTTTTTTAAGGTGTGCAGAGAGCATGTCCTAGGAATCATTAGCTTACTGAGCTCATGGGGCAGGATGTGGGGCTCATGCCATCATTGTTTCACTGTTTGGGGATACGTCTCATGCTTGTGTTGCATGGTCTTGTTGCTAATCAAGTATGCTTTCTTGAGTAATCATTAACTTATAGGGGTCTCCCATAATTATTCTACTTACAGTCCCCTAGTGGGATTAACTAATTACCTATTTTATCCCTTTACTCTGTCCCTGTGAGAATCAAATCACCAATATCTTTGAGGTATTGCTATGCCTCCCTCGCAGGAACCTTGGGATCACCTTGACGGCAATAAGGAACCAATGAAAGGTTTTACAGTGGAGATGCCACACGAGATTTCATAAAAATTAGTTTGCCTAGCCCAAAGCTGAAGGTTCTACACCAGACTTGTGAGTCATGTCTCACCTATGCTTACTCACCACGTTTGGTCACCAAGTCCTATCCATTCTATCTCCCCAAGGCCTTATGGCTGACACTGCCTCTGCCACCACCCACTTGATAATTCTGAAAGCAAACGGATCATAGCCTTGCCCCGCTCAAACTCTGCCAAAGCTCGCTCTCATTTCTATCAGGATAAAATACAAAGGCCCTTCCTTGGCTCTCTCCCAACCAGACTCAGGCCCACCTAAGAAGGGCTCTGGGGCTCCCGGCCTCCGTCTACGTATCTCTTGCTAGAGCCCACCTCAGACGACAGTCTTGGGTTATCATAATGTAACAACCGTCAAGACAAGAAAAAGTGGATGGTTGGAGTTTTGCTATTTCCAATACACTCGAGGGGCGNCTGTTTTGTTCACTAGGTTGTGAGTGTTTCAAAGATGGGGACTTTATGCCCAAATTTATTACTGAACCTGCCCGTGAATAGATGCTCCAAAAGTGGGTGAGATAATTATTAGGTTGGTGCGGAAGTAATTGTGGTTTTACATTTTTGAACTTTGCTGTTTGGTATTGGAATACATTCTTAAGTAAATGTGGTTATGTTATACATCATTTTAATGCATATTTCTCACTTTGTGCTTTTTTTGCTGAGGATAATTTGCTGTTTATTTTTATATTTATTTTAGACTGTAGAAATGTTAAACAAAAAGTAAATTTGAGTGATTTTTTTGAGTTCAAAATGTGTTGTAAAGCAGCAAAGACAGCTTGCAACATCAACAACGCATTTGGCCCAGGAACTGCTAATGAATGTACAGTGCAATGGTGAGTTTTTCAAAGAGAGCCTTGAAGATGAGTGTAGTGGCCAGCCATTGGAAGTTGATGACATTTGAGAGCCATCATCGAAGCTGGTCCTCTTAGACATCCACTCAAGAAGTTGCTGAAGAACTAAAAGTTGACCATTCTGTGGTCCTTTGGCATTTGAAGCAAATTGAAAAAGTGTAAAAGCTTGATAAGTGGATGCCTCATGAGCTGACTGAAAATTAAAAAAAAGAATTTGAAGTGTCGTCTTCTCTTATTCTACGCAACAATGACCATTTCTCAATTGAACTGTGAAATGTGATGAAAAATGGATTTTATACGGCAACTGGTGATGACCAGCTCAGTAGTTGAACAGAGAAGCAGCTCCAAAGCCAAACTTGCACCAGAAAATGCTCATGGTCACTATTGGGTGATCTGCTGCTTATCTGGTGCACTATAGCTTTCTGAATCTTGGTGAAACCATTACATCTGAGAAGTATGCTCAGCAAATCAATGAGATGCACCAAAAACTGCAACACCTACAGCTGGCATGGGCCCAATTCTTCTCCACTACAATGCCCGACTGCACGTCACACAACCAACACTTCAGAAGTTGAATGAATTGGGCTACGAACCTTTGCCTCATCCACCATTTTTACCTGACCTCTCGTCAACTGACTACCACTTCTTAAAACATCTTGACAACTTTTTTCAGGCAAAACGCTTCCACAACCTGAGGAGGCATTTCCAAAAGTTAGTTGAATCCTGAAGCACACATTTTTATACTATAGGAATAAAGGAACTTATCTCTAATTAGCAAAAATGTGTTGATTGTAATGGTTCCTATTTTGATTAATAAAGATGTGTTTGAGTCTAGTTATGATGATTTAAAATTTACAGTCTGAAACTTCAATTACTTTTGTACCAAACTAATACTTTAAAATATAGAATATGCTGAGTGTTTTAAGTAGGAAGGTAGTTGATTTGGTGGTAAGTAGGTCGTTTACAGCCTAGAGATAGAGTTATGGCGCTTCTTGTCATCAGTATCTTTGAAACATCATTCTCTACATTTCTCTAGTCTCCCATTTTAGCTGTTGAGACCAAAGACTGAAACACATAATCCACTTTTGTTGGTTGATTCCTGTGAGGGGATGATTCCATTTTTTTAGACCTTTAGAAAAAGATATGGAAGGATGAGAAGCTCTTAAGATACATCTGTAACAGATGAATCAAAAACTCGTGGTCATAAATCTCTGGAGTGGGTAACACCTCTGTGTTGCATTTTTAACCTTTTGGGTCCACTTTCAAATACTGTGGTTTAAAAAGTACCACCTACAACAAAAGGCAGATCTTATTTTGTTTCTTATTCCCTCAGAGAACATAATTTGATCCAGATGGTTTGCTGCTAGACTGCCAGTAACATTCAGCAAGGCTTGTTCATATACAAAGTTGTACTTAGATTAGTTTTATTTCTGATCTTTAATTTGTTTAGGGTATTCTCTTCTCCCCTTATTTTTGGGATGATAGTATAGAAGCAGACTAACACATGCAATTTTTGCTAATTGTAGTGTGATTATTCAGTAGGGCAACTGCAATAAACTTAAAATACTTACTGAATGTAGTAATGTCTTGCCAAGCACCATGAGGTAAGTAGCAGAGGGAGAAGTCATCTCCATCTTCCATGATCTTAGAGCTGTTACGGATATAGGAATAATCTATATGAAAAGTGTTAGATAACAGAAGGGAATAGTAGATGAATTTTTCTTATCTGCTATCTTGTTATTCTTGGTGGGACAGCATGGTATTGCTCAAGGAGGTTAAGATTAAAAGTTAAGAACCATTGGAATAAAGGCAATGCAGCTGAGTTGTAAAATGTGCTTTGGAATTCAGTATAGTGTTTTCAAAACTTTTGAATTGTAACCCACAGTAAAAATTATTTTCCATTATGACTGAGTACACACATGTATATGTAAGTATTTATGTAAAACTGAAACAAAGTTTGCAGAACAATACTTTCTAAAGCATCTATTTGCACTCTGATAATCTCTTCTATTCCAGATCCTCTCTCTCCGGCACCACCCTTCTCTCCCTCCTTCCTTCCCATCCTTTCTCATTCCCTCAACAGCCCACTGTATTATTTTACAGATCTGTGTGGCTACTGTGCTCGGCACTGAGGTTATTGTGGTGAGTAGGCAGAAATAGTTTTGGCTTTCAAAGATCTTACAGTCAATTGAGAAAAATAGACAAAAACATTAACATAAGATGATCAGTATTCTAGTATGTAAAATACAGACTATAGCAGCCCATTCATTCAATTATTCAGAAAGTATTTACAGTCGTTCCCCCGTACCCATGGGGCATTTGGTTCTAGGACCTGTTGTGGATACCAAATCTGTGTATGCTCAGGTCTCATGGTCATCCCTCAGTCTCTGTGGATTCTTCATGTGCAAATTCCAGATTAGCATCCAGGGTTGAAACCAGCCACAGATCATATACTGTTTATGGATGTGGAACCAGTGGATTCAGAGGACTGACTATATTCAGCATCTCTTTTATGCCGGGAACTGTGTTAGGTACTGTGGATTCATCAGTGAACAAAACAAGCTGAATTCCTTTTCTCATTGGAGTTTACATTCTGGTGTGAGTGACAGTAGTTAAATGTATTCAAGAAACAAGTAAGAATGAGTTAATTCCAGATGGTTTGTGAGATGATGGTAAAACAGGGTAATGTGATAAAGATGAATGAGAAGGTAACCTTGGATTGGATCCTCAGGTAGGGAGGTGACATTTCAGCTGAGCTCTGAATAATACTAAGAGCCAGCTGTGTGAAGATACGTGAGCTGAACTTTGTAGGTAGAGGGAATAGAAAGTTCATATCTTGCAGAAGAGGCATATACTTGGTCTTACAGTATTAGCAAGGTCTTCCTGAAGAGAGGAATTTAAAAAGACAGCTTATACCCAAGAGGAATTCAGACAATTAGTATTCAAGAGGATTTCACAGGAGGAAGAGGGCAATGTGAGTTACAGTGTTTGGGACTGGATGTGAGTTGGAGAGTGAGTAGGAGTTAGATGTATGGAAAGGCGGAAGAAGGACTTTTGGGCAGAGTCAAGGCTATGGTTTTTCCAGTGGTCATGTATGGATGTGAGAGTTGGACTGTGAAGAAGGCTGAGTGCCGAAGAATTGATGCTTTCGAACTGTGGTGTTGGAGAAGACTCTTGAGAGTCCTTTGGACTGCAAGGAGATCCAACCAGTCCATTCTGAAGGAGATCAGCCTTGGGATTTCTTTGGAAGGAATGATGCTAAAGCTGAAGCTCCATTACTTTGGCCACCTCATGTGAAGAGTTGACTCACTGGAAAAGACTCTGATGCTGGGAGGGATTGGGGGCAGGAGGAGAAGGGGGCGACAGAGGATGAGATGGCTGGATGGCATCATGGACTTGATGGACGTGAGTCTGAGTGGACCCCGGGAGTTGGTGATGGACAGGGAGGCCTGGCATGCTGCGATTCATGGGGTCGCGGAGAGTCGGACATGACTGAGTGACTGAACTGAACTGAAGGTATAATCAGTTATATGGATGTGGGAATGGGAGGCCTTATTGGGATATAGGATATTATACAAGGATCAGTAGAAGAGATGTGGAACCAAATTAAGGAAGTCCTTGTTTGAGAGAAGAGGATAATGTAGGCAGGGATTAGTGATATGATGAAATCAGTTTATGGGTTGGAAAAAAAAAGACCAAGTGAAATGATAGGCTAGAGAACAGTGGATCACTGATCCTTTAGCCCTTTAGTATGCCTCCTCTTCTCAGTGTGAAATTAGAGAGTTGCTTTTGTATTTTTTGTCAGTTTCCTGATTAATTTGACAGCTGCAGATTTTCCACTGTCTTGTGGTCACCTATCTGCCTAACCAGTTAGTAGAGCATTAAGGGCTCAGCTCTGATGTGTGCTAGCTAATTTATTCCAGAGTTAAACAATGCATATGTGAGTCTGGTTAGAAAAGGAGATCACAATAGTAATCAGGAAGAGAAGGGCTTTCTTATTTAATATGTTAGTGTTTAAGAAAAACTAACTTCTTTTATTGATGATGGGTTACTAGCAGTATCTTATTGTTCATTATTCTTTATCAAACATTTGAGAAAGTCCTTGGGCCAGCCGGAGTTTTTGTTAGGAAGAAGGAAGAGCTATAGGATATAAGTCCAAATCATGAAAGGACTAACTATATAAGGTCCATATGTATGTGCTTCCATATCGTCAAAATAAAAAATAAGAGGTTGCCTCTGGAAGATTGTTTTGAGTTACAAGTAGAAAGAAGTACTTCTTTACATGGTATGAAGTAAATTCAAATCATTAATTACTTTGGGAGAGTACATAAGCCATATTTATCATGAAGGTGTTAGGATGGAGACAGGTTTATAAATCATTTAGCATTCAATAGTTATTTGAGTTCCTGCTATGTGCTAGGCCTTGAGCTTTGGTCTGGGCACTGGGGAATAAAGACATTGATAAATAAATCACAACAAAATCTTTTTCCTTTTGGAAATTACGTTCTAGTGAAAGAGTCATAAAATAAACAAATACATAGGTAAAATATAGAGCATGTCAGATGATCAGAAGTGCTCTGGAGAAAAATAAAGCATAGAAGGAGGGTAAGAGGGGCAAGGTTGTGTTCGGGGCATTGCAATTTAAAATAGAGTGATTGGGGAAAGCCTTATTGAGAAGTTGACACTGAGCAAAGATCTAAGGTATATATAGTAAGTAGTCAAGATTGCCAGGGTCAGGTGGGAGAGTAGGAGGTGACGCGGGGGAGGGGGCTCACAGGACAGGTTATATAGGATTCTGTGGACTATTGTAATGATTTTGACTTTGATTCTGAAACAGATGTTAAACCACTCTTGGGCGGGGAATAATGACATGGTTTTAACTTAAGTTTTAAAGAATAATTATGCCTGTCATTTGGGACAAAGGTGGGGGGAGACAGATCATTTGGGATATGTAATGTAAGGGAAGACTCAATATAGCATCTCTCCTTTTTGAAGATGAAAAAATAATCTCTCAATGAATCTCTTGAGGGTCTGAGTCATTTATTTATGAAATAGCATTTTGTTCTGGTCAGTTGAAAAAGTTTACATGCTGATTATGTTTGATTCTTTGGCATTGCCATCTTAGTAAGTGCTAATACGAATTGTATGGTTTGATTCTTTAGATGGCCGCCAAGAGCGAGTTATGTTCGACAAAATTACATCCCGAATCCAGAAGCTTTGTTATGGACTCAATATGGACTTTGTTGATCCTGTAAGTAAATAGGATTTATATCTTGCATTGCTTGTTTCATGTGATTCCATTTAGTTGTCCCTTACCTCTTCCCCTTCACTCTCTTGCTATATATACATATTTTGGTTTGGTATTCTCTTACAGCCTTGGATGTAAATTTATTGTTTAAAACTTTTTTTGATTCTGGGAATTCCCTGGCGATCCAATGATTAGGACTCTGGGCTTTCACTGCTGTGGCCTGGGTTCAGTCCCTAAGCCATGTGGCATGGCAAAAGAACAAAACAGAAAGACAACAAGCAAACAAAAAAACTCACTTTTTTCCCTAAATTTTGGTCTATGCTGTGAATTTTGACTTCTCAGAGAACTATAAAGCTGAGGAAAAAGGAAAACTTGATATTAACATTTCAGTTAGGGGCTTCCTTGAGTAAATTATTTTATTCATAAGTGTAAAAATCCGTAGTAAAACTTGTTTGAAATTGTGGTCATTTGGGTAGAAATTGGTTTGAAATTTGCTTTTTTTGTTATCCACATGGAAAGGGTACATTAAAATAATATAGAGTTCACAGCCAACCTTTAAATTCATGAGAGCCATAAGCAAGTTGCTCTGTTTTTCTCCTCAGCTTCTATAACTCCTCTACTCTAGACCTGCAGCATCCCTTATCTAAACTGCTGTCCATAGTGGTCTCTAAAGTGTCCTCCAGGTCTTCCTCACCTTGCCATCTTCCAATCCATATTCCACATGACTTTCAAAATGATCTTACTAAATAGAGTCTCTAATAATCTTTTTCTTAAAACCCGTATTGCCCCATCCTTGTTTAGATATTTTATCTACATTACTACCCTGAATAGTCATTGGAAGGAGTGATGCTGACACTGAAGCTCCAATACTTTGACCACTTGATTTGAAGAGCTGACTCATTGGAAAAGACCCTGATTCTGGGAAAGATTGAAGGCAGGAGGAGATGGGGTAACAAATGACGAGATTGTTGGATGGTGTCACTGACTCAGTGAACATGAGTTTGAGCAAACTCTGGGAGATGGTGAAGGACAGGGAAGTCTGGCATGCTGCAGTTCATGGGGTTGCAGAGTCGGATATGACTTAGCAACTGAACAACATCATCTGTATTACTGTAGCACTTGCACTGGCCTCATAGCATTAACCACCTAGTATAGAATTTAACTATATGTTCCTGTCCTCCCCAAGAATCGTTGGGGGAGCCTGTATCTTGTTCTTGCAATATCCACAACGCTTAACACATACATAATTAGATGCTTGATAAATACTGAATTGACCAAATGGTCAAAAGAAAATAATTTTATACAGCTTTAAGATATATTTATTATCATTTACATTTAGAATACTACATTTCTCTTTTACATTTAGAATTTTAGAGTTGGAACAAACCTGAGAGATCATTTTATCTCCCTTGTTTTATAGATAAGAAAGGTTCAAAGAGAAGGGGGGTGACTTGTACAAGTGAGTGAGAGTGTAGGAAGAAGAATATTGGTATCTTGACTCCTAGGTGTTCTGTTGCCACTTGCATACATTTCAGAGTGCAAGGGTGCTGGAGCCAACATGAGCGTTCTAGGGTAGATGAACAAATCTGCATGTTTTAAATATGGAGTGGTTATTAGCGCATGGATGTTGTTTTATTCTGAGTTCTGATTACTTGTCTTGTAGCACCAGAAAGTGTTTAGAAGACTTCACTACTCTTTTACTGAACATGACTTACCTGCTGAGAAGAAAATGATCAGGAGAAAGTTGAGTTTAGGTCTAACACATAATTGGGATAAATTTTAAAGTAGTAGTTACACTTTTTTTTTCTTTTGAGAGGGGCATGCTTTGCTCAACCAGGAAATGGCATTCATTTTCTTTTGGATTAATCTTTTTTTTTCTTTGCGGCCACACAGCTTGTGCAACCTTAGTTCCCATCAGGGATTGAACTCCTGCAGTGGAAGCTCGGAGTCCCAACCACTGGGCATTCAGGGAATTCCCTAATCTGTTTTTTTTTTTTTTTTTTTTTTTTTGAGATTCAGTAAATACATACATATATACAACTTAGATTGGTGTGCTGCAGTCCATGGGGTTGCAAAGAGTTGGATACAACTGGACAACTGAACAGCAGCAACATACAGCTTAGAATTTGTCTTTCTTGACTTGGGCATTGTGTGTTTTACTCTTACAGTATGGTCTTGAAAACTGAAATGTAGTGAGGTTGAATGGGAGATCGAGCCAGAAGACTTAGACACTGAAAACCTTGGGCAAGTCCCAGTAACCTGGTTCCTCATGTAGAGTGGTGATATTTATAATACCCATCTCACAGGTAATTGTGAAATGTCAGAGAAGATTATGAAAGTTGAGATATTTTGTGAAGTGTTAAAGAAGTGAAGTGAAATGAAAGAAAAGTGAAGTGAAGTTGTGTCCAACTCTTTGCGACACCACAGACTAGCCTGCCAGGCTCCTCTGTCCATGGAATTTTCCAGGCAAGAATACTGGAATCGGTTGCCATGCCTTTCTCCAGGGGATCTTCCTGACCCAGGGATAGAACCTGCATTGCGGGCAGATTCTTTACTGTCTGAGCTACCACGGAAGCCATTCACACCAGGGAGGTGTTAAAGGGTAGCCATTAAATTATCTAATGGCTCAGCCCCAATTCTAATTTACACTTTCATCTCCTTTCACTAGACTGATTAAAGTTTGATTTGTTTGCTTTCCTGTACTTGTCCTTAGGAATAATTGGGGGAAAATAGGTAAGTATATGGCCTGAACCATGATTACATACAGAAAATCTGAATGAAAGATGGGAAAATACTTATAGAAAAATTGGTCTGTTTTCAGCTCTTACCCTATGTGTCTGTTAATCTTTGTAAAGCTCTACTTAGATTTTAAAAGTAACTTTCTTCTTTTCTTCACTCCTTCCTGCCTTGCCCACTCCCTGCCTCTCTCCCCTCTCTTCTCCACCCCCCTCCTTTCCTTCCTTCTTTCTTCGGACGCTTCATTGTATATGTAATATGCATTTTCTAGCAGCTCTGTTCACTTATGAAGTCTCATTACTGAATTTTCAACAGCATACAATTCTGAAAGATGATTTTTCATAAAAGGAAATTGTCTTTTATTTTGATATAAATTTGATTTTCTTCATTGCTCTTTTAAGGAAGATGTTGGTTCTTAGAAAAGCACAAGTAATTCTTAGCCTTGCTTTTATAGGCTCAGATCACCATGAAAGTAATCCAAGGCTTATACAGTGGGGTCACTACTGTGGAACTGGATACTTTGGCTGCTGAGACAGCCGCAACCTTGACTACTAAGCACCCTGACTATGCCATCCTGGCAGCAAGGATTGCCGTCTCTAACTTGCACAAAGAAACCAAGAAAGTATTCAGTGGTGAGTCTAGAAGAAAAAGAAAGAATTTAGTATTCTCAGAAAATGTATAAGTGTACTAGAATGAAACCTTGAGTATCAAAAGAAAAGTTATATCTCGTTTAAAAAAGCAAAGTGTGCAAGTTGTTGGCAGAGGGAGACTAGAACTTCCTGTTTCTCCATGCTGCGCATCTGCTGGATGGAAGGGTCAGTGAAAACTTTTCTTTATCTTTTTGTTCTTCTTTTTTTTTTTTTCTGACACCCCTCTTTACATGCTTGGTGGTGGCGTGGTTGGAAAAAAAATGTATTGATAATTCCTAGGTTAAACGAAATGTTACAATCAGTCTTTTGTCACCATTAGTCATCACTCCCGTTTTACAGCTCAGAGAATGTGGGCAAAATACAGTTAAATAATTTGTTAAGTATATAAAAAGTGATATGTGAGAAGTCAGCTGGTAGACTGAGAGTAGAAATCTTTTGGCTCTCAATTCCAGATCTTTTATGTGGGACTTTAAACATTATCTCCCTCTTCAGTAGATTTGTAAAAGTAAAAATATCAGATCTTCCAAAATTGATCTATGGATTCAAGTTATTTTCAGAATGCCGGCTTTGTATGTGTCTGTATTATATGTAAACTCAGAGGACCAAATATCTGCTATGATGTCTGAAAGAGAGAGAGCTTATTACTCAAGGTGCATTTATAGAAGTAAAATCCTTGAGATGATAGATTTTGAATTTTAAGTTGTTTCCTTTTTGTTAGGATAAAAGAAAACTTGAGATTATAATTTTTGCTTTTCTTTATTTTCACCTAGTAAATCCTTAATGAGGTAAGGTGTTAGAATCATCTGGCAGTCTTTTTCAAACTATAAGAGCATATGCTCACTCCAACTCTGGAAAGTTATTTCTTTAAGGGTTTCCTTATTTTACTTATGTAAGTTTCCATGTATATTTATGTAACATGTATTTGTCCATTGAGCACTGTCTTTGCTAGGTACTAAGGTGAGTTGGGATGAAAAACAGTTGAGAACCACTGTTTTAAATTGTTAACCTGAATATTGAACTTGTTGTTAAGGGATTTTGGTATCTTAATTTTCTGTTGTTTTGTTTTTAGATGTAATGGAAGACCTCTTCAACTATATAAACCCACACAATGGCAAACACTCTCCCATGGTGGCCAAGTCAACATTGGATATTGTTTTGGCAAATAAAGATGTATGTATAATGCTTTTCTGGTGAAAAATTTTTTATAGGTTTTTTTTCAAGGCAGTGAACACATTTTAAAAAATTTCAACACTATGATAAGTGATAGAGGTAAAAAGTAATTCTCATTCTCTGAATCTTAGTTTTCTTGTCTAGAAAGAGTAGCACTTTGTCATTTTAAAATGTGTTTTTCCAGAATTGTTCTATAACACATGGTGTGTGTACATTAATTTTTCCTTTTAGTGGTAATGTACTGTGCATACTATTCTAATATTTTTTCACTTACAAGTGTATCTTAGAGATAGTTCTTTATTAGCATTTATGAATTTACCTTATTCTTTTTAACACCTGCATAGCATTCCATTGTATAGCCATATCATTATTATATATATATGTAAGAATTGCTATAGTGATGAATATTTGTTTTCCGTTTATCACTGCAGTTGCTATTCTCATATGGTAGTAAGTTGCTCATAGATGAGTGTATTGGTGAGGTAAATCCCTTAAGTGGAATTGCTGAGCCAAAAAGTATGTGCATTCAAAATTTTGGTAGACATTGCCAAACTGACTTCCAAAAAGGTTGCTCAGATAAAATTTTGGAAGATCTTCTTGCTCAACAACTTAAAAATTATCCATTTGTGTTTCAGTTCCTTTCTTAACTACGTCCCAGAGGACAGAGGGAAAGATGGGTAGATCCAGCCAGCCCTTTTGCACACAATTTATTTACCATGCATATCTGCACAGATTAGAAATCAGTTTTAACTGTAGGTAATAGACTGGTTAGTTGGCTATCTCTAAATATGTATCTGATGTTAAAGAGACTGAGAGAAAACTGAGTGAGTTGTTTGTGTATCGTGTGTATAATCTTGAAGACAGGTGAGAAACTAAAATAAATGACATCAAAAACCTGTATCTAAAATATAAATTTTGATAATCAAGTATCTCAGTTCTCCATTAATCATGCAAAGCCCCTACCGGATTTTGGCAACAAAGATGCCCTTAAAAGTTTAAGAGAAAGTGAGGAGTTTTGTATAAATTTTTCTAGTCCTTGGGCATGGATCCTTATATGGAAACACTGATAGTATTTTGAAAAATTGGCTCTATGTTCCTCTATCCAAAATGATTATTAGTACCTAATTGCTTTGTTTCCTTTAAATGGCTTTATAGCCTATAAAAACTCTGTTACAGTGGCCAGTTCTGCTTTAAAACATCACTGTCATAGCAACATTTCGTTTAAAACCTGTTAAAGGACTATGGATTTGATTAGCCTTAGAATTAATTGTTTATCATATATTGTTATGTGAAGTTTAAAATGGAAAATAAAGATATGTATTAGTATTTATATGGTCCAATACTTTTAGATTAATAGCTACTCTAAAAACATGTTGTAGGATGATAATATAGTCCTTTTATGCTCATATTCTTTCCCTTTTTAGAGATACTGTAAGCACAATAGGGAAAGTCACATTTATGTTTTTACTTATGTACAACTTATATGTTTTCTTCTAATCTTTAAATGTATGTGTTTTTAAACCTAGTTAGGATACTCAATTTATATAGTTTTTTTCTTTAATATTAGGTATGGATTTCTATTCTACAACAGTAATACTTAATGTTATCTCTTGTATCCTGTATCAATTTTAGTTCTGAAATCAGTCTGAAAGGTAACAAACTTTATGAAAATAAGTCTAATTATCTTAATTATGGGTTTTTTTGTTTTTTTTTTTAAACCTTCACTAGCGCCTGAATTCTGCAATTATCTATGATCGAGATTTCTCTTATAACTACTTTGGCTTTAAGGTAAATAATAGGTTTCAAATAAGTGGGAATTGCTTCTTCAGTTAGGAAATGCATGTTTTTGTTTATATTTTAGTGACATAATTATAAAGGTAGTAATTTGTTGGGAGTTGGGATGGTCCTGAGGGATTAGTGGGGTTAGGGTAGTGGTGATTGTTTGAATTAAGGAAAGATAGCTTATTCATTTGCAGTGTTCAAATTTTCCAAATACTATTTCTGGATACCTGTGGAGTTATGCAGGTAATTTGCCAGAATGATTCAATATTATTCTGTTTATGTAACAACTATTTATTGAATTCCTGCTATGTGCTAAGTGATTTTCTAGGTACTTTTTTTATTGATAAACAGTGTTATGTAGTGATTGAGAATGTGAATGCAGATGTCAGACCACCTAGGTTCAAATCACTGCTTCATTTCTTATTAGCAAGGTACTTAATCCCTTTGTCCTTCAGTTTTTTCATCTTTAGAATGGGGATAATAATAAAATTTCAATATAAAATGCTCTTGAAGTTTAAGTGAGTGTGTATGTCGCTTTGATCAGTACCTAGCCTGTTATAAGCATTTTATAAATGTTAATGATATGAACCATTATGATATAGTGAATACCACAATTTCTGCTATTAACATTATACATATTAATGTAGAGTTGGCTTCTTCCAGAAATTTTTAGGCATTCTTCTCCGAAAAAATAGTCAATTGATAATGTTCTGAGCTAAAGATAGTAAATCTAAATATGATGTTCTTGTCATTTAAGATTATTTTAAAAACTGAGTAGATTTAAATAGTTGCATATTGTGAATGATATATCTACTATGTCTTTAAAAACTATGCTCTGGAAGTTTTTTGGTTGTTTTGCTTTTTCTAGACACTGGAGCGATCCTATTTGTTGAAGATCAATGGGAAGGGTGAGACATGAATGTGTTTGTGTGTTATATTTTCTGTTCATTGTATTGAAAATAGAACTTTAAGCTATTTGTCTTAACATTTCTATTTAAACTCTAAGTGACACTTTAAACTTTAGGTTTAGTTTATGAATAATCTTGCTGCTTATTGGTATAAAAATTTTTTAATTGTCTTTTGTTGTTCCTTTTTTTAGACTCAAGTACATATCTCAGCCTAGTTTTCATGTGAAAAATTTCTCTTGTTTTTAGTGGCTGAAAGACCACAACACATGTTGATGAGGGTATCTGTGGGGATTCACAAAGAAGATATTGATGCAGCTATTGAAACCTACAACCTTCTTTCTGAGAAGTGGTTTACCCATGCCTCTCCCACTCTCTTCAATGCTGGGACCAACCGCCCACAACTTTCTAGGTATGTATCATCTATAGTCACTTTTAACATCCTAAAACACTTTTGACTAGGGAAGTAAACCTTGACCTAAAGAAACTAGACAGTTCATCACATAAAAATTAATTTGATAAACATTTGATCATTAAATGAGATTTACTTTCTGGAAAACTCTCTTATTGCATTGTGGTAAACAAACTGATGAGAGACAAATGCCAGTAGTGAAATTTTAAGCTTGTTTCTGGTGATGGTTGTACAACTCTGTAAATATTCTAAAACCTATCAGTTGTACACTTTAAATGGGAAGTTGTATGGTATGTGAATTATATCTCAGTAAAGTATTTTCTGATAATAATTAGAGGATTCTGGTAGTAATCTGTATGAGAGAGTATGATATTTTGGGTTAGGGAAGTAAAAGTAGAAATTGAGAGAAGTAGACTGATTTAAGAGATTGAGAAGGTAAAATTGACAGAATTGGTGATTTGAATGAGTCAAGAGTGGTTCCTGAGTTTATGGGTAAAGTAACAAGATTTATTATGCTGTCATTTTCTGAGAAAGGAAACACTGGAACAGAGTCCAGTAATTTATTAAAAAAAAAAAAAAAAGCTAATATACCCTAAGCAAGTTGGGTTATCCCAGGAATTCAAGGATATGCTAACATCAAAAAGTGTATTAATATAATTCATTGCCCTAACATTTTATATCATTTAGTACTTTCATAAAAAAATAGCAAAATAGATATAGAAAATAGCTTCCTTTCTTTGGTAAAAGCTATCCACTAAAAACTTTGATCTGTTGGACCTCTGTTTTTAGCATTGTAGTGGAGGTCTGAGCCAGCATTGTAATTGTAAGATAACAAAAAAAAAAGGTTGGAAATGAGGGAATGAAACTAATGATTCTTCAAGAACATCTACAGACAAGTTATTAGAAGTAAAAGGATTTCAGCAGAATGTATGTGTGTGTGTACGTTAATTGCTCAGTTGTGTCCCACTCTTGCAACCCCATGGACTATACTCATCTGTCCATGGAATTCTCTAGGCAAGAATACTGGATTGGGTAGCCATTCCCTTCTCCAGGGAATCTTCCCGACCCAGGGATCAAATCTGGGTCTTCCGCATTGCAGGCAGATTCTTTACCATCTAAGACACCAGGGAAGCCCTTCAGTAGAATATCTGGATATAAATTCAACATAGATTAATTAATTGAATTTTTGTATTTTAGCTGTTAGAAGATTTAAGGAGCTTCCCATGACTCAGTGGTAAAGAATTTGCCTGCCAGTGCAGAGGACGTGGGTTCAATCCCTGTGTTGGAAAGATCTCTTGAAGAAGGATATGGCAACCCATTCTAGTGTTCTTGCCTGTGAAATCCCATGGACAGAGGAGCCTGGTGGGCTATAATCCATGGGGTTGCAAAAGAGTTGGACACAGCAATTAAAAAATTAAACCAAAAAAAGAAGATTTAAATTTTAAAATGTATAATACTAGAAGGTACTCATGTATAAATCTAATGAAAGGTGTATAAGGCTTTTAAGGAAAAAATTCTAAAATGTAATTGAAGGACGTTATAAAACAAATCGAGAGTGATCATATATTCATAAATGGATTTAATGTTATAACAATGTCAGTTTTTCCCAAATTAATCTACAGATTCAGTGTAATTCCAGTCCGAATTTCAACATGCTGATTCTAAAATTTATATGGAGGAGCAAATGGCTAAGAATAATCTAGTGCTGCTCAAATACACCAGATCCTAATCCCTGAAATTTATAAATGTTACGTTATAAGGAAAAACAGTCTTTCAGGTATGATTAATCACAAGTAATGCTTTTAATTATTTAGCTTCTTAGAGTATCCACAAAACAGAAACTGAAAAATCCATGTTATTATTTAGTCAGATAGTTGTTGCTGACTCTTTCGCAAATCCATGGGCTGTGGGCCGCCAATCTTCTCTGTCCATGGTATTTTCCAGGCAAGAATATTGGACTGGGTTGTCATTTTCCCCCTCCAAGAAAGATCTTGACATAGGGAGATTATCCCAAATTATTCAGGTGGGCCCTGAATCTAATAAAAAATATCCTTATAAGACAGAGGCTAAGGGAAATATAAGACATACAGAAGAAAAGAAGGCAGTGTGTAGATAGACAGAAATTGGAGTGAGGTAGCTATAAGCAGAGGAGCCCAGAAGCTAGCTCCTCTGGGAGTGCTCTCCACTAGAGCCTCTAGATGAATGTTCTTG
Source organism: Neotragus moschatus (assembly GCA_006410615.1). Taxonomy (NCBI): domain Eukaryota; kingdom Metazoa; phylum Chordata; class Mammalia; order Artiodactyla; family Bovidae; genus Neotragus; species Neotragus moschatus. The sequence goes on from SJYA01002083.1 coordinate 866,912, forward strand.
ATTTTGACCCAGTGAAATTGATGCTGAGCTGCTTACCTCCTAAACTGTGAGAGAATTAATTTCTATTTTAAGCCACCAAGTTAGTGGCATTTGTTAGGGTAGCCACAAGAAATTAAAATAAACAGCAAGATAGTTTTGAAGAAAAAGACCTGCTAGATTCAAGACTACTATAAAGCTATGTTTATCCTAGAGTAAATACCCTACTTTGTGGATTATATGAGAACTTGATGAATAACAGATGTCATTGCATTTCATTGGGAAAACTGTTAGGAAAGTTGGTTATCCTATAGGGAAATGTATAATTAGATTTCCTTTCTTCATGTCATATACAGAAATAAATTCAAGAGAAAAATATAAATATGAAAGTAAAATCTTTTAGAAGAACATGCAGAGAAAATAAATATTTTTCTCCCCAGCTTTTTAATATGAATTTCAGACATTCAGAAAAATTTGAAAAGGAGTGAACTCCACTCATACACCCACTTATGCCTAGATTTAAAAAAATTACTGATATTTTGTCATATGCATGTATTTTTTATTTTTGTCTTTAAATATAAATTTATTTTAATTGGAGGTTAATTACTTTACAATATTGTATTGGTTTTGCCATACATCAACATGAATCTGCCAGAGGTATACACGATGCATGATATTTTTGTCTTTAAAATTAAAAATGTTTTTGGCTAAATAATTTGACTGTGAGTTGCAGATGTCATAACTATCCACCTACATCTTGATAGAATATATATGACCTCAGAGGAGTGAAAAGGTTTCTTAAAATAGATATAATAAGCAAACAACATAAAGGAAAAATTGACTACATTAAAATTTTAAACTTCGGCAAATCAAATACAGTGAAAAGGGTTTCAGACGGTGAGAGGAAACTTGCAATGTATGTTAACTGTTGAAAGATTATAAGAAAAAGACACAAAACCAAATAGAAACATGGGCTAATTTGTAGAAGAAACTGATTGGCTGATAAACACATGAGATGATGATAAACTTTGCTTTTAATTAAGAAAGTAAAAGTTAACATCATGAAGAGATAGTTCATACCCAACAGATTGATATAAGTTAAAAGGCTGATGAACTAAATATTGGTAAGCATGTGGGCACGCTCATGCATTGATTGATATAGTATATTTACCCATTCACTTTGGAGACTCTAGTAAAGTGGAACACATGCATATCTTTTGACTCAGAAACTCCTTTCCTAGGTTTACACCCTATAGACAGTCCTTAGATATAAACACAGGTGATATGTTTAAAATCTTCCACAGGAGCATTTTTTAGAATAGCAAACAAGTTGGAAATAATCTAACCACTAGCAGGCAAATGGACAAATATATTGGTATATTCATACAATGGAATACCTTATAGCAATGAAAATAAACCAGTCCTATATGTATCAGTAGGAATGACTCTCTAAAACAATACTGAGTTAAATAAAAGTGGGTTGCAGAACAATAGTATGAAACCAGAAATTTTTTAAAAATGTGGAACGTATGTAAATGCTAAAGGAACGTAGAAAGCATGGAAACAGCATATATTTGTTATATATATATTATATTAGGTTATATTTGTAGTATCAAATTTCTTAAGGCAGATGGTAAGTACTAAGTATATGTTATAAATTCTTTATTATTTCTGAATGTCTGAATATTCAATAGGAAAAGTCAAAAGATAAAGTCTATTTGTTTGGATGAATATTAAAGTTGGTAAAAGGAATCATTGGTAGAATAAGGGTCCTGGAGTAGGAGGATGAGATCCAAATCACAGGTAGAAGGATTGTCTTCAAAAAGACTGTAAGGGAGCTAAATTTTGATGGACATCAAATTTGGTTCATTACTGGATTGGTGGATTTGTTTTTCATAAATGTTTAATTTTTCTTGGCTTGAAAAGATGTTAAGTATGCTTAGGAATTTACATCAGAAAATGTTATAATGGCACATTTGTAATCTGGTGAATAAGTAAGCTAATATTTTTACCTATCCCTAAGACTTTCATATAGGCTCAGTATCTAGGGTAGATGGCAAGATGATTTTAAAACAGTATGCTGATGTGTTTCATTGTGTCATATGCAGTGAAGGTTTTGATTCTTTTTCCTTCTAAAAACATCAAAAAAAATTTTTTTTCCTTCTAAAAAAATATTTGTAAGTTTTAGATCGTTTATTTGCTTAACTTACTCTCTTTGAATTACATAGTCGTTTTTTGACTCTCCTTCATTTCCTTGCTGAATTGTGACTCTTTCCCTCTGTAGCTGTTTCCTTCTGAGTATGAAAGATGATAGCATTGAAGGCATTTATGACACTCTAAAGCAGTGTGCATTGATTTCCAAGTCCGCTGGTGGAATTGGTGTTGCTGTGAGTTGTATTCGAGCTACTGGCAGCTACATTGCTGGGGTAAGCTTCTGTTGTGTGGCTAAAAATATGTGGGCTAGAGGGATTCAAGTCCATAAACAACCAGGGTTGTGGTTGAGAGGACATTTGTGGGAGTGTGGGAGACCTGGATCTCTGTTAATTACTAGCTGGCTGTGCAACTTAGAGTGAGTGATTTCAGTACTTCCATCTTATTAGAGGTTGACTAGATGGGCTCTAGGGTCCTTTTTCCTACTCCAGTACTCTTGCCTGGAAAATCCCATGGACAGAGGAACCTGGTAGGCTGCAGTCCATGGGGTCGCTAAGAGTCAGGCACCACTGAGCGACTTCACTTTCACTTTTCACTTTTCATGCATTGGAGAAGGAAATGGCAGCCCACTCCAGTATTCTTGCCTGGAGAATGCCTGGGACAGAGGAGCCTAGTTGGCTGCCGTCTGTGGGGTCGCACAGAGTTGAACACAACTGAAGCGACTTAGCAGCAGCAGCATCAGGGTCCTTTTTAGCTCAGATTTTGGAATTCTGATTTACTTTAGCAATAATAATATTAATAGCTTTTATTATTCATTGCTTCAGTTCAGTCGCTCAGTCGTGTCCAACTCTTTGCAACCCCATGAATTGCAGCACGCCAGGCCTCCCTGTCCATCACCAACTCCTGGAGTTCACTCAGACTCACTTCCATCGAGTCAGTGATGCCATCCAGCCATCTAATCCTCTGTTGTCCCCTTCTCCTCCTGCCCCCAATCCCTCCCAGCATCAGAGTCTTTTCCAATAAGTCAACTCTTTTCATGAGGTGGCCAAAGTACTGGAGTTTCAGCTTCAGCATCATTCCTTCCAAAGAAATCCCAGGGCTGATCGCCTTTAGAATGGACTGGTTGGATCTCCTTGCAGTCCAAAGACTCTCAAGAGTCTTCTCCAACACCACAGTTCAAAAGCATCAATTTTTCGGATTCATTGCTTACTATATGCTAAATGCTATAAAAGTTTTATGTGAATTACAAAAGTTTTATGTGAATTACAAAAGTTTTATATGAATTACTACAACTTTATGAGATAGATATTATAAACACAGTAAACTTTACTCCTTACAGTAACTTTGTGAGTATAGCCACTGTTGTCTTCATTTTACAAGTGAGGAAGCTGAAGCTTACAAAGTTAAATTACTTCCAGAGATTAGTCATTCAATATGTGATGGAGCCAGGATTCAAGCTTAATCATTAATACTTTATGAGGTAAATTTCAGCTCTTTTAGTTCACTGTTCACTGGGAGTCAAGATCATGGTTTTGGGTGGAATCTTAAAAATAATGCAAATGGATGTGTATGCATGACAGAAACAGACTCACAGATAAAGAAGACAAACTTGTGGTTATCAAATGGTCAGGGAAGCAGGGAGTGACAAATTAGGGATATGGCATTAACTGATATATAAACTACTATATATAAAATATTTAAGCAAGGATATACTGTATAGAATAGAGAATTATACCCATTATATTATAATAACGTATGGTGGGGTATAATATGCTGAAATCACATTCAGGATAAAATACTGAATCACTATGCTGTATACCTGAAACTAATAACAATATTGTAAATCAACCATACTTCAATTTAAAAAACAAAAGAATAAAAGGTAATGATTTTGAGTAAGACCTGGATTTAAATCCTGTCTCTACTAATTACTAGTAGTGTGGCCTAGTACAAGTTATTTTACTTCTCTTAGTTTGTTTCCTCCTCTATAAACGTGAAGAAAATATCTCCCCCTATAGAAAGAGAGTCCAGAAGAAAACCATTCTGTTATGTGGTGTTCATTATCTTTCTAGGCTGCTTAAAGGCTTGCCTTGGGTTAGAATGATTATTTAAAAAATTTGATAGGTATCTCATCTTCATTCTAGAATTTATTTATTAGAGAATCTCCATTTGCCTATTGTCTTGATTTATCCATTGCATATAATTCTTACTATAAATCGCCTTGAATTCTTTTGGGAAAAATATACTGTAGTAGGGTTTTTACTCTACCCAAAATATTTCATTATATGATGACCTTTTGAAAGTACGGGGGTTTAAATTCAACTATCCTGATTTTGGGTTCATTTGACTTACAGTTATTTCTCATCGTAAGCTAGAGATGCCATGAAATAAGTGTTGTACATATTTGTAATTTATTCTATAGTTTTATTTTATGTTGGGCATTATGTTTTCAAAGCAGAGGTAGAGATGGGGAGCAGATGAAGCTAGACTGGGAGAGAGTAATTTGCTTGCTGTTGAGCCATCTTCTTCTTTTCCTTGCTGACCTCTTCTCACTCCTCCTGATGGATTTATCCTGTTTCTTTTTCAGACTAATGGCAATTCCAATGGTCTTGTACCGATGCTGAGAGTATATAACAACACAGCTCGATATGTGGATCAAGGTGGAAACAAGGTATGCTTTGTGAGTGAAAATCCTAGAAATCAGAACTGAAAATCTCATATAGGCTAATAATAAGATAGCTCACTGTGTATGTTTCTAACAACTCTGTTTTTTTTCCACTTTTATGATCAATTTAATGTGTGTATACTTTTCACTTATTTTAAAGTATAGACACTTGAATTATACAGTTTGATGATTTATATATTTGTGTAATCACACCAGTCAAGCCATAGAACATTGCCACACCAATGTATTTCCTTCTGTACCTTTGTATTAATCATCCATCACTCCTACACATACATACTTTATCCTTGGCTCCAGGCAGCCAATAATCTAGTCAGCTTTCTTACAAGACAGTTTATATGCAAACAATTTCTAAAGTAGTGACTCATATTGATACCTTGGAGGGAGGGCATGGCAACCCACTCCAGCATTCTTGCCTGGAGAATCCCCATAGACATAGGAGCCTGGCAGGCTATAGTCCATGGGCTCACAAAGAGTTGGACACGTCTGAGCGATTAAGCACATATTGATACCTATTCTTGAAAAGGGGTGGTAATATTTTTTCTAGGTTTTTATTAAAAAAAGACAAAAAGCAAAACTTGGCCTGTTTTATAGAGGGAAAATAGAGAGTATTGGGCCATTTTTCCAATATTATCAGCAACATACCTTGCAGCCATCTAGCCTATCTAATGGAATCTGTGTGGACCTTGATAAGACATACAACCTTTTTATGATCTTTAATAAAAGCACAACTTATTGACAAAGCAATTTTTTCGGCTTTACATACATGTCACAGTGTAAAGTGAGCTGCATGACAGCTGAAGAGGAAGCTTCATCTCTAGTTCACTGTGTCACTTTGGATAAATTATTTAGTCTTTCTTGTTCTACATTTTCTTTGTGTTAATTGTTCATTTTTACACCTGGGATTGTAAGAAAAATACTACTACTTTATATTTTTATAGTACTTTTATTTGTATTATGTAATTTATTAATTGTAGTGAAGATCCAAGAAGATATTATTGAATAGTAGTGCTTTGGAAAATATGAAGTTCCTTTATTTCATTCTGATTCTGAAAAGAATGATGGTTTATTTACCCTTAGCGACCTGGGGCATTTGCTATTTACTTGGAACCTTGGCATTTAGACATCTTCGAGTTCCTTGATTTAAAGAAGAACACAGGAAAGGAAGAGCAGCGTGCCAGGGACCTTTTCTTTGCCCTTTGGATTCCAGATCTCTTCATGAAGCGAGTGGAGACTAATCAGGTGAGAGATAGGTACTTGTTAGTAATAACAACTTGATTCATATGATTTTTCTCCTCAGTCATCTTAAATCATGCTTAGGAAGAATCTACCTATATGTTATGCAACAGCAAGGCATGCTGAGCAAGAGCTGCCTTTCTTGCCTTCTTGGATTTTTATTTTCTAAAGCAGATGCTCTAAATGCTTTAGGAGTCATGAATAAATAGGCAGAACTAGATGTTTAGACTTGAGCCTAAATATTATTTCTGAAGTAGAATTTTAAGACAGTCTATGGAGGCCACCCTCTCCCTTGCTGTATTCCTAATGGATCATGTGTGATTGGTTATTTGAAGTTTCTTAGAGGATGAGATGGCTGGATGGCATCACAGACTCTATGGGCGTGAGTCTGAGTGAACTCCGGGAGTTGGTGATGGACAGGGAGGCCTGATGTGCTGCGATTCATGGGGTCGCAAAGAGTCGGACGCGACTGAGTGACTGAACTGAACTGAACTGAACTGATGGTTGGTACTCTTCTTCCCTTTGCAGGACTGGTCTTTGATGTGTCCAAATGAGTGTCCTGGTCTGGATGAGGTCTGGGGAGAAGAATTTGAGAAGCTATATGAAAGGTATGGGAAAAATACGAAAGTAATAATGTTTTAACCTTGTTTCTTTTATTTATAGGATGTAAATTTCAAAACTACGTCAGTCATTAGCCTAGTTTCTAGGATTCTTCAGAAGCACCTAGAAGAGAATGTGACTAGTAATTTTGTTTTAGTATGTTTTCTTCCTGAATCTTCACCAAAATTTTGGTTTGTCTTTCTTAAAACTTTGGAGGGACTTCCCTGGCTGTCCAGTGGTTAAGACTCCACTCTACCACTGCAGGGGCCACAGATTTGATCCCCGATTGGGGAACTAAGATCCAGCATGCTGTGTGGCATGGCCAAAAAAATTACTCTTGACAAACCTATCCTCGGCCCCCTGGCCAAGATGCCCAGGTAGGGGAATACCCCCAATGGCAGTGGCTGAACAGGAAGTACGAAAGTAAGCGAGGAGGGCAGTGAGGGGGTGGGGGGCGATGAGGGCCCTGACAGATGCAGAAGGTGTCTGGAGTACAGACATCGAGCAGAGCCTCCAGGAGGCCACGGCCACTTACCTACCCTGTGGCCAGTGGAAAATCCTGTTCAATGGAGTCAAGTTGTATGGTTGTGATAAACTGATTGCCTGCAACATCAGACTGAGAACGTGGAAGACCTAAACTCGCAAACAGTCTCTAGTCATGTCCAGGCTTTGGCCCAAGGGAAATCTGGGGAAATCCAGTTGATGCCCAAGGCGCTGAATGTGGACCAGGTTTCCAAGGACAAGGCTTTCCAGACAATGACTACTGTGTCCTTTGTCCAGCTCATCTCAGCACCTTCCCTGCAGGCCAGATTGGGTCCACCAGTCCTCAGGCCCCAGAACGTTTCCATTTTAGGTTGGGGCTTCTGGGCCCTCCTGGAATGTTCCAGATGTGAAGCCATTCTCAAAGACACTGTTCTCCTTGTCACTGAATCCTCCATCTACTGCTCTGCCAGGGTATGAGCTTCCTAAGCCCTCTCACCCCTTGCTTTGCCCCCACCTGCCACATCACCCCCAGCCTGGTAGGCTTGGGCTCTGGGCACTGCTCAGTCACAGCACCTGTTTTTACACATCAGCCTGCACTGCCCCAACCCTGGAGCGCCCTGCCTCGAGAGTGTGGACATCTGACAGATCTATGACAAATCCCCTGAAAAAGAGGGGCTATAGGAGCTGTATCACCGTGGGGCCACCCACACTTTCTTCCTGGTCAGGTTCTGGGTGGACCTGACTTAGGGCCCAAGTGGTGAGGAGGTGGGGCTGCCAGCAGCAGCAGTGGCTTCTGTGGAGAAAGCAGTCAGTATGAGAGCCTGGACCACGTGACCCTCGCCTGTTCTTCAAGGTCTACTCCTTTGGCAAGCAGGTGGTGGAGAGGGTGGAGATGGAACATGCCGTGATGGAGAATGGGAGGTTTGTGTACCACATGTTGCACTCACCCATGTGCAAGCACCTGGTGAATTTTCTCACGAGCTGCAGCAGCTGCTGGAGCGCCATGCGATGAACAGCATCATGGAGAACTTCACCATCCTCCAGGTGGTGACAATCAGAGACACCTAGGAACTGCTGCTTTGCACCGTCTACATCTTCGAGGTCTTCACCAGTGAACAGGGTGCCCAGCACCACATTTACCGCCTGGTTAGGGACTGAAGGGAGACTCCAGGAGTGGCTCATCCCCACAACACCCTCCTCTCAGGGAGGACCTCCAGCTTTCCTCTTACTTGGGAAGGGGCTGCTCCTTAAAAACTGGGTTGTGAGTTGAATGTGCTGGGACTATGAGGAAAGGATGGATCCTGATGTTGGAACCTCACAGAGGTGTCTGAAAGGACAGATCACTCCACAGCATTAGACACAGGGGGAACAGAAGTGTGACAACCTTTGGGACACCACTGGTTCTGTCTCTGACAGGTACCCTCCCCATTTTCTGTTTTGGATGTTTGGGAGGGCCCCAGTTACACATTGGCTTGTCCCTCTCTATTGTTAAGCGCCCTCCCTCTTCCCAGTCTGCCTCTCCTTACCACTGGCATCCCAGTACCCTGATAATCGAATATTGAAAGTTAACCCTTTCTGTGCAGGAGCAGACCAGGTGGGCCCTGGAAATATTTCTTTTTTAATATAACAAAAGATAATTATTAAGAAACAGACAAAAATCTTTGGGACATGTAAATAGGTGTTCAAGTTAAATCATATTTTAATAAATTCTGTAAAAAATTAATGCAGAGTTATTTAGCAGGGTTATTAATTTGCTTTGTTATAAAGAATATTTGATAAAGCAAGTTATGCTTTTGTATTATACACAGGAATTGAGAGCAACTGGGATGCAGGTGTCAGAAGTTCATTAAGTAATAGCACCAGAGTACTGCTGTAGCACAATGGCACTATTTAACTACTTTGTTCCTTTTTATTATGAAAAGTATTGATTTAGTGGGCCTGGCTTTAGCCATAGTAAAATGTATATCATATTCCTAATTTTTTTCCCTTAGCAAAGCTTAGTAAAAATTTAAGAGTTTTCAATATTTTTTATTTTGGTATTTCTTTTCATGTTGTCTGCAATACAGATTTTCTTAGGGAATATTAAAATAATACTAGCTTTGCCTTCCAGGTATGAGAAAGAAGGTCGTGTCCGCAAAGTTATAAAAGCTCAGCAGCTTTGGTATGCCATCATTGAGTCTCAGACAGAGACAGGTACCCCGTACATGCTCTACAAAGATTCCTGTAATCGGAAGAGCAACCAGCAGAACTTGGGAACCATCAAATGCAGCAACCTGTGCACAGAAATAGTGGAGTATACTAGCAAAGATGAGGTAGGTAAACTTCTGCCTCGGGTACTGAGAGAAGAATCTTAGGAGTTTGTGAATTGTTTGTGAATCTATTGATTTCCCTTGAGTTGGGTGAAGGAGTGTTCATAGCTTGCTGTAAGCAGAAGGGCACTGAAATAGATTATAAAGGAAAGAAGAGGTGTGATGTGTGCCCTTAAAAATCTTTTAGTCTGAGCCATATAGAAAAGACTGTCAGTTTTTTCTTATATACACATTGTTGTAATAACCTTTAAGAAAAATAACAGTACATAATTAATTTAGGTTAGAGTTAGGACAAACACAGTAATGTGTTAGAGTGTGCATTCAGTTTAAAGTATGTAAGCATGAGAGTCCTTTCAGTGAATGCGAGACAAAATTCTCATCTCAAATCTTTAAGGCCATTCACAGAAGAGGCAAGGCTGGAAATGGGATATAGATTTGGTTATTTTAAAAAGAAGTTTATGAAAAAGCTTTCTATTTGGGAAGAACCGCCAGTATGACAGATCAGAGACAGGGCTAGGTTTTGTGTAGCGAGTGGAAAGTAAGTTTATTGTGATGGAGCAGATACATGAAAGTTTGGTGTATGGAGGGATGGCTGTGGTTGAGGGAAGAGAGAAAGTACATGAAAACTGGCATATTTCAGACATAGGAAAGCCCTTGTAGATTTCTGAAAGGAAAATAGCATTGCTAGGATGGGAAGTATAGCTCTTGATTCTGGTTATAGAATGGCTTAGTGTGAGAAGCAGCTGGAAGTTACTTTATAGAGATTGTTGCATTAATCAGATGACAGACTGTGGATATTGGATGTAAGCTATGAAAATGAGTAGGAAGGAACAGATCCTGAATTCTAGGACCTAAAAACATGACAGATGAAAAGTCAAAGAAAATGGTAAGTGAGCTGAACATACTACTGAGCTTGCAGTTTGATTTAACAAAGTTTACTGACCACCAGGCATGTGTAAGACACCAGACTAGGTGCTCTGAGATATAAATGAATGTGGCTCAGTCCCTGCCCTCTAGAAACTTACAATTCAGTTGGAGAAATTGACATATACTTATATTGTTATATAAGATAGATTATATTACAGAGAATAAAATGACCTTTTTAAAAAACAAAAAATCAGATCATACCATTCTCTGCACAGACTTTTATCTTTGACTTTCCAACCCATCCAGAGTTCGTTCATTTTTTTAAAAATTGAGATATAAGTCACATACCATAAATTTCACCCTTCTAAAGAATACAGTTCCATGATTTTTTTATTAGTATTTTCATAAGGTTGTACAACTGTCCCTGATAACTAACTCTAGAACATTGTCACCACCCCAGAAAGAAACCTTGTACCTGTTAGCATTCTCTGTTCCCCTCTTCACCCATCCCCTGGCAACACTGATCTATTTTATGTCTCTGGATTTGTCTATTGTGGGCATTCCGTATGAATGGAATCGTGTAATATTGGGCCTTTTGTGTCAGTTGTCCATGCTATAGTATGTATCATTACTTCATTTTTGTCCTTATAATGCCCTGTGAGCTGGTACACAACTGAATATCTCATCTGTTCTTATTTTCCCCCTTGCTCACTGTGCTCCAACCCTTCTGATTTCATTGCCATTTCTCAAACATATCAAGCATACTCCTGCTGCAGGAGTTTTGAGTAGTAAAATGCTCTTTTCCTCAGAGAGCCATGTGACTTGCTTTCTAACTTCTTCAGTTCTTCATATGTCATATTCTCAGTGGTGTCTCCTTTGATGACTATTTAAATATGGCACTCCTTCCATCCTTAGCCCCAATTTCCTGCCTTATTTTTCTCCTTTGCATTTATCAGGCTTATGTGATTTGAGCTATGGTTAAAAAATGGGTACTTTGTCACCATGTGTTGAATTGATTAGGTATGAAGGGCATGAGGGAGTCTAGGTGAGAGGAGTTGAGAGTTTGGATTGGGATAGTCATAATCAAAATGGTGAAGGAAGTATATTCATTCAGTATTATTAAGCATTTGCTATATGCCAGGTGTGGTGGTGCTAGTCCTCAAAATATAAGGATAAAAAAGATATGATCCCTAACCTAAAAAAGCTCACCACTTAATGTAGTAAGAATCACCTACAGAACTTTTTTAAAATTCAAACTTGGATCCTTTGTTATGGGCTGTTGGAGTCTCAGTGAGGATGAGGTAGACATGTGTAACTTGGAACAGCTTTTTACAGTGATAGAAATGTTCTGAATTAGGTGGCTACTGAGCACTTGAAATATAACTAGTGCAATTAAGAAACAATTTTAAATTTCATGTAGTTTTTGTTTAGTGGCTGTTGTATTAGACAGTGCATATCTACTGACATACCTAAAAAATTATAGCACAGTGACATACGTCTGGTAAAGAGCCTTGTACTCTGGAGCGTATGGTTCTTCCCCCATCTTAAGCTGTCTCACTGGTGCATGTAACAATTCACACATGGGAATAGGTCCTGGGATTTAGAAATGAATAGGTGAATGGTGAAGAGAAAGCAATCAAAGATAGAAACTAAGACTTTAATCTCAACAAGTGTTACAGGTTTACAGGGTAGTGTCAGTGAAATAAAAATTGTGTGATTCTTGACTCTTTTTCTCAAATTCTAGGTTGCAGTCTGTAACTTGGCTTCCCTGGCCCTCAATATGTATGTCACATCAGAACACACATATGACTTTACAAAGTTGGCTGAAGTCACCAAAGTCATTGTCCGAAACTTGAATAAAATTATTGATATTAACTACTACCCTGTCCCAGAGGTATGAATAGATTTCTCTGCTTATTGGTAATAATTGAAATCCAAGGTGGAAGGAGTTGATCATAGTCTTCTAGTCGTCATATTACCATTGGAATGATTGGAATGGTGCGAGAAAACTGAGATAGGGAATGTGTCATTTGGTACAGAATGTTGGTTTTACTGTTCATTAATGTCATCTCTTTCTTTTCTAAATCTGTTGGCACAAAGGCAAGCTTGTCAAATAAACGCCATCGCCCCATTGGAATTGGGGTACAAGGTCTGGCAGATGCTTTTATTCTGATGAGGTACCCTTTTGAGAGTCCAGAGGCTCAGTTATTGAATAAGCAGATCTTTGAAACCATTTATTATGGAGCCTTGGAAGCCAGCTGTGACCTGGCCAAGGAGTATGGCCCATATGAAACCTATGAGGGCTCTCCAGTCAGCAAAGGAGTAAGTATACAGATAAAATTTCTCTTTGCCTGTGAGTTCCTGTAGTAGGCTTAATGGTAGCCCTCAAAAAGGTGTTCACATCCTAATGTCTGGAACCTCTCTCTGACTTAAATTATTTGGTTTGAAAAGGGTCTTTGCAGATGTAATTGAGGAGATTATCCTGGATTATCCAGGAGGGCCCTAAATCCAGTGACAGTTGTCCTTACAAGAGACACAGAGAAGAAGGAGCAACACAACCATAGAGGCAGAGGTTGGAGAGATGTAGCCACAGCCCAGGAGAATTGAAGCCACTAGAAGCTGGGTGAGGCAAAGAACAGAATCTCCTCTAGAGCCTTCCCAGCATACTGAGTTTGGGCTTCCAGCCTCCAAGACTGCAAGAGAACAAATTTTTGTTATTTTAAGCCACTAAAGTTGTAATTTGTTACACCAGACATCTGAAGCTTATATAGTCCTTTTGTTCTCTGAACTAAAAAGTATATTCTATTTTAATCTCTTTTATTTAAAACTAATTATTGCTAAAAGACATAGGAAGAATGCTGAGTTAGTTTTTTTTTTTTTTCTCTTTTTGGATGGGTGGGGAAGGGAGCGGTGCCTTGCATGGCTTGCAGGATCTTAGTTCCCTGACCAGGGCTCCTGAGCCCACAGTAGTGAAAACACTGAATCTTAACTACTAGATCACCAGGGAACTCTCAGGTATTAGCAGATTAAAACAACACACATTCAGTATCAATTTCCATGGGTCAGGAGTGCAGACTTGGGTTAGCTTAACCTCTGGGTCTCTCAAAGTCAAGATGTCAGTAGAAGCTGTGGTCTCATCTCAGGCACAGTCCTCCAAGCCCTCCGGGTTGTTCATTTCCTTGCAGTTCTAGAGCTCATGGTATCTTACTTCAAAGCCAGTAGGAGGGAGAGTCCCTCATTTCAAGAGCCCAGTCCAGTCACCATTTTGGGCATTTTCATTTGTCAGGTCAGGGCCACCCAGGATAATCTCCCTTTTTGCTAAAAAATTAAACTGATTCTCAACCTTAATTGCATCTGCAGAAGCCCTTCACATTTGTCACAATGTGTGAGTGACATCCATTGTGTTTCCAGGTCCTGTATATACTGAAGAGGAGGAGAGTATGAGGGCCTATACCCCAGGAGATGGGAATCTGAGTGCTGTCCTAGCATTCTGCCATCACACTGCCTTTATCCCCAGTAGGATGATTCTCTTCCCTGTAAAATAAGATGTTAGATTTCGTTCTCACAGTTTCTACTGAATTTAGGAACTCTACATTGTTTGAAAATAGGTGTTAATTAGCTAAGTAGATAATATTTAGAGATAGGATAGATCGAGGCTATAAAGAAAGATGAAGGTAGAGGGTAGAGTAATTCTTTTATTGTACAAGAAGAGAATACATTTCAGCAACATGCTTTCATTTGTTAAAATTTCCTGGTTTGTAGAGATGATATGGGTCTTCTGAGAGGACTCAGCAGGGATAAGGGGAAGAGGTAAGCCTTAATCAGCCTGCTTTGAACCAATATGACTACATAGCAATTTGTCTAGGAAAATCTCTGGGCCTTATACTCCTTACAAGACAGCATTTGTTGGGATATCGGGACATGGCAGTTAGTCATTTGCTTGGTTTTTGTCATAGTTTCAGATGGTCATTGAATGATTTACCATCAATTTGGGTTGTTTGTTCCTTAGATCCTTCAGTATGATATGTGGAATGTTACTCCTACAGACTTGTGGGACTGGAACCTTCTCAAGGAGAAGATTGCCAAGTAAGTAGAGATGTAAAGTAGCTTTGAAATGAGGAGGGTTCAGGTTTTCATCCTGGCTCTTTCAGACTTACGTACTAAAAGGACCTATCTATAGAACTGTTATTGTGAAAATACTTCCTAGGACAATATATGTACAGTAGCTTGCAATGAAAGCATTTTAATACCTGGTAGGTATTATTAGTTGATCTTGTTTTAGAGGCTTAACTAGCAAGAACAGGTAATTCTTTTTCTCATTAAGCATCCATATTTCCAAGTGTGTTTGCTTTTTAAATGTTTTCTACTTTTATTTATTGCTTAATTACATTGGGCACATAAATGGCTTTCACTGAATTGATTGTCATAGGACTACATTAGGGAATTTAAAGAGCTTTTGGAGGGTTTAATATATTAAACTGTTGGAAAGAAAAATGTAAAAATTGAGTCTGTAGGCCTTTTCAATTAATAAACATAAGAAATTTGAGTGCAGGCAGAATGTTTTGCTGAGTCAATAATGAAACAAGTTGCTTTTGCTTTCTATCGTGACTATCTGACATGTCCAGGTTAATGTTTGCAGAAGGAAATAGTAGCTTTAAAATGCTCTTTAAAAATACCAGTTTACCTTCAGATTGTTTCACTGCTCAAATAATATATGTTAGATAATTTAGAAAAACATAAAGTAAAAAGGGAGTAAAATGAAAATTATCCCAATACCACCTCCCCCTAAAAAACCTGTTTGTATTTTTTTGTCTGTCATCCTCAGACTTTCTTCTGGGTTTGTATATATATGTGTATTTACATGCAAATTCAATTTTTACAAAAATGCCCCGAAGTCTATTTTTTACTTTGTTTTTTTTCTCAAAATAATGTAGTTTAAATGTCTTTTATGTATAACTTTTAAAGTTTCAAAATTAAAATAAAAATTTCAACATAAATACACATTCATTGTTAATAAAGTTCAAGTAGAGAAATAAAATAGAAAGTAAAAGCCCTTTTTTATACCTCTTCTGCCAACCACTTGTCCTACAAAACAAACAAACAAAACCAACTTATTTCTTTTCTCAGAGATGAGCATGAATGGTATATGTTTTTCTAGACCTTTTTCAGTTCGTTTGAAGATGTGATCAAACTTGACACATTCTGAGACTTTTTATTTAGTGATTTATTTTGAAGATCTTTCTCTTTTAGTACATGCGAATCTACCTAATGTTTTTAGTGATTACAGATGATTCCATAGTTTGGATGTATGTGACTTTTCAAAACATTTTCCTGTCTGTGGACAGGAAACCACTGTCCACTTTACTGAGGGAGTAAAGACATGGAGCTAGTTTGTGGTTTATTTGATGCCTCACAACTGGAAAGTGACATAGAGAAGTTGAAATTTCAGTTGTACACACTCCATTAGGATATGAGGCTCAATGCTAAGTACTGTATGAATCTGCTGCTGCTGCTGCTGCTAAGTCGCTTCAGTCGTGTCCGACTCTGTGCAACCCCATAGACGGCAGCCCACCAGGCTCCCCCATCCCTGGGATTCTCCAGGCAAGAACACTGGAGTGGGTTGCCTTTTCCTTCTCCAGTGCATGAAAGTGAAAAATGAAAGTGAAGTCACTCAGTCATGTCCAACTCTTAGCGACCCCATGGACTGCAGCCTACCAGGTTCCTCTGTCCATGGGATTTTCCAGGCAAGAATCTAGAGGTATGGAATGTAGCAAAGGCAAGCTCTTTGTGCTTGAGAAACTAAGTAAGGTAAGACATGTAAACACATAAAATATATGTAAAGGTACAGGTCATAAAAAATATTTGCAGTGCAAATACTTGTATTTGACAGCTTTACTTAGTGTTGTCTGCCTGGTCAGGAAAGATGTTTTAGCATAGGTATCTCTTCAGCTAAGGTTTTTATTATTACTGTTTTATTACTACAATAATTATTTATTTTGGCTGTGCTGGTTCTTCATTGAGGCATGTGGGCTTAGTTGTCATGAAGCATGTAGGATCTTAGTTTCTCAACCGGAGATCAAACCCACATCTCCTGCATTGGAAGACAGATTTTTAACCACTCAACCACCAGGGAAGTCCCTAGGCTGAGCTTTGAAAGATGTGCTTAGCATAGTTTGAAGATTTTCAGAGCTCAGATACTACATTTTTAAGCACTCTCTATGGCACTGAATAGAGTCAAAAGGTATTAGCATTCTTCTAGGAACTTTAATTAATGAGGTGATAGAGGAAGTCAGGAATATTATACTTTGAGCGTCATTTTCTCTATTCAGTATAATGAAGAGTTGTGATGATAGATGTTTGGGTATTACCACTTTCACATCTTTAAGTTTCCTTAAAGAGCCTAGCACAGTGATCACATAGTCTGTTAGAAAAGAGTGAGGGTTAAAGGAGTATACCTGAAACAGGTGGGGACTCTCCAACAGCCATTTGAGTGTTTCCTTGGGCAAGATGTTGTATCAAGTGCGGTGATTCTTAAATGGCATAAGTCATGGCATGATAAAGGTTTTCAGCAGTAAAAGTTGTGCTAATTCTGTTTAGGAATCAGTCATTCATTTAGGAGAGGGACATACTGTAGAGTTGCATCCCTGTAAGGGTTAAATGCAAATGTCAGCATGTGAGTGTAGTGCATGGATGGTATTACAGCAACTGCTTTACTACAATGATTAAAGTAGCTGTCTTCCTGACAGATTGTAGCATAAGGACCAGCACCTAATAATCTCCTTTTCTTCAGGTATGGTATAAGAAACAGTTTACTTATTGCCCCGATGCCTACTGCTTCAACTGCTCAGATATTGGGAAATAATGAGTCCATTGAACCTTATACCAGTAACATCTACACTCGCAGAGTCTTGTCAGGAGAATTTCAGGTGAGAAGATTACAACCAGACCTACTGGAAAGTCTTTTAGAAGCCTGATGTTAGGAGTAAATGCTACCCATATTTAGGATGCCCCTCTATCTTAGAATGGGGGCAAAGTTTTGATAAAGTGAGTGGTTATCTCTAATATTATTTGTGTTACTTCAGCATATAATAGACATTTTATAAATATCTGTCAGAAGAATGCAGGATTGAGGGTTGAGTATGAAAGCAACTTGTTGATATTAGAGTTCATGTAATGTGTAAGCATTCTTTAATCATGTAGTATATGTCATATACTATGCTATACTACGTGTGCTAAACTATAACACATATACTATAGCCTCAAATGCTTAAGTTGATGATACTCCAGATGTATAGAAGTATCTTTTAAGATAATGGTTCTCAGCCTTGGTTACAAATTAGAATTTCTGATGGGAAGGACCAGTGGTTTTTTTTTTTTTTTTTTTTTTTTTGAGGTTCCCAAGTAATTCTTGTGTGCAGGTTAAGAGCCACTAATTTAAAAGATATTTGTGAATTTACAAATATTCTGAAGTAAATTTCTATAAGGTTTGAGTTGGGTACATTTATAATTTTCTCAAGTATTTGTTGTGTCCATACTTAAAACAAGAAAAGAATCATTCTACATACCCAGCTTAGGCAGTTAGCTCCTTTCACTTTTGCAAGTACCGTATGTTATGTTTTGAATAACAGGTATCAGGATTTTAGAGGAATATAGTTTTCATGTGATGGGATATGTCACTCAGTTTCATAAAAAATAGAATTTACTAAGCAGTCAAATGTTAAACTCCAAGTGCGTAATCCTCTTCAGGCCCTGTTGTTTATTCCTTCACATTTTTTTTCCCTTTTCCTTTCAGATTGTAAATCCTCACTTACTGAAAGATCTTACTGAGCGGGGCTTGTGGAATGAAGAGATGAAAAATCAGATTATTGCATGCAATGGCTCCATCCAGGTACAGAATGACCAAAAAAAAAGAAAGTGTCCTCTTCGGGAGCTAAGTTGAACATTGGTACCTTCTCGATTATCCCAGGCAATACAGAGAAAGAATGGCTGTTCACTCTGGTCATATATCTAGGCCTTACCCTCTTGTTTGTGCAGCACTATAAAGCAATGGTTCCCAACTTTTCTGCACATTAGAATACATTAAAGAGCTATTAAAGCTGAAGCTTAGGTTGTTCCCATACCAATTAAATGTCTGGGAATGAGAGTTCAGGCATCAGTATTTTTTAAACTCTAGATAATTCCAAAGTGCATCAGAGTTTGGAGATAAGTGATGTAAAGCCTGAAATTAGAGTCAAACTTAATTTAAAAGTTTGGTGGAGATTGAAGACTGATAGTTCAAAAGACAGAGCCACAAATAGTGTTTAACAATAAAATATTTGCATTTGAGAATCAAGAAGCATTTATTTGTAGACAGAGGCCACTTATTAGATATTGGTCTGCTCAGCAACACAGATAAAGATTCCTGTAACATTTCTGTATTTGCTGATGGAAACTGTAGCATTAGCCAGTCTATGTTTTGATGCACGCTAACCCTAGATCTAAGAAATAAGAAAGCCTTAATTTCTATTGACTTCGAGTGGAGTTTGTGGAGTCCTACCACATTTAAAGGGTTTTTGTCTCATTGCTTCCTTGGGTCATGTTTCTGTGAGTTACAGCCCTGAGTTTTTGTATTTTCTGCAACTCAGGAGTCATTTATTGCTTAGCTTTGAGCTGTCGTTCCTTTATTAAGTGCCTCCAAAACAGTGAATGTTTTGACCATTAACCAATTAAAAATGAATCTTACATGACTACCACCAGATTAATATTTTGTTGATTAGATGGGATTTTATTGGACTTTGTAAGCTGGAAGTGAGTAGTCTTAGGAAACTTGATAAGGATCATACTGTATTAAATGGAATGGCTAAGATCAGATCTGACTGGAAGTAGAATCATGGCCAGACCCTAGGGCATCGTTCTATTAATTATTGAATTAATTGAATTAATTATTAATTCAACCAGAGTACAATAGCATCTGCTTTACCTTCCTCAGAGCATACCAGAAATTCCTGATGACCTGAAGCAGCTTTATAAGACTGTGTGGGAAATCTCTCAGAAAACCGTACTCAAGATGGCCGCTGAGAGAGGAGCTTTCATTGATCAAAGCCAGTCTTTGAACATACATATTGCTGAGCCTAACTATGGCAAACTCACTAGTATGCACTTCTATGGCTGGAAACAGGTTGGTGGAGGAAGTCAACCAACTTGGAATATTTTAGAATTGGAACAGAGTTTTATATTCTAGCTACCTATTAAATATTGCCACCTGGAAGTTCTTTCACTTTAAGTCCAATATGTTAAAACTAACGCATGGGTTTATACTAGATTAAGCTCTTACTTTGAATTTTCTTATTTTGGGTGGGATTGTTTTATTCGAAGATTGTAAGCTCATAGGAGTTATCTATGATCCTTCCTTTACTTCCCGTGTAGTCGTTCATCATGTGCTGTTGTTTGTTTGTTTGTACTATTTCTTGAATGCCTTTCTTTCTATTCCGTTGCCACCACCACCTTTATTCTTAAGTTCTTACCTGATCTCTTTGCTTCTGGTATCTTTACTGTAGGCCAGCTTGTGTCCTGCTACCATTTCTAAAGTAAAACTATACATCAACCACCTATTCAAAAATATCCATTGTTTCCCAGCTTTAAAACAGAGTAAAAGCCAATCATTTAGCTAGTCACTGCCAACTGTAAAGACCTGTGAGTCTGTGACAGATTCTTTTTTTAAAAAAAGAATATTTATTTTTATTTATTTGACTTGCATCGGGTCTTAGTTGTGGCACGCAGGTTCTTTTTTGTTGAGGCACGCAGACCCTCTAGTTTTGGTGCTTGGACTCTGGAGTATGTGGGCTCAGTAGCTGGGTACAGGCTTCATTGCTCTGCAGCATGCAGGATCTTAGTTCCTGAACCAGGGGTCAGAGCCATGTCTCCTGCATTGTGAGGCAGAGTCTTAACCACTGAACTATCAGGGAAGTCCCTATAATGTATTCTTACTCCCTAACAATGTTCTAGGTATTTATATAGAATTATAATTTTATCCTTTTATTGAAAAAACTTTTATTGAATTTGTACTGTGTTCCAGGACTGAGGGTACTGAATAGAAGGTGATGGTTCTTATCCATGACATAGTTGTCATCTGTTCTTAAACAGAGAAACAGTCTAGACTCTAAATAGTTATAGTCTAAAGCAGACGTGTTTTCTTAGGTACACTTGGAAGTCGTACACGTAAACAAACAAAAAAAGACTAGAGAACAAAAATATTTGACATTTTGAAAGAGATAAGCTTGTTTTAGTGGTAAAAAGGATAGCGTGTACTGTCTGTCTCCTCTCTCTCTAAGCGTTTTTGAGACGGCTTCCTGTGCTGTGTGTGTGCCGTGCCTAGTCACTCAGTTGTGTCCGACTCTTTACAACCCCATGGACTGCAGCCCAGCAGGCTCCTTTGTCCAGGGAATTCTCCAGGCAAGAATACTGGAGTGGGTAGCCTTTCCCTTCTCCAGGGGATCTCCCCAACCTGGGGATTGAACCCAGGTCTCCCACATTGCAAGTGGATTCTTTACCATCTGAGCCACCAGGGAAGCCCAAATAAAAAAACAGCTGGGGCTTCCTAGAGGAGATATAATTCTAAATTTAGAAAGCAGTTTGACCTGGTCTATGGAAATGTATTTTACAATTGGTCTTGAATGTTTAATATTCTCACAGCTTCTCCTAATTAGTTGTACTTACTTCCTTTTAGGGTTTGAAGACTGGGATGTATTATTTAAGGACAAGACCAGCTGCTAATCCAATCCAGTTCACTCTAAATAAAGAAAAGCTGAAAGATAAGGAAAAGGTATCGAAAGAAGAAGAGAAGGAGAGGAACACAGCAGCCATGGTGTGTTCTTTGGAGAACAGAGATGAATGTCTGATGTGTGGGTCCTGAGGAAGGGCTTAGAGACCAGCACTTCTTCAGTAGCCAAACTACTTCTTGAGCATAGTTAGGTGCAGTAGGTTTGCTTGAAGTGGTAAGGCTTTGCTGGACCTTTTTGCAGCAAGAAGATCAATTGGTTTAAAGTACTATTTCTGTATAAGTGTGAAAGTAATTTTTTTTTAATTGATATATTGGAAATCAAAGTAGATGTTTTAGAAATGCAAAAGAAGTCAGTTTGCAAATAGGGAGTGATTAAGTAGGGTTTTTATCACCCATCTGGCACCCCTTTTCTGGTGACTTCCATTTTGGTAAGGAAACGTTGGTGTGTGCATAGAAGCAAAATGAGTCATAACCTATGAGAAGTGCTGATGGGGCCTTTATCTGGGTATGGTCTTAATAGATCATTCTGAAATAAAGATAATAAACATTTCTAAATGACTGTATGGGACTAATTTTGTCACTTATTTTCTTTCAAAGGTCAAATTTGTAAAAGCGTTTTTTCTTTGAGAGTTCAGAGAAGAAATTTTAAGACAAATTACTTAGACACCATATAGAACTCTGATTTTAATATGTGCCTTTTTCCTCTTTTTAAAAAACTGTGGTAAAATAAGCATAACTAAATGTTACCATTTTACCCATTTTAAAGTATACAATTTAGTGACATTAAGTGCATATACAAAGTACAGCCATCACTACTATTTCCAGAACTTTTTCATCATCCCAAACAGAAAGTTTATATATAGAACAATGAATTCCTGATCCCCTTCTCCTGTCATGCCTGGTAACTTCTATTCTACTTTCTGTCTCTAAATTTTCTTATTCTCGGTATCTCAAGTAGAAGGGATCTTAATATGTGTCCTTTTCTATTTGGCTTATTTCACTTAGCGTAATGTTTTCAGGGTTCATTTATGTATCACATATCAGAATTTCATATCTTTTTAAGAACGAGTAATACCTTGTGTGTGTATATATATATATATGTATATGCATATACACACACAAAAAACACATATATGTATACCCCATTTTGTTTATCCATTCATCTCTTAATGGACATTTGGGTTGTTTCCACCTTTTGGCTATTGTGAATAATGCTGCTGTTAACATTGATGCACAAGTAGTCTGTTTGAATTCCTGCTTTCAGTTCTTTTGGGTATGTACTAGAAGTTCAGTGATTGGAATATCTGGTAATCTTCTGTTTAACTGTACTAATGACTTTTGACTACTTGATTATAATGTGTCTTGATGTGGGTCCCTGAATTTATCCTAACTAGGGTTTATTGAGCTGCTTGGTATAGTAGATTCACATCTTTTGTTAAATTGGAGAAGTTTTCAGCCATTATTACTTCAGATAATGATTTTGCTCCTTTCCCTCTTTTCCTTCTGGGACTTGTATGTTGCATTTATCAGTCTACTTTATTAGTGTCTCAGGGGGTCCTTTAGGCTTTGTTCAATTTTCTTCATCTTATTTTTTCCTCTGATCTCAGTAATCTTACCTTCCAGTTCATTTACTCTTTCTTCTTCCTCAACTTTGCTGTTGAGCCCCTCTAGTGAAATTTTCATTTCACTTATTGCTCTTTCCAGCTCTAGAATGTCTGATTCCTTTTATTTCTATGTCTTATAGTCTGATTTTGTTACTACAAAATCTTTGTTACTACATTGTTTTTCTTTAGCTCTTTGGTTATGTTTAAGACAGTTGTTTTAATGTCTGTCTAGAAAGTCTGATGGCTGAGTTTCTCTGGAGTGGTTTTTGTCAGTTTATATTGTTCCTTTGAATGTTTTCCTATTTCTTTATAATGCTTGTGATTTTTATTGTTGAAACATTCTGAGTTGTTTCCAAAATGTTTTTGCAGTGAAGTCTGCTCTTCAGAGTATGTTTGGTTAATGTTCTGATAGCTTTCCTAGGTCTTTGCAGATTGGCTCTGTGCTAGGACACTCATACTTCTCTAGGCTTGCTCTGAGCCTAGGGAATGTGATGGTTGATTTTATATGTCAGCTGGCTAGGCCATAGTATCTAGATATTTGATCAAACACTAAATAGATCTATGAAGGTATTTTTTTAGATGAAATTAGCATTTAAAATCAGTTGACTTAGAGTAAATCAGATCATCCTCCAAAGTGTGAGCGGCCTCATCCAATCAGTTAAAGTCCTTAAGAGGAAGAAGACTGTGGTCCCCTGAGAAAGGACTTCTGCCTCCAGACTGCCATTGGACTGATCTGCAATATCTGCTCTTCTCTGGGTTCCCATCCCAGTGGCTTACTCTGCCAATTTTGGATTTCCCAGTTCCACAATTTTATATATGTGTATATAGAGAGAGGGGGGAGAGATACGGTTGACCATTGAACAACATGAGTTTTAAGTGCATGAGCCCACTTATATTTGGATTTCTTCAATAAATGTGGCAGTAGTATACAATCTGTAATTGCATGGGACTTAAACATCCATGGATTTTCGTATCCTTAGGGTGTCCCAGAACCAATCCTTGCATTGTCCAAGGATCAAGGGAATATATAGACATATAGTATATGTGTGCACACACACACACACACACACAGCTTATTTTCTCTGGACACACACACACACACACAGCTTATTTTCTCTGGAGAATGAGAACCCTGACTAATAAAAAGTTTTGGTACTGGAAATGGTTCTGTTGGAATGGAATCCTGAGGATGAATTTTTGCAGACTACCATCACTGGATATTCCTAATCAAATGTAAGAGGCAAGGGTCTTGGTTACCATGTATGTGTTCTGCCTCAGGGGTATGTCAGCTCTCCAGCCCAGTATTGTAATTTGTAGTTCATCTTGATCATTTTCCCTTTCCACGGTACATCATACTGCTCCATTACATTGAAGTACAGGTTGGACCTAGTGAGCGAAAAGAAGCAGCTACTATAGACTTACCAGTACGATGTTTGTGTATCAGAGAGTCTAAGTCTGACAAAAATTAAGGCACCTCTATCAGTGAAATTTCTAGGGGTCAGTGGTATGAGGCATGTTGAAGTATTCCTTCCATGGTGAGGGATAAATTGTTCTGACTCTTCTTATAACCAAAAGAGGCATAAAGCCTAGTGGTCCTCTGTGGATTTGGGAGGGAAAATGGTAACATACTCCTCATTTGGGTGTGTTATTTTGACCCATTTACCATATGACCCTAAAAGCTGCTAGTTTTGAGTGGGGCCCAGAACAAAGAAGGCTCTGCAACATGTCCAGCCTGTCATGCAACCTCCTCAAGTATCTGACCATCCTCTTTCGATCCCTTGAGAGAGACAGCTTTTGGCTGCTACTTACTGTACCTCAAGCCTGCTTAACCGAAGACCATCAAGTTCCTGTGCATCCTGAACTGCTGTCATGAACTGGGTATTATCTGCCTGCTAAACCTAAAGTTGGCATGCACAGTAGCATTCCATAGTAGCATCATCAAATGGAAGCTGTATATACAAGCCTGGCCTCAAGCAGGCCCTGGATGCACAGATAATCTACTGAAGAAGTGGCCCAAATGCCCGTGGTTCTCACTCCTGCTTCTCTCCCAGCCTGCACCCGTGGCCTCATGGGACATTCTATATAATCAGTTGACAGAGGAAGAGAAAACTTGGGTGGTTTAGAGCTGGTTCTGCACAGTACAGGACACCTCTTTTGAGGACATCCCTGAAGGACACCCCATTCCATAGATGACAGTTAAGGAGATCTTTCACGTATGGGTGACTTAGATAAATCACACTGGCTACTATGGGAAGAGTGTCCTGACCAATGGGTTTGGATCAAGCTCAAGTACAGATAAAGGCCTAATTTGGCCTTTGGATGAGTTTGGGTCCCAAGAGAAGACCTGGTTTGGGTAACTCTCAGACTCCTGGGCCCCCTGGCTGGACTTGAACTGTTTGGGCTAGACTGGACACCTGGGGTAGGCCTGACCTGTGTGCCTGTGTCAGAAAGGGATATCTGGCAGAGCCTCACCTGTGTTTGGAACTGCCTGAACTCTGGAATCCAGCCTGTGTGCTTGCATTAGACTGGACCTAGGCATCCAGACTGGCCTGGATATTTGGTCAGACTGGGCTTCATGTCAAGTCTTATGCCATATTTGGGACAGATTGGGCACCAGGGAAGGGTCTGTCCTGTACTACTTGTTTCAAACTGTGTGTTCAGGGCAAATGATCATCTGCATGCCTATATAACTTTCAGTGGAGCTCCATATATCCAGGTATTTATTGGGGACTTCTCAGGAGTCAGGGAGAAGAGGACAGAGAAACGAAACTAACAGGGATAAATAGGGGGAAACGATTTTATTATTGGATTGAAAACAGCATTCTAAGGATTCAAAAAGGAATAGTTTACCAACAGTGAACCCGCTGTTGAGCCTGTAATCTCAGGAAATTCCAGCCCGGCCCTCAGTACTGCCTGTTTATCTCTTGTTCCCGAGGTCACAGCCCCAATCTCCCATATTGAGGAAGTTCACCCTGGCAGTTTCCCTTTCACTTTCGTATTTTGCAGCCTCTCTGGCTTCTCCCTAACTTCCCGGGCTAGTTCCTTTCCACAGAGCATCTTTTCTATATGTTGCCGGATCTCTCTGGTCCTCACCCCATAAATGACTGGATTCAAGGTTCCTGGGAGCAGCAAATAGATGGCACTGAGGAGGTTCTGGACATCCTGAGACACAGTCTTGGCTACTCGGAACACGATGGAAGTGGAGAGACCAGAGAGGTAGATGGTGAGGATGACCAGTAAGTGGGAGCTGCACGTGTGCAAGGCCTTGGCTCGGGCTCCCCCGGAAGATATCTGAAAGGCAGCATAGATGATGCGGGTGTAGGAGGTCCCCAGCAGGGCTAGATCAAAGCTCACAGTGGCCAGCCGCATGGCCAGCCCCAAACGGTTGTTGAAGGTCAAGTCTCCACAAGCTATACTCAGCAGTGCAATGTACTCACAGGTGAAATGTCGGATCACTGCTGTCCGGCAAAACTGAGCTTGTGAGGTTAGCACCACCAAGGGCGCTGCCACTCCCAGGCTCCGTGTCAGGGCAAAAAAGGCCAGCACACCCAGCAAACGGGAGGTCATCAGGTCACTGTAGCGGAGTGGGTGGCAGATGGCCACATAGCGGTCTAGGGCCATGGCCAGCAGGAGGTTGTAGTCCAGAAGGAGCGTGAAGTAGATGAAGAACATCTGGGCCAGGCAGCCATGCAGTGATATGGGGTTAGCATAATGCACAAAGCCTTCCAGCATTTTGGGCATCACCGCTGTAGCAGCACAGATGTTAACAGCCAGGAGCAGGGCAATGAACACATACATGGGCTGGTGCAGGCTCCGCTGGACTGCCACTGTGTGGATGACCAGGGCGTTGGCAGAGATAATGGTCACATAGAGGAAAGTAAGAGGCAGGACCATGAAGGGCCTCCACTCTGACAATCCAGGAAAGCCCACCAGGAAGAAGTTGGTGTAGGAAATGTTGAAGGTGCTGGTATTTCGATCCTCACCCATTGGCTTTGGCCCTGGGCTGGCCCCAGAAGTGGGGATCAGAGACTGTTAGAACAAAACGGTCAGTGGAAGAAAGCCGATTTCTATTGCTATTTTGGGGCCTGAGGGGTTTGTGATGAAGATCCATCCACCTCTTCATGTATCTATGGCCATATCTATGGCCACTCTGGGGGCATAGACAGGTGTGTCAGGTGTAATGGGAGCTACAAAGATGAACAAGACATTCTTTGTCTTCAGGGAGCTCTTAGCTTATGTACATGAGGTGTAAACTTACAAGACACTGTTTATCAGGACTTCCCTGGTGGTCCAGTGGCTAAGACTCTGAGCTTCCAATGCAGGGGGCCCAGGTTTGATCCCTGGTCTGGGAACTAGATTCCATATACCACAACTAAGACTTGGTACAGCCAAATACATTTTTTAAAAAGATACTCTTTCTGTTTGGAGCAAAGTAGGTATGGTGTAGGAGAGAAGAAAAAGGAGTGATGGCCCAGAGGCACTAAAAAGGATGAAGAAGATCCTTGATTAGGAGGAAGAAAAGTATGTGAGGAATCTTTGGTCTAAGAAACCTGGGAAGGACCAAGTAGGGGTTTTAGGGACTGAGGAAAATACCAGGCTCATCTATCCTTGGGATTCTCTAGGCAAGAATACTGGAGTGGGTTGCCATGCCCTTCTCCAGGGGACCTTCCCAATCCAGGGATCGAACCCACGTCTCTTAACGTCTCCTGCATTGGCAAGCAGGTTATTTACCACTAGCACCACCTGGGAAGCCCCCACGTTGGATCTAAGAAACCTGGGAATGACCATGTAGGGGTTTATTGGAGTGAAGCACCAGTGAGGAATGATTGTCTCACTTTTGTGCCTGGGGTACACTCTTTGTCAAGGATGGAGGAAGCTGCTGAGCAGAGCTTCTGTCTTCTTGGACACAAAGCACAGGCCACAGAGACCTGTCTCTACCTAAGACCCTCTCGACTGGCTGAGGGGCCTCTTGCCTGGGCTTGCCCCCAGTGAATAAAAAGAAATAATGCTTGCTTTCCTTTCAGAATGTGAGTTCTGGGGGAGCAGCAGTAACACACACTTCTGTTGTGTCCTCTGGAGCTCCAGCACAGAGCCACCGCAGGCACAGAGGAGGTGCTGGGGCATTGCTTGTTGAGTAGGTGAATGAGGAAAAGGGAGAAGGTGGTAAGAAGCTAGTCAGCTGGGCTCTGAAGAGCAGCAGTTTCAAAGCTTTGGCCTGGTTTTCATATAATGAGGGTATTAAAAGATGTGTAATTCAGTACTGGGCCCACATCTTACCCAGATGCTTAGGGAATCGTAGGGAGCATCATTTGGTGGTGGTAGGTGTGATGATAAGAGGAATTAACACTGAGGTAATTGTTTACCTTATTTCAGGTAGCGTTCTAAATGCTTTCACTTATTAATTTTTCAATCTTCTTAATTTTACTGAAAAAGAAAGTGAGGCACAGAGAGATTAAGTCTAGTTCTACAGCTGTTAAATGGCAGACCTGGATTTGAAGTCAGACTCCGGAGTGCATGCTCTTAACAACGTCAGGATGATCAACTTGTCCTGCTGTGCCTGAGGTGTTCCTGGTATTAGAGCTGAACATGTGGGGTCCCAGGAAAGTTTTCAGGCAAACCAGGCAGTTGATCATTTTACTATCGTCACTGTAACCTTGAAGATTAGAGAAGCCTCATAAATTGTAGGGCTTCCTTAGTGGCTCAGTGGTAAAGAATTCACCTACCAATGCAGGAGACACAAGAGACTTGGGTTTGATCCCTGGGTCAGGAAGATCGCCTGGAGTAGGAAATGACAGCCCACTTCAGTATTCTTCCCTGGGCAATCCCATGGACAGACGAGCCTGGCGGGTACAGTCCATGGCATCACGAGTCAGACATGGCTTAGTGACTAAACAACAATAACACATAACTTGTGGAGCAGCCAGGAAGAAACATTCTTCCTTCTTAGAGGTTTGAATGTAGTGTCTCTGAAAATCACTATTTATACTGGTGTTACTATAGCCACCCTCTGAATACTCAGAAGAGTACAGAGAAACATCCCGAAGTTCACAGGGACCCTTCTATATAGGAACTGGGATTAGAATTCCAGGGCCCACCCTGGAATGTGTTTCTGGATCTCTTAGAGCATTGTTTTAGGCAGAATAATTCAGATTTTGGGACGTGGACCTCTGTCGTGGTTGGGCCAGACAACCCTTGTGAGGAGGCGGTAAAAATCCTTAGGGGAGTTCTGTTGAAGATGGTCCAGTGGGCTGGAATTGAGAATCTGAGAGCGAAGCAGGTGAGAGATGATCTGTGGTAGAATAAAGGGGTGAGGGGGAAAATGCAACCTGGAGGAGCAGGGGCCAAGAAGATGTTCAGAGACCTGGGCTCCTTCTTCCCAAAGGCCCCAGGGTGGTCCCTTGAGGGGGAGAAAAAGTTGGCATGGGCTTCCCACAACCCTTTTACAAGGGTGGTCTATCTCCATCATGTGAACTGTTCTTTGCTCTTCTGTTTTATATCTTAAGATTACTTAAGTAAACTAATAAAAGAGCTTTTTTGACACTGGGCCCCAGAGCATCCAGGAAAGGAAAGATAGAATAACAACCTCAAGGAGGGGCAGAAGGGATGAAAAAGACTGAAAGATGAGGAGATCCGTTTACTGTCTAATGAAGGTCTTCAAGGAGATAAAGAGATGTTTCTAGAGATGGATCAATCAGACTTAAGAACCAACTGGAAGGGGAGAGAGACAGAAGAATCAACAATAATTATAAGGTTTGTTTTTGTTTTTGTTTTTGTTTTTTTTGCTATGATGACTACATTGAAGATGCTAAAACCTGAAGAAAGAGCAACAGGGTTGGGGTGTTGGGAGGTACAGTCAATAAACACATTTGGATGTTGTGAAAACTCATAAATGAAGAGATGCCCAGTCGTCAACAACTGGAAATGAGTGTGGAGTGCTCAGATGAAGGATTGAAACTAGAGATGGGGATGATAATTTTATTCAGGGCATGAGATGAAATCCTGAGGGGCAGACAGAATAACTGCTGTCAGCAAAGGAAACATAAAGAGTAGAGGGATGGAGTGAGAGCCAGGAGCAAACGGGATTCTGGAAACCAGAGGAGGAAAGGTTCTGCTGCTTTGGAGGCTTCATGGTAAAGAATAGCTCAGTCAATAAAGAATCTGCCTGCAATGCAAGAGACCCCAGATTGATTCCTGAGTTGGGAAGATCTGCTGGAGAAGGGATAAGCTACCCACTACAGTATTCTTGGGCTTCCCCTGTGGTTCAGCAGGTAAAGAATCTGCCTGCAATGCGGGAGACCTGGCTTTGATCCCTGGGTTGGGAAGATCCCCTGGAGAAGGGAAAGGCTGCCCACTCCAGTATTCAGGCCTGCAGAATTCCACGGACTGTATAGTCCATGGGGTTGCAAACAGTCAGACATGACTGTGGGCTTCCCTCATAGCTCAGTTTGTAAAGGATCTGTTTGCAGTGTAGGAATTTGCTTGAGATGCAGGAGACTGGGATTCGATTCCTGGGTCCGAAAGATCCCCTGGAGAAGGAAATGGCAACCCAAACCAGTATTCTTGCCTGGAAAATCCCATGGCCAGAGGAGCCTGGCAGGCTATAGTCCATGGGGCTGCAAGAGTCAGACACAACTTAGGGACTAAACCACCATGCAGAGGCAAAAGACCAACACAGCTAAGTCACCCTACAAAGCTTATTGTTCTGAGTAGCAGGAGAGGGACCAGGTAAGAGGGCTAATATGAAGAGGCCAGACGTCATGTGCTTTCTGCAGAAAGAAGCACGGCTCCTCCACTGTCAGAGTCAACACTGTAGACAAGAGCTCCTTGAACTGCCCCCTCCCCACTGCACTCATCTTTCTCTCTTCCTCTGTTCCCACTAAGATTCCCAGTAAAAGAGGTCTCTCTTTTCTCTCCCCACTCCCTCCTTTTTTCCCCTGCACCATGCAGCTTGTGGGATCTTAGTTCCCCTATCAAGGATTGAACCCACGCCCTCTGCACTGTAAGCATGGAGTCTTAACCACTGACCCTCCAGGGAAGTCCCTCTCCTCTCTTTTGTCCTCAGGGTATCTTCCACATCTCCCCTTCGTATCCCTTGAATATGGAGTTCAAGTCTGTCTGGTGAAAATAAACTCTTCCATAACTTCATTCAGCCCTCAAGCTTCCAATCTTTCTTCTCACCCCTGAAGCCAAGGCCCTGGACATACCTCTATCATGCCATAATCGCTGAATTGCTGATCAGGCTCCCCACTAGACTGAAGGTGTGCCTTACTCCTCTCTCCTCTCTGTCCCAGTGCCCAGCATAGAGCCCACTGCAGAGTACCTGCTCAGTAAGTGTTGTGTTGCAAGAGCACATAATGCACCAAGGAATTTTAATAAACATTCTCATGTACAACTAACTTAGAGTAGCCCTTTGAGGTTGAATGAATAAATGAGTGAATGAATGGAAAACCAAACCCCATCAAGGCTCAGAGATTCCAAGTGATTTGCTTAGTCTCACCTAGCAAGAAGAACCAGGCCTCAAATCTAGGTCTTCTTGGACTCTTCTGTCTGTACCACAGTTCTTCCTTCTCATCCACACATGAAATAGCATTGGACAGGCTCCAAGCAGTTTTAGCCTCAGCAACAATACTATGAGTTAAAATTTATTGAGTACTTACTGCACACCGGGCATGGTTCCACATGCTTTTCCATTTGGTATCTGTAATATTCAAAGCAACCTTAAGAGAGGAATACTATTTATTAACCCAGTTTACAGACATTAATACTGAGACTCAAAGACAATAACTAATTTTATTAAAGTATCATAGAATGTTAAATGATAGCTGGGATGTGATGTAGGTTTGCCAGTGCTGAAGTTCAATGCCAATCTCAAGCTTACCTGCCTCAAACTCCCCATAAGTCCTCTGTCTTCTCATGCCCAACCTCACTGTGGCAGCCTGTAGAACACTACTGTTGGATGGTGGCCTGCTATGGCTTTGGTATCACCTCTGAAAAGGTAAGGCCTGAGGTCTGTGCCCAGCTCCAAGGCACTGCTCTATGAGGTTGAGGGGAGGGATGAAAAGTAGACCTGTATCTCCAGGGGATTCTCAGTGGAGGATGAGATTCCCAGTGGGCAAGTATTTCCAGGGACTCAAAAGAGAAAGCAATGAGAAACCCAGGAAGTTGAAGGAGGACCCCAGGGAGAGAGGCTGTGTGGAGATGATGGTATACTAACATTTTTATTTCTATGGCTCTCGCTTTTTCTCACAGAGTGGTCACATCTGCAGAGGAGTTCCCCCACTTTACAGATGAACCATTAGAGACTCAGAGAGAACAAGTCAGGGTTCAGGGAGGCTTCCATCTCAGGGGACTAACAGACTGGGGATGACTGACTGGGATGACCTGGGGCTCCACTGAGGGGAAGGAGCTCCTGCAATTTGGGGGTCAGCCAAAGGCAGGAAGGGGCATTTGGGTGACAGTGAAAAGCATGGTGTGTATGCATGTACACGCATGCTTGTGCCTGAGTGCCTGAGCATATATGCACACACTGAGATTGATGAGGCATTACCTTTCCCAGAATGGGTGACTGAGGGGCCTGAGTGGGAGATGACTTTGGTGTGGGTTGTACTGGGAGCAGCCAGGACTCTCAGAGGCAGGGGTGGCTCCTCCAGGGAGGTATCACCAGTTCGTCCTCTGGAATTTGAAAGTGGTAGCACTGGAAAACTCTTTTTCTACCTTCTTTGGAGTAATTGTCTTTTAGGATTTCATTTTATCTTTGTTGTTGGCTTACAAGCTGTGCCTCTTAGTGGTTGCCTTAGGTTTTGTAGTACACATCTTTAACTTACCATAGCCTACTTTCAAATAGTATTAACCACTTCAATGAAGAGTATGAGATCCTTGCAGCAAGATTCTTCCACTGCCCCCTTCCACTGTTTAGGTTATTGTTGTCATTTGCTTTATTTATGCATAAGTTATAAACCTCACAATACATTTGTATATATTTTGGGCTTTATACAGTTCATTGTGTTCTAAAGAGATTTAGAAAAATAAGAACAAATTAATATTTGTTGAAAAATTCATTAATGTTGTATGTGACTATAGTTTATTGCTAGCATCCAGTGTATAAATGTACTGTAACCTATTTACATACTCCATCGCTGAGGGACATTTATGTTGTTTCTGGTTTTTCTTAACTAGGGATAAAGTGAAAGTGAAAGTGAAGTCACTCAGTCGTGTCTGACTCTTCGCAGCCCCATGGACTGTAGCCTACAAGGCTCCTCCATCGATGGGATTTTCCAGACAATAGTACTGGAGTGGGTTGCCCTTTCCTTCTCCAGGGGATCTTCCCAATCCAGGGATCAAACCTGGTCTCCCTCATTGTAGACAGATGCTTCACCATCTGAGCCACCAGGGAACTCAAGGCCAGTATAAATAGCTTTGTATATGTATTTTGATGCTCATGTGCCTGAGGAGGTTTCCTGGGTCAAAGGGTATGCATAAATATCTTTGATTTTACTCAGTTCAGTTCAGTTCAGTTCATTTCAGTCACTCAGTCATGTCTGACTCTTTGCTACCTCATGAACTGCAACACGCCAGGCCTCCCTATCCATCACCAACTCCCAGAGTCCACCAAAACCCATGTCCATTGAGTCGGTGATGCCATCCAACCATCTCATCCTCTGTCATCCCCTTCTCCTCCTGCCCTCAATCTTTCCTAGCATCAGGGTCTTTTCAAATGAGTCAACTGTTCGCATCATGTGGCCAAAGTACTGGAGTTTCAGCTTCAACATCAGTCCTNTAAAAAAAAAGTAGTTCCCTAATGTTGCTTAAAATGATTGTTTTCCTAATTTTGCATCCCCTTCCTTCATCATTGTTATCCATAACTTCAAGATCCTTTCCCCATTTTCATAGAGGACATTGGCTCAAGCTACCTTTCCTCCTCAACCCTGACCATTTGCCTGGACTGTGGTATGGATCATTCATGAAAATGATCTATCCAGCATCTTTGTTTAAGGGTTGTTTGCCTTCTTCAACATCAGTGACATATTCTCTATCCAGTCCAGGCTGCAGATACGTGATCATACCCTAGATCATCAACCATAAATGCACCACCTCTGAAGTTTTCTATTTTAGTAGCTCTCTTTCAAACTGCCTTATTCCTTCCCCATAACGTAACAGTCCCTACTTTTGTATCTCATGATGACCTCTAGGCCTGTCATCTTTCTTCCATTGTTCAGAATCCTCCTGTCTCCCCTGCCCTTCACACGCTGGATGGCAGGCAGCTCAATGGCTCTCTCTCCAGTACTCCTGTCCTGAGGTACCCTGCTGACAGCTGGGTGAAAGCTGTTCCCAGACTGCTAAGTGTTTCTAGAGAAACAGCACAGCTGTGCACTTCTGTACACATCTTTACTCCTTCTCTCTGTATCCGAAGAAGAGGGTCCCTTACCTCAAGACCCAGCTTTTCTGCTTTGCTCTTGTTCCCCTCTGTCCCTCCTTTAAAGCATCATCCTTTAATTTTCTCTCAACTAGTTCTCCTCTCCCTGTGAGGCACGTAATATTATTCTCTCCATTTTGCAGACTAGGAAACAAATTCACAGAGAATTCCAAGATTGTCCCATGGTCCTCCCAACCTGTAAGTGGCTAAGCCAAGAATCAAACCCAGGTCTTTTCCTCTCCCAGCGTCACATTTTTTTTTTCTACTCTGCAAAGTTTACCCACATCCTCTTGACCACCTTCCCTTCCCCCTACTGCTGCCTCTTCCCCCCCCCCCCCATAAACTTCTGTCTTGATGCACTCAGAATCATGGCAGTTCATTTCCACCCCCACCATTCCGAGTCATTAACATCGACTGACTAATGTCTATGCCTCCTCTAAAAGGTAAAGCCCATGAGAGCAAGAACCACATTGTGCTCATCATAGTATCCCCAGGACCTGAGGAAGGGAAGTGCCCTTGTTAAAATGCTCTTCAACTTCCACAATATTACTTAGTCAAATCCCCATTCTCCTTGACCCATTAGAGGACTGAAACCTGCCAACCACTCCAACCTTCTTAAGACAGTCTTCTCCCTTGGCTTTGGTGAGGCCATTCTGTCCTTGTTTTCCTCCTGCCTCCCTGAGTCCTACACACAAATTCGACCTTTGGAAGTCCCTTCCGTCTCTCTACCTCTCCTTCCCTGTGTCTCTACTCAGGGCCAGGCTGCCGTTGTCTCTGGTGTCACAGCCTCCAGGCTTGTCTCCCTCTAATCCACACTCTCCTGTGACTGCAGAGTGGCCATTGTGAATCACAAGTGTGGTTTTGCCACTTCCCTGCTTCAGAGTCTTCAGTGGCTGCCTGGAGGAAAAACTCAAATTCCTTATCGTGACAGATAAGGCCTTTTATCATCTGGCCTCCACTGATCTGCCCGCTGACCCACCCTCACTTCCCACCAGACCCCCGTGCTCCCTCTGTGGGGGCTGCTGTGGGGTTTCTGATCTCTGTGCTCTGATTTCTATGCTCATGGTGAGCCTCTGTGGCTCACCATGCTGTTCCTCTGGCCTAGAGTGCCTTTTTTCTTTCCATCTCCTTCCTGTCCAGCAAACACCTTACCTTATCCTTCAAACACAAGCCAGATTCACCTTCTCTGTGCAGTGTTCCGTGTCAGTGATTGCCCTTCCTATATGTTTCCACAGAATTTTGTTCATAAAGCTATTATTGACCATTACATGCCTTTACAGTGTGCTAGATTGGGACCTCTTTCAGAGGAGAAACCAATTTTTTTCTTTCTTTTCAAGTGTGTGGCTAACATGACGTATGTATACTAGATGTTTGGTAAATCAATGAACAAATGAATGAAAACTACATGTGGACAAAAGGGAGAAAATTGAGAAACCAGTGACAGAAGCTTATTTTGAAGTTGGTTACTATGGAACTCTGGATGAATAGCCAGTTTTCAGAGTATGCCTAGAAAATTCTCAAAGATGACTGTAGACAGCCAAAGCCAACAAACAGCGGGGATGGATCACTTGCACATTTACCTACGTGATAGTGAGAGTGATTAGGGCAAGTCATGGAGAGTCAGGCAGGAAGCTCCCTATGTGAGGGTGGGAGCTGGAGCTTCTCACTGGAGACCTGGTGTTGTGCCCGTTGGAAGACAGTTGCCAGGTGCTGCCTGATTTCCTTGGTCCTGGCCCCGTAGATGATGGGATTGACCAGACATGGAAGCAGCAGGTAGAAGGCGCTGAGCAGGTTGTGCACATCCTGGGAGGCAGTGCGGGCCATGCGGTAGACGATGGATGAGGACATAGTGGACGAGTAGACCGTGAAGACGACCAGCAGGTGGGAGCCACAGGTGTTCAGGGCCTTTGAACGTGCTCTGCCTGATGAAATTCGAAAGGCAGCATGGATGATGCGGGAGTAGGAGGCTCCTAGCAGCAGCATGTCCAGGACTCTGTTGAAGATGCGGACAGTCAGCCCTACAGTCTTGTTTAGGGAGATATCCCCACAGGAGAGCTTCATCAGGGCCATGTGCTCACAGGCAAAGTGGTGGATCACGTCTGAGCGGCAGAAACGAACCCTGGAGGCCAGCCCCACCACTGGAGCAACGATGCAAGTGCTCCTGGCGGCTGCCGCCCCCACCAGGCCAGCCAGCAACTGACCTGTCACTATCTCTGGGTAGCGGAGAGGGTAGCAGATGGCGACATAGCGGTCCAGGGCCATGACCAGGAGGATGTTGCAGTCAAAGACGATGAGGAAGTAGATGCAGAACATCTGGACCAGGCAGCGAGCCAGGGAGATGCGGCTGAATCGGGAGGAGAAGCTGAGCAGCGCGGCAGGCACCACGGCAGTGGCGGCGCAGATGCTGACAGCCAGGAGCAGAGCTATGAGCAGGCAC
Organism: Neotragus moschatus; assembly: GCA_006410615.1. Lineage (NCBI taxonomy): Eukaryota > Metazoa > Chordata > Mammalia > Artiodactyla > Bovidae > Neotragus > Neotragus moschatus. The sequence goes on from SJYA01002083.1 coordinate 903,430, forward strand.
ATGGGCTGGTGCAGGCTCCTCCGGGTCACCACCGTGTGGATGACCAGGGCGTTGGCAGAGACGATCGCCAGGTAGATGCTGAGGAAGGGCAGCACCAGGAGGGCTCGGGACTCCTGCAGCCCCGGGAAACCCAGCAGGACGAAGCTGGTATAGGACAGGTTGGAGCTGCCGTTGGTCCATGAGGACATCTTTCCTGGGGAGCGGGATGGCTCTGGGGAGAAAAGAAGGGCAGGAGGCCTGGTTTCTGCACCCACTAGGGCTTGCCCCAGCTTTCCTAGGTTTTGATTTTCATGAATCTCCAATATCCCTGGAGAAAAAAATGACAGACTAAATCTCACTATTTAATGAGATATGCATCTGCGGATAAATCTTTGCATTTCAAATAAATTCTTCAGGGTAGATATTAGATGTAGAATTATTGTATCATATAATAAGAATATTTGTGAAGATGTAAGTAGATTTCCAAGAAAGTTGTCAGTCTTGTCATTGGTGCTAGTACTAAATTGCCTTGAGTAAAAAAAAAAATTATTTTAATACTTTGATAGTTGGAAAATACTATCTCATTTTAACTTGCATGCTGTCTTTTAGTTGTGGCATGTGGGATTTAGTTCCCACATGTGAATTTTCTACTCCTATCTTTTGCCCATGTACTACCAGGGATTGTTTCTCTTAACAGTTTAAATATTGAAACCATTTTTTCCCCTTTTATCCATTGAAACAGATTTTCCAAATCTTGTTAGTATTGTTTTAAAAATAGTTATTTGTTTATTTATTTAGTTTGTGCTGGCTCTTAGTTGGTGCCCATGGTGTCTTTAGTTGTGGCATGTGGGATTTAGTTCCCTGACCAGGGGTCGAACCTGGGACCACTGCACTAGGAGTGTAGAGTCTTAGCCACTGGACCACCAGGGAAGTCCCTTGTTAGTATTTTTATCTTATTTATGACATTAAGACTAAGAGGTTTAAATTTATAAAATTAAATCTCTAGACACCTCTTTGTGAGTTCTTTTCTTGTTTTGTTAGAATTATTCTCATTCAAAGATCGAAAAGATAGTATACTGTATTTTGTTCTTCTTTAAAGCATGGCTTAATTTTTTAAATTAAGTTTTGATATACATGAAATTCACTTTGCTATGTGACATTAAGTCATGATCTAACTTGATACTTTTCTCCCAGGTAGCTAAATAATTGTTCTTGTTTCATTTCCTACACTGCTTTGTGTTACAATCTTTATCCTGAATTAAGTTCTTACATGTGAAGTGGTTGTTTTATAGGTAGTGATAGTCTGTTTGTTCTTGGGCAGATGCTATGCTATTTTTTATTTTAAAAATTTGTTTATGAATTTTAAAAATTGTACCATACTATTTAAAAAATAAGGCTCTATTGAGATATAATTCACATATTCACATTGACATGTACACATCGACGGTTTTTAGTAAATTCACAGAGTTGTGAAACTATTACCACAATCAACATTGTCATCACCCTAAATAGAAACCTATTACCCCTATTTTCCCCCAACCCCCTCAGCCCTATGTAACCAATCACTAATCTACTTTCTGAGTCAGTGAATGTGCCTACTTTGGACAATTGATATTAATGGAATCATACAATATGTGCTCTTTTATGGCTGTTTTTTCTCACTTAGCATAATGTTTTCAAGGTTCATCCAGGCTATAAAATGTATCAGTATGCCATTCTTTTTTAATGGCTGAATAATATTCCCTAGTATGGCTATATCACATTTTATTAATCCACTCATCAGCTGATAGACATTTAGGCTGTCTCCACATTTGGGGTATTATAAATTCTCTGAACATTCATGTACAAGCTTTTGTGTGAACATATGTTTTCATTTCTCTTGGAAATACCTAGGGGTGGAATTGTGGAACTACCAGACTGTTTTCCAAGGCAGCGGCACCATTTTAAATTCACACCAGCAGTGGATGAGCGTTCCATTTTCTCCATATCCTTGCTAATGCTTATTACCTCTCTTTATTATTCTAGCTATCTTCATGGTTTTGATTTGTGTTTTTCTTTTACTTTTTGTTTTGGCTTTGTGGTGCAGTATGTTGAGACCTTAGTTGCCTGACCAGGGATCCAACCGGCCCCTCTTGCTTTTAAAACACAGAGCGTTAATCACTGGACCAAGGAAAATCCCTGATTTGTGTTTTTCTGAGGGCTGACGGTGTTGAGAATCATTTCATGTGCATAATTGGCCATTTGCATTTTTTAAAGAAGTATCTTCAAATTCTTCGCCCATTTTTAATTTAGTTGTCTTTTGTTACTAAGTTGTAAGAGTACTGTATTTTATTGATTACTATNTGACGGTGTTGAGAATCATTTCATGTGCATAATTGGCCATTTGCATTTTTTAAAGAAGTATCTTCAAATTCTTCGCCCATTTTTAATTTAGTTGTCTTTTGTTACTAAGTTGTAAGAGTACTGTATTTTATTGATTACTATAACTTCATCATTTAATTTCTAATAAAATTTATCTTTATAAGTACTTTTGTTAAATTTTTTTGTTATTCTCATTTTGTTCTCCCAACCTTTATAATCATTTTGCCAATTTCTAAAAATAATCTCATTTGCATTTTAAAAATTGGAATTTCATTAAATCTATGAATTAATCTGCAGAGGACTGATAGCTGACAATATTCAGTCTTTCCATCTTGTATCAAACATGGTGTTCTAAGTCTTCAGGTCTTGATTCATGTCTCTCAGCAGTTTTCTGTTATTTGTATAGGTCTGTGACAGCAGGAATTCTGTTCACTTCACTCACATTTATATTCCAGGAACCTAATACCAAACCTGACATATAGGAGGCAGTAAGTATTGGTTGAATAAGGAATGGGTCTCCCATAGTTTATTGTTAAAATCCTAGGTAGTGCACACGGAACCTTCTCCAGGATAGATCACATCCTGGGCCATAAATCTCATCTTGATAAATTCAAAAAAATCGAAATCATTCCAAGCAACTTTTCTGANACATGAGTTTGAGCAAACTCCAGGAGACAGTGAAGGACAGGGAAGCCTGGCATGCTGCAGTCCATGGGGCTGCAAAGAGTTGGATATGGCTTAGCGGCTGAACAATAACAACTTTTTTGAATTATTTCCCCATTTCAGTTATTACAGAATATTGAGCAGCTTTCCCCTGTGCTATAAGCAGGTCCTTATTGGCTATCTATTTTATTAAAATGTTTTTGAATTTGTTTATTTATTTTTGGCTGTACTGGGTCTTTGTTGCTGCGCCGGCTTTTCTCTAGACGTGGCAAGCGGGGGCTGTGCTCTGGTGTGGTGCACAGGCTTCTCATTGCGGTGGCTTCTCTTGTTTCAGGGCATGGGCTCTAGGGCAGCCGGGCTCAGTAGTTGAGGCACGTGGGCTAAGTTGTGGCTCAGGGGCTTAGATGCTCTGCAGCATTCAAGATCTTCCTGGATCAGGGATCAAACCTGTGTCTGACTTACTTCACTTAGTATGATAATATGATAATCTCCAAGTTGATCCATGTGGCTGCAAATTGCATTATTTAATTCTTTTAAATTAACGGCTGAATAATATTCCATTGTATATATGTACCACATCTTTATCCATTCCTCTGTCAATGGGCATTTAGGTTCCTTCCATGTCTTGGCCATTGTAAACAGTGCTGCCGTGAACATTGGGTACATGTATCCTTTTGAGCAATGTTTTTCTCCAGAGATATGCCCAGGAGTGGGTGGTAGCTCTCTCTAGTTTTAGTTTTTTGAAGAACCTCCACAGCTTTTTCTGTAATGGCTGCACCAATTTACTTTCTCAATAACAATATAGGAGGGTTCTCCTTTCTCCACACTCTCTCCAGCATTTGTTATTTGTGGACTTTTCAGTGATGGCCATTCTGACCTGTATGAGCTGGTACTTCATTGTAGTTTTGATTTGCATTTCTTTAATAATTAGCGATATTGAGCATCTTTTTGTGTACCTGTTGGAGAAATGTCTGTCTGCCTTTGGAGAGATGTTTATTTAGGTTTTCTGCTCATTTTTTGATTGGGCTGTATTTTTGTTATCAAGTTGTATGAGCTGTTTGCATATTTTGGAATTAAGCCCTTGATGGTGGCATCATTTATAAATATTTTCTCCCAGTTCAAGATTGTCTTTTTGTCTGGTTTATGGTTTCTTTTTCTGTACAGAAGCGTGTAAGTTTGATTAGGTCCCATTTGTTCATTTTTGTTTTTATTTCTCTTGCCTGGGAGACTGACCTTAAGAAAACATTGGTATAATCTATGTCATAGAATGTTTTGCCTATGTTCTCTTCTACAGTTTTATGGTATCATGTCTTATCTTTAAAGCTTTAAGCCCTTTTGAATTTATTTTTGCATGTGGTGAGAGGATGTGTTCTAATTTCATTGATTTAGATGTGGCTGTCCAGCCGTCCCAACAACATTTGCTGAAGAGATTGTCCTTTCTCCATTTTACTGATACACTCTCATGTCCTTTGTAGAATAACTGACTGTAGCTATGTGGCTTGATTTCTATACTCTCTATTCTCTTTCATTGATCTATATATCTGATGTTGTGCCAATACCATTGTGCTGCTTGGATTAGGGTAGCTTTGTAATATTTCCTGAAATCTGGGAGGATTATGCCTCCTGCTTTGTTCTTATTTCTCAGAATTGGGAAAGCTTTTTAAAAAAACACTTTATTGAGGTATGATTGACATACCAGAAGCTGTACATGTTTAATGTGTTCAACCAGATGAATCTGCAGATAAGTACAATTGACCCATGGATCACACAGGTTTGAGCTGCACAGGTCTGCTTATATGTGGATTTTCTTCAATAGTAAATACAACAGTGTTTCACAGTTGGTTGAATTCATGGGTACAGAGGGCCAACTCTTAAGTTTTATGTGGATTTTCAACTGTGTAGATGATGTGTGTCTCTAAGCCCTGTGTTGTTCAAGAGTTGATTGTATAATATATACCCGTGACACCATCATCTTAATCTATGTCATAAACATCATTGGCTCCAAAAGTTTCCTCCTGTCTATTATCTATTATTATTACTTTTGTGATGTAAGCTGACACCTAACATAAGATCTACCCTCTTTCATGTTCCTTAATTGATTTGATTTCCCTACCACACCTGGGAGGCAGGGGGCACCACTTTACAGCCCCAGGAGCTGAGGCTTGGAGCCAGCAGTCTTGCACCTGCTTGGTAACAGAACAGGGCCTGGAGCGGGTTCCTTGGCTCCTCCTGGCTCCTGAGCCCTCTCTGGTTGCTCGGGAGCAAGAGGGTCCCTTTGTCCTGGGGATGTTGGGGTAGGTTCTTCTCTTCATGTGTGGTGGATGAGGACCAGGACTAGACCAGTTTCCCTCTTCTTGTTCTTTTGGCCTGATGGCCCCCTAGTCTTGCTTTGTCCAGTCTTGAAGATGGCTCTCTGTCCTTTCAGGAAGACCCGTGGCCTGTCCACCCTTAGCTCTTCCTCTTGGGAAGGGGCTGGGGAAACCTTCCACAGTGGGCCTTGGCCCAGGACAGAGGCCTTCCTTTCCCAATGGGGCAGCTTTCAAATCTTCTCCTCTGCAGGAAGTAGGCTGGTCTCTGTTCACTGGGGTCCACCCTGCCTTGGCTAAAGAAAGGGGCTTGAATAGCAATCTTGAAGCACAGAGTGGGGGCAGAGAAAGGGGTAGGGGCAGTCCTAGCCAGGGTGGTTACCTGTACCAGGCACACTCTTGTCAGCAGACCTACCTGTGGGTCCATCTTTGAGACCAAAGGAAGAATGCCTGGGCCTGAGGGGCACAGGGCACCAGCTGTCTGATTCTGAAGGATGAGATGATTTGTCTAAGCATGGGCTCTGACTTTGGCTTCTGTTATCAGTTGTGGCTGGAGGGCTTCAGCCTCCTCTAGGTTCTCTCTGGCTGGTGGGGGCTGAAGGAAAGGAGCTCATTCAACTCATATCTGCCCTGGCCAGGCCCCACATCTGGGGTATTACATGTCGTATCTCATTTAAAATAATTCCCTGTGAGGAGGTAATCACTAAACCCTTTTTACGAATGAAGAATCTGAGTCTCAGGGAGCTTGCTATTGATGAAGGCTCAGCATTAGTAAGTGGCAGAGTTGAAGCTTGAAGTCAAGTCTGGTTCTGGTCCCCAGCCCCATGAGAAACCTTTCCTGGGTCCAGGCTGCTGGTAGCCCACACCTCTTGCAGGAAAGGGAAATGGGAAGGGGTACTCAATAGGCTGTCAGTCCATGAGGGCTGGTCTCATATTGAATAAATGCATGCCCAAATCTCTGGGGCTTCCCTGGTGGCTCAGTGGTAAAGAATCCACCTGCTAACGCAGTAGACTTGGGTTTGATCCCTGGGTTGGGAAGATCCCCTGGAGAAGGAAATGGCAACCCACTCCAGTATTCTTGCCCAGGAAATCCCATGGACTGAGGAGCCTGGTGGGCTACAGTCCATGGGGTTGCCAAGAGTTGCACACAGCTTAGGGGCTGACTCAGCAGCAACAACCTGCTGAATCTCAGTACTTGCTNTTGGGAAGATCCCCTGGAGAAGGAAATGGCAACCCACTCCAGTATTCTTGCCCAGGAAATCCCATGGACTGAGGAGCCTGGTGGGCTACAGTCCATGGGGTTGCCAAGAGTTGCACACAGCTTAGGGGCTGACTCAGCAGCAACAACCTGCTGAATCTCAGTACTTGCTCTGCTGTTTGATTTGTAGGAGAAAGGGGTCCTTACTGAGAATCCACTAGCTAGACAGCCTGGAGGCCTGTGTGCCAGGCCCACCTGGCCAGGGCCTACCCACTATGGGCCTCATATACCTAAGGAAAGAGTAGGAACTCTCCACTCTGAGGGTCCTTTGGGCCAAACACCCCAGTCCTAAGACACCAGGCTGCAGGCTCTAAGACCTTGGGCTATGGCAGTGGGAAATCTGGCAAGTGGCCTGATATGGCACCTGTGTGTGGGGTGTGTGTGAGGGCAGGTGAGGGGCCACCTGGGGCTGGTGGTCCAGAAGGTCAGAGGCCACAGGACCCTGTTGGACACATGGGCACCCCCTGCCCTTATTTCTGTGAAAAAGTTTAAGTGTTGGCTGCTCAGTCGTGTCCGACTCTTTTGCAACTCTACGGCCTATAGTAGTCCCGGCTCCTCTGTCCATGGGATTCTCCAGGCAGGAATACTGGAGTGGGTAGCCATTTCCTTCTCCAGGTGATCTTCCCGACCCAGGGATCGAACCCGGGTCTCCTACATTGCCGGCAGATTCATGACCATCTGAGCCAACTGGCCTGCCCATAAACAAGTTATTTTGCGCTGAGGGTCCTTTGGTCTCCGAGAGAAGCTTTTGGAACAGCTGGGCCTTCCCTCCTTCCATGTCTGGGCTGGGTGCCTCACTCAGAATCTGCGGACTGACAGCTCTCTGCCTGCAGGGCTGACACACCTCCTCACCATGAGGCCTCCTGCACTGCCCAGTGCAGCCACAAGGTGGCATCCAAGTGCCACATCAGGCAGAGGCTGTCTGCCTTCAGGCCTGTGCTTCAGGGTCTGCATTTGGGGAAGGAACGTTCTGTGCCTGGTCAGGCTAGACATGCCTCATCCTTGGACATTCTTGGTGCACACACCCGCCCCACCCGAGTGTGAGCCTGAATTGTCAGAACACTCTGAGGTCAAGACCCCGGGACAGGAGCCCTGGCTTTGCGTGGTCCTGACAAGTTGCTTGCTCTCTCTCTGAGCCTCAGTGTGCTCTCCTGAAAAATAGGCATAATAATACCAAAAATCCTTCTCCATCCACTCATTTATTCAACATGTATTTACTGAGCACTCTGCAGGCTAGGTGCAGTATGCAGCTGTATACAAGCAAAGTCTCACAAGGATATTCTGAGGATCAAATGAGGTATTGTCTGTAACTTATTTAGCACACTTCCGAACAGAGTACGGACTCTATAAATATTGGCTAAGACTTTCTCTCTAATCCTCATAACCCCTATGTGGTTAGCCCTCACAGTTTATAGAGAAGGATACAGGTAAAGGTCATGAAGCCAGTAAGCGGCAGAGCTGGGACCTGAACTTGGGCTGGCACCTAGCTCTCACAGTAACACTTCAGAGAAGGTATATTGTTTAACAAATGATAAAGCTGGGCTTGGAGAGGCCAAGTGACATCTCAGACCGACCTCTGATCTTCTCCCCTCCCAGTATACTTGTTTCCTGGTCTCATCCAGCTTGGGAAGGGCAGGGAGAGCCTCTAACACTGTAACTCCAGTGGGACAGAGCCTAGCATGGATCAAGAGGCAAAAACTTTTTTGCATTGCTGGCTCCAAATCCTGTGTTTACCTGCCCTCTTCTTTCTTTCTTTTTTTACTTGCAGCATGCAGGATCTAATTCCCTGTCCAGAGACTGAATCGGGGCCCCCTGCATTTGGAGTATTGAGTCTCAGGCACTGGGCCACCAAGGAAGTCCCAAAGCCTGTGTTTTTTTCATTCCACCAAGTAGTCAGTCATTTAACGAATGTTAACCCTGGGCCAAGACTGTGATGGGCAGTTTATAGATGTTCTGTTTAACCTCACAATATAATGAAACAGATATGACATCCCTGACTTACAGATGAAGAAACAAAGTCTCAGAAAAGTTAAATAATGCGTATGTTCACACAGCTAGTTAAATGGCAGAGATTGGAGCCCAAGTTAGTCTCACTTCAAAGCTGAAATGCTCATACAGGGAGAACTTGCATGAGATGTGCGAGCTTACTATCTCTGAGTCTCAAACTTATCTATGAAATAGGGATGATATTAATAATTCCCACCTCAAGGGCTATGTGAAGGGTGCAGAGACTGATGCCTCGAAGACATTTAGCTCAGAAATAGTAAATGCTTGTTCGTTGCTGTCATCATCTTTACATCACCCTTCCTGCCTCCCTCCTGAGGCTGTGTGAGAAAAGGTGGGCAGGGGGTAGGGCCTCTGGAACTGCCTCGGGGGATGGGGGGCCCACGGTCCTGTTAACCACCAGACGTGTTCCCCCATCATGGATGTGGTGCTCAGCTCTGGGGGTGCCCAGATCCCGTCCTCAGNTACATCACCCTTCCTGCCTCCCTCCTGAGGCTGTGTGAGAAAAGGTGGGCAGGGGGTAGGGCCTCTGGAACTGCCTCGGGGGATGGGGGGCCCACGGTCCTGTTAACCACCAGACGTGTTCCCCCATCATGGATGTGGTGCTCAGCTCTGGGGGTGCCCAGATCCCGTCCTCAGGTGTGGACGGGGCTGCTGCCCCACCAAGTGTCGTGGGATGGTGTTGGGGTGGAGTGGAGGACAGAGCTAGGGCAACCCTCCCCAGGCTGAGGCGCCAGGAAGCCAGTAGGCGGCTCTGGCAACCAGACTAGAGGGGAGGGTTACACCAGCGCCGGCATGATGGCCGTGGATCAGTGGCGCACCTGGGCCTGGGCATCTTGGGCACCAACAGGGATCTCAGGGCCCCCAGGGCTGGGAAAGTTTGGGCCACCGCGGAAAAAGTTGTGGTCGCATGGGAGAAAGTTGTCGTGCCTCAAACTTTTCTTGCTCTGAGCTCATGGCTCCACATCCCTGAGGCTGACTCAGTGATTTGCCACAATTAGACCATAATGAGGTGGACCTTGGTGCCCTGTGAGGCTGCCCTAGAGACCAGGGCTCAGCAGGACACCTGGGGCCCAATTACAGCGGCCTAAGTCTGACACTGGGTCTGGCAGTGGCCCGAGCCCCAAGGGGCTCCGCTGGCCTCCAGGTGCACTCTCTGCTTGTCTGGCCAAACTTTTAATGAGTGGAAATGGCGACTTGTCTCACTGAACTCTTCTCCCAGGGCCTGCTGCCTGGGCCCTGCTCAGCTCCTCCTTAAAGAGCCAGAGTGATTTCTGGAACATGGCCTACTGCAGTTCACAGTGATCAATCAACAGATGGGCCGTGTGGGGTCTGGGTGCTCACCCACGGGGTGACCCTGGGCAAGACCCAGTCCTCTCTAGCCCTTAGTTCTCAGGGGTCATAATCACAGGGTTGGTGTGAGACACAGCTGAGATAATGCAAACTAAACTGCTGGTTACTTGTGAATGGCCACTATCGCCCTTAATTTGACAGACCCTGACTCTGACCCCCAGTCCTAGCTGAATTAAGCCAGCTCTGACCTGAGTGTTCACAGAGGCAGCAGTGGGGCTCCTCCCTGCTCTGCTGACCCCCCAGCCTGCCTCTGCACATGGCTGGGCACACCAAACTCCTGTGTTGTTTCTAGGTTTCTCTTGGCCCGACCACCCTTTCTTGCCCTCCTCCCTGCCTTCTAAGAAGCACCGTCACGCGTGTAAGAGCCTTGGTATTATAAAGTATGACCCTTAATTCACAGATGGTGAAACCAAGACCTGGGAGGAGCAGGCCCCGAACCAGGGATTCCTTCCTTTTTTGGGGGCTTCGTAACAATAAACCTCTGTGCACATGTAGGGCTTTTAGTATTTTTGTCTTTCTCAGCAACCATGAGGGTATGTAGGCAGGCATTCATCTGTTCGCTTGTTTATTGTGGCTTAGCTTACAGGCTCCAAAGCCGGACATACTGGGTTCAAACTTGTGTGCATGTCCACCAGACACATCTCTGCCTCCATTTCCTCAAATAGCAAACCAACAGTGCTTGCTTCAAATGGCTGTTGTATTAAATGGGCTAGAATCTGTGCAAAAATATTTGGAATGGGACCTAGTGCTCAGTGGTTCTCAATTAATATTAGCTATATTTCTTGTTATAATTCAATAATTAAGTCAGAAAACATTAAACATGGGCTTCTACTGTGTGCTGAGCTTTGTGGGCTAGGCCCTTGGTGGCTAGGCCTATGGCTGTGAAGGAGACTGACCTTTGGGTTCAGTTCTGTGAAATAAAACCATAATTTCAAGACCAGGAGGTGTGGCAGGCTGAGGTGGGGGGGTGGATAAGCCAGGGACATAGCAGAGGGGTCCTGACCCTGTCTGGGGGTGGAGGCAGGCACAACAGTCAGGGGGGGCTCCATCCATGTTGCTGCAAATGGCATTATTTCATTCTTTTTTTATGGCCGAGTAATAAATTATACCACATCTCCTTTATCCATCCTTCCGTTGATGGGCATTTAGCTTGCTTCCATGTCTTGGCTGTTGTGAAAAGTGCTGCTGTGAACACTGGGGCCAAGTGTCTTTCTGAATTACAGTTTTGTCTGGCTATATGCCCAGGAGTGAGACTGCTGGATCACATGGTACTTCTATTTTTAGTTTTTTTGAGGAACCTCCATACTGTTCTCCACAGCGGCTGTACCAACTTACATTCCCACCAACAGTGTAGGAGGGTTCCCTTTTCTCCACACCCTCTCCAGCTTTTGTTATTTGTAGGTTTCTATTATTTTATTTTAAATTTTGGCTGGGTCTTCGTTGTGGTGTGTGGACTCTGCTGCGATGCGGGGGTGTCTCTTGTCACAGAGCACAGGCTTCAGAGGGCTCAGTAGTTGTGTCTTGCCGGCTCTCAAGCATGTAGGCTCAGTCACCCCACAGCATATGGGATCTTCATTCCCTGACCAGGGTGTGAACTTGTATCCCCTGCACTGATTCTTAACCACTGAGCACCAGGGAAACCCTATGTGCTTTTGAGTGACGGCCACTCTAACTGGTGTGAGGTGGTGCCTCGCTGTAATTTTGATTGCATCTCTGATAATTAGCCATGATGGATGGCGCTCTCTGTTTACCGAAGAGAAAACGGATAGTTTAGTCACTTGTGTAAGATCCCAGTCAGTAAACGGTCGTGCTGGGGTCCAATCCAGTGTTGTCTAACTCAAGTCTTGTTCCCTTTTCTCTCCCATGAGGGAGCTTGTGGTGGTGGCTGAGACAGGCAGGATGGGGGAGGTGGCCCTACAGAGAGAGGAGGCACTGTCGTAGGCCATCCTGGCTTTGCTGATGAGGGCCCAGATCCAGGGCCTCTCGTCCCCCTCTGGTCGAGAGGCAGACTGTATAGTGGTTACCGGCATAGACCCTGTCCCCAGCCTGCTTGGGTTCTAACCCACTCACTATCGATGTGACCTAGGGAAGGTTACTTAATCTTTCTGTGCCTCAGTTTCCTCCTCTGTAAAATAGGAATAAACATAATAGCAAATGCTTGCAGTAATTCTGTTTTTTTTCTAATTATTTTGCATCTATGACTTACTTAATTATCATGATCTTATGCCTTTTTTCCCCGTGGTGGGGATAACATTTGGGTAGTTGTAAGGTATAAGTTAAAACATACAAAGCACTTAGAGCATTGCTTGGCACATAGGAAGTGCTCAGTAA
>SJYA01002083.1:927953-943732 GCA_006410615.1 Neotragus moschatus
CATATAAGTTAAATAAGCACTCTGACAGTACACAGCCTGGACGTACTCCTTTCCTGATTTGGAGCCAGTCTGTTGTTCCATATCCAGTTCTAACTATATACAGATTTCTTGACCTGCATATAGATTTCTCGACCTGCATACAGATTTCTCAGGAGGCAGGTGAGGTGATCTGCTATTCCTATTTCTTGAAGAATTTTCCACAGTTTGTTGTGCTCCTGTGTGGACTGTGTGTCAAAGGCTTTGGCATTGTCAATAAAGCAGAAACAGATGCTTTTTCTGGAACTCTCTTGTTTTTTCGATGATCCAACAAATGTTGGCCATTTGACCTCTGGTTCCTCTGCCTTTTCTAAATCCAGCTTGAACATCTGGAAGTTCATGGTTCACATACTGTTGAAGCCTGGCTTGGAGAATTTTGGACATTATATTGCTAGCAAGTGAGATGAGTGCAATTGTGCAGTAGTTTGAGCATTCTTTGGCATTACCTTTCTTTGGGACTGGAATGAAAATGGACGTTTTCCAGTCCTGTGGCCACCACTGAGTTTTCCAAATTTGCTGGCATATTGAGTGCAGCACTTTCATAGCATCATCTTTCAGGATTTGAAATAGCTCCACTGGAATTCCATCACCTCCACTAGCTTTGTTCGTAGTGATGCTTCCTAAGGCCCCCTTGACTTCACATTCCAGAATGTCTGGCTCTAGTTGAGTGTTCACACCATCATGATTATCTGGGTCATGAATCTTTTTTGTATAGTTCTTCTGTGTATTCTTGCCACCTCTTCTTAACATCTTCTGCTTCTGTTAGGTCCATACCATTTCTGTCCTTCATTGTGCCCATTTTTGCATGAAATGTTCCTTTAGTATCTTTAGTTTTCTTGAAGAGATCTGTAGTCTTTTCCGTTCTATTGTTTTCCTCTATTTCTTTGCACTGATCGGTGAGGAAGGTTTTCTTATCTCTCCTTGCTATTCTTTGGAACTCTGCATTCAAATGAATATGTCTTTCCTTTTCTTCTTTGCCTTTTCACTTCTCAGATGCTCAGAAGCCCCTCAAAGAGGAAGTGATGCTCTGAGATCGAGCGCCTAGGTTTCCTGATCGATTTGTTCTCACTCTGCCTTTAGGCCTTCTGCCAGGGCTTTGTGGGAGCCCATGTCCTGAGAGTCTTGATGGGGCACATGTGTGGCTGTCTATTAGGGGTGTCCATGGGATCTCTTCTTCCAGGGAAGGCATTCGAGGGGTGAGAAGAAGCTGCAGCTGCTGTGGGGCCCACTGGGCAGATCTGAAACTGACAGGGAAGTTCTCTTACAAGAGCAGCAGCTTGGTGGTTGATCTATAGGGACCGTGAGAAAGCGCAGTCAGGCTGGCCTCCTGGATCTTAGGCCTCATGGGACATTTGGGGCTGGGAGTGGCTGGGAAGCTGCCGGATGAGGGACACTCACTAGACACAGAGGTGAAGGTGGTGCCGGGGTGGGCTAGCTGACCCATCGGTTGGTTCTGCACAACATCCTCAGTGCTAAATTTGGGGAAATGCTGTTTCTCCAAACTGAAGGAGGCAAACTGAAGTTTGCAAGACTTGGTGAACTAGCTAATCCTTCCTGGGTGGTTTGTAGCAGGCTGCCACCAAGGCTGTTTCAACTAGACTCTGTGATGATTCAGTGATGACCTCGGCTCCCTGACCTGACCTGCCCATCCTTCAGTGGGTCTGCCTGACCCCAGGGCTGATGGGGGCTTTGTGGTATGGGGGTTCTTCCTCTGGTGTGCCCTGTGAATTTGGGCCATCCTATACCAGGCCTCCCATAGTGGGACTGAGTTCCATCAGGGCTGCCCTAGTAGGTCAGAAGGTAAGGAATCTGCCTGCAATGCAGGAGACCTGGCTTCAGTTCTTGGGCTGTGAAGATGCCCTACAGAAGGGAATGGCTAGCTGTTCCAGTGTTCTTGCCTGGAGGGTCCCATGCACAGAGGAGCCTGGTGGGCTACAGTCCACGGGGGTCACAAAGAGCTGGACACGACTGAGTGACTAGCACTAACACTTCTACCAGGCCTCCCACAGTGGGGCTGGTTCCAGTAGATCAATTTGTGGCTCCAGGGCTTACTTCCTCCCATCCACCCTGCTCTGCTGTTGCATCAGGACCTGAGAAGATCTTCTCCTCCATCAGAAGAGGAGAGTGGTGCTTTGTGGCCTGAGGTTAGCTGCTGAGAGGCCAATGGGTGTGGCCTAGGCAGGTGCTGGTGTCCAGGCTGAGAGGAAGATACCAAGGTCCAGAGGACCCTTATGAAGGTGGTAGGGGACAGTGTGGAGTTGACAACTCAGAGAGGGAGCTGGGACTCTCAGGATGCAACTGTTTGCTGGGAGAGGCTTCCTTTCCTTGGGGGTAGTGGGCCCAAGGGGGACCCTTGGTGATCTCCTTGGGCAGAACTCAGGCCCCAGCCTTCAGTGAGGTCACCCTGAAAAGCCACAGTCCAGGTGCAGTCCTGCAGCCACTGCAGGCAGCCCTCAGCTCCTACTTGTCCTCTTCCCCTCATCTCCACTCCTCTCTCCCCCTACCCATGTAGGGGTGTGTGTGTGTGTGTGTGTGTGTGTGCTTGTTCAGGTTTGGGGTGAGTCCCTATCCCATTTTTCTGAGAGCCAGAAGGCAGTTGGTTTATACTGAAACCCAAATCCTCTAGCAAATGGTTAGATCTTTAAGTAAGACTTGTTTGGTGGATCAATGAGATGACAAGGAGGTTTGGGACCCACCTGGGGATGAGGCCACCCTGCAGTGGTCCTGGCACAGTGGAATCTTGGCTGATTCTGGCTTTAAGTTCTCACTTACAGGAAGGTGAAACCTGGGGAAAGCTGATGATTCCTCTGATACTAGCTATGTGCCTATTGACACTGCAAGTGTGTGTGTGTGTGAGTCGCTCAGTTGTGTCTGACTCCTTGTGACCTCATGGACTGTAGACCACTAGGCTCCTCTGTCCATGGGATTCTCCAGGCCAGAATACTGGAGTGGGTGGCCATTCCCTTCCCCAGCGGATATTCCCGACCCAGGGATCGAACCCGGGTCTCCCACATTGCCGGCAGACTCTTCAGCATCTGAGTCACCAGGGAAGCCCATCAGAGCTGCAAAGAGGAATGTAATTAAAACTCTCTGACTTATATAGTCCTGAAGTCTGTGCACTGCAGTGGCCTGTGTTCCTAAAGTGAACGTGAAGTTGCTCAGTTGTGTCCAACTCTTAGTGACACCATGGACTGCAGCATCCCAGACTCCTTCGTCCATGGGATTTGCCAGGCAAGAGTACTGGAGTGGGGTGTCATTGCCTTCCCTGAAACAGAGGAACAAAAAGCCCCGTCCCAGGTCCATGATTCAGGGGGCTTCTAGAGGTGTGCAAGTTTGTGGGGTAGGAGATTTGCTGCTTATACAAACATCTGGATGAGCTGTGGTCCCACCTTGTCACCCTTCCCCCAACATCTAGGCAGGCACTGCAGAGTTGAGCAGGCTGGTGGTGCTGGCCAGTGGTCAGAACCTGTGCTGTGTGTGTGGGGCAGGTGTTAAAGAAGGAGATGGATGTGATCAGCTGCCCCAGAGTTGGGGGTCCTTCAGCTTTACCAGAGCTGTCTGATGGTTAAAAACCCTCCCTGCTGTGTATTTTGTTTCCTAAGATCATACTCTTTTCCCTTAAGTATTGTATTTATTATTATTATTTGGCCATGCTGGGTCTTAACTGCAGCACTCAGGATCTTTGTGGCCATGTGCAAGATCTTTAGCTGTGGCATGCAGGATCCGGTTCCCCGACCAGGGATCAAGCCCAGGTGCCCTGCATTGCGAGCATGGAGTCTTAACCACTGGACCACAAGGAAGTCCATATCCTCTGATTTTTCCTTCCAGGGTTGATACCCACAGTCTGAATCCAGGGCTGCTCCCACCACTGCCAGCCTGGAGACAGAGAAGGCAGGTGTTCCCCTCCCAGTAGCTCCATGGGCATTCGTTTGTCTCCCAACAGCGGGAAAGCGAGATGGAGGAGGACTGTTGTTTTTGAAATGTCACAGTTAATTACATATGGTCTGTGCCCCTTCTAAGGAGTTTCTGGAAACCACCTTCCCTTCCATCTTCCCAGTTCTTACCCCTGAGTTTGAGAGCTCCTCTAGGTGGACCCCTGTGTCCTTGTGTCATGTCCCCATCCTTCTCTGAGCACTTCTCTACTTTAAGGCATAGCAAGCTATTCCAGACTTCCCTGGTGGCTCAGATGGTAAAGCGTCTGCCTACAATGAGGGAGACCTGGGTTCAATCCCTGGGTAGGGAGGATCTCCTGGAGAAGGGAATGGCAACCCACTCCAGTGTTCTTGCCCCCTCCCCCAAATAGATTTAAGGGACTAGATCTGATAGATAGAGTGCCNCTGAATGTTGAGCTTTAAGCCAACTTTTTCACTCTCCTCTTTCACTTTCAGCAAGAGGCTCTTTAGCTCTTCTTCACTTTCTGCCATAAGGGTGGTGTCATCTACATATCTAAGGTTATGCAAGGACTGCCCTTGGTGCTTGTATATAAACAACCTGCGATGCAAAACATTCATGCCCCAGGGAGTAAACCTCTGACCAGTGAGGGAAGCCTGTGGGTGCACTCTTCACTATTTCACCCGTGGATGATCTGGAGATGCAATTTAGAAGGATTATGTAACACTCAGCCTTGCTTATTCTCACAGCTACAACTGCCTCCCTGCTCTCTCTCTCTCTCTTTAGAAGTCTTTATTGATTTTTTTTTTTTTTTTACAACATTGCTTATGTTTTTTGTTTTGTTTTTTGGTCAGGAGGTAAATGGGATCTTAGCTTCTTGACCAGGGATCAAACCTGTGTTCCCTGTATTGGAGGGGGAGGTTTAACCACTGGACCACCGGGGAAGTCCCCTCCCTGTTGGTATTTGAATAATTCAGAGGTGATTTCTCCCCAAGACAGTTGGTATGACTGATCTTTCTTCACGAAACTATGTTTCCCTGGACCGACTTGGCTGTCTCTCTCTCTTCCCTCTAGTCTTACCTTAAATCTCATATTCTCAGGATATTGACTCTGATCCTTATTTAATACCCTCAATCTTTTTACCCTCTACCTTTTTCTATTTCCATAGCTCTTATTGTCTTCTAACACTTGACACAAGTTGCTTATTTTTGTACTTATTGTTTATTGTCTCTTTCCCCTCTCAACACGATAAGCATCACAAAGACAGATTTTTTTTTTCAAAATGCCCCGTTTCCACTGATACCTCCCAAATGCCTAGAACAGTGTTTTGATCATAGCATGGGCTAAATAAATTTTTGTCAAGTGAATCACATTTGTAAAGTGATTAGAATAGTTGCTGGTGGAAATCAAATAGTTTCTTTAAAAAATTCAATGTATACTGTAAGAAAACTGTGTGCCTCAAAGCTCAGTCTCTTGAGCTCTCTGCAGGTGTGCCCACGTGAGTCACTGTCATAGAT
Organism: Neotragus moschatus; assembly: GCA_006410615.1. Lineage (NCBI taxonomy): Eukaryota > Metazoa > Chordata > Mammalia > Artiodactyla > Bovidae > Neotragus > Neotragus moschatus. Next base: position 933,398 of record SJYA01002083.1, read on the forward strand.
GCTCAATAAATGTCACTTAGGAACTGTATTCATCTTATGTGTTGAAACGACCTTCTATTCTTTGAAAGATCATATTGGTGGCACAAATTTTGGTTCAGTGAAGGGCTCCTTTCATCTCCCCCTCAGGGCCTCTCACTGATAACTTCTGCAGCCCCGTGATGCCAGCCCCCACTCCAATAGAATTGACAAATTGCCAAGAAGTCCTCTAGTCCCGGAAGGGAGGTGGTGGTGGGGTATGATCTTCAAAGAATTGTTCATGAGAGCACCCTGAAGAGGGGGAAAATTGGAAAGGACAGACCATGCTTGGAGAACACATTTTCTGGACTCATTGGTCCCGGGGCCTTGGCTGTGATGCTCATGCCTCATCAAAGCACAGGTCCTGCTGCATGTGGAGCCCTTGCCAGTATCTGGAGTGCTCACATTCACTTCAGGGGCCCCAGAGGGAGACCAGCACACAGCCCCCATATTTATTCCTTTTAAGTTTCTCCCTTTCAAGGCACCAACTGGATGCTGAAAAATGGATGAGCCCCAAACACTTTAATACATCCTTGGTTAAAAATTCAATTCAAGATGGAGAATACAAAATAAAATAATATTTTATGAAAAGCATGAAAAGGAGAGGTAGTAACATAAGCAGATTTGAAATTCAGTCCTCTGGGAAAGCTTATCCTTTGTTGTGACAGAGAGTTACAGGTTATTTAAAAAGTCATAAAAACAGCTATGGGCTTCTCTGGTGGCTCAGTGATAAAGAATCTGCTTGTAATGTGGGAACCATGGGAGACTCATATTCAACCCCTGGATTGGGATGATCCCGTGGAGGAGGGCATGACAACCCACTCCAGTATTCTCGCCTGGAGAATCCCATGGACAGAGGAGCCTGGCAGACTCCTGGTAGTCCAGTGGGTTGAAAAGAGTCAGACGCAGCTGTGCTACTGAGCCTTCAGGCACAAAAACAACTATAACATTATTGAGGTGGGAGTGGGACAAAGTTCCTATTTATATTAGATACATGCATATTCTCTCCTTTGTCATCATAAAATTGATTCCCAGATTAATCCTTTTGCAAGAAGTTTTCTTGTAATAAATTTTTATTAAATTAAAAAATGCATTTGTTGTGAAATGTAACCCTTCATATTAGGATTCAAAGATTATGTGGATGCTTATAGTAGGAAACTACATTTATGAAAATTACATATTAGAGAAAATAAACTATAGAGAAAGGAACTTGCTCAGTTATACTGAGCTTCACCGGTGGCTCAGTGGTAAAGAATCTGCCTGCTGATGCAAGAGATATAGGTTCAATTCCTGTGTCGGCGATTCTGTGGAGAAGGAAATGGCAGCCCACTCCAGTATTCTTGCCTGGAAAATCCCATGGACGGAGAAGCCTGTTGGGTACAGTCCAAGGGGCCTGCAAAGGAGTCAGACATGACTTAGCAACTAAACAACGACAACATATATACATCCTTTTTTTTTTTTTTAAACATTCTCTTCCTTTATAGGTGATTACAAGACACTGAGTATATTTTCCTGTGCTATATAGTAGGTCCTTATTGATTATCTGTTTTATATATAGCACTGTGTATATTTTAACCCCAAACTTCTCATTTACTCCTTTCCCCCCTTTGTAATCATGTTTGTTTTCTATGTCTGCGAATCTATGTCAGTTTTTCAAACAAATTTATTTGTAATCCTTTTTAGATTCCATATATAAGCAGTATTATGTGATATTTGTCTTTGACTTACTTCACTTATATCATAAACTCTAGGTCCATTCATGTTGTTGCAAATGGCATTATTTCACCTTTTTATGTCTGAGTAATATTCCACGGTATATATGTCCCACATCTTCTTTATCCAGTCCTCTGTTGATGGACATTTAGGTTGCTTCCATGTCTTGACTGCTGCAAACAGTACTGCAATAAACACTGGGGTGCATGTATCCTTTCAGATTATGGTTTTCTCTGGATATATGCACAGGAGTGGAACAGCTGGATCATGTGGCAGCTCTATTTTTAGTTTCTTTAGGAATCTCCATACTGTTCTCCATAATGGCTATACCAACTTACATTCCTGCCAACAGTGTAGGAGGGTTCCCTTTCCTCCATGCTCTTTCCAGCATTTACTGTTTGTAGACTTTTTGAGGATGGTCATTCTTACTGATGTAAGATGATACCTCATTGTAGTTTTGATTTGCATTTCTCTAATAGTCAGCAATACTGAGCATCTTTTCATGTGCTTTAGGGTCATCTGTATGTCTTCTTTGGAGAAATGTTTATTTACACTTTTTGCCCATTTTTTGACTTTTTTTTTCATATTGTGCTGTATGAACCGTTTTTATGTTTTAGAGGTTAATCCCTTGTGGGTAACTTCATTTCAAATGTGTGGGATGTCTTTTTGTTTTATTTATGGTTTTCTTTGCTGTGAAGAAGGTTTTGAGCTTAGTTAAGTCCCATTTATTTATTTTTGCTTTCATTTGCATTACTCTAGGAGATAGATTCGAAAAGATATTGCTGCGATTTATGTCACAGTCTTCTGCCTATGTTTATCCCTGGGATAAGTTCTACTTGATCATGGTGTATGATCCTTTTAATGTTTTGTTGGATTGACTGATTTGACAGTATTTTGTTGAGAATTTTTGCATTTATGTTCATCAGTGATATTGGCCTATAATTTTCTTGCTTTTATGGTATCTTTGTCTGGTTTTGGCATCGGGGTGATGGTGGCCTCATAGACTGAGTTTGGAAGTGTTTCTTCCTCTGCAATTTTTTGGAATAGTTTAAGAAGAATAGGTGCTAACTCTTATTTAAACGTTTGATAGAATTTGCCTGTGAATCCTTCTGGTCCTGGACTTCTGTTTGTTGGGAATTTTAAAATTGCAGACTCAGTTGTAGTACTTATAATCAGTCTGTTCATATATTCTATTTCTTCCTGGTTCAGTCTTGGGAGAGTGTGCCTTTTTAAGAACGTGTCCATTTCTTCTAGGTTGTCCATTTTATTGGCATTTAGTGGTTTGTAGGAGTCTCTTATGATTCTTCGTGTTTCTGTGATGTCGACTGTAACTTCCTCATTTTTATTTTCCACTCTTATTGATTTGAGCCCTCTCCTCTTTTATTTCTTGATGGATCTGGCTAAAGACTTATCAGTTTTATTTTCTCAAAGAACCATCTTTAAGTTTATTGATTTTTTCTATTGTTTCTCTTAAATTTCTATTTCATGTATTTTGCTTCAGATCTTTATGATTTCTCTCATTCTGATAACTGTAGGCTTTATTTGTTATTGTTCTCTACTTGAATTAGATGTATTATTAGGTTGTTTGAGATTTTTAAATAGCCATTTTAAATAGAAATAGAAAAATAATCCTAAAATTCATATGAAACCTGAAAAAACCCTGAATAGTCAAACAATACTAAATGAGAAGGACACAACTGGAGACATAACACTTCCTGATTTCAAAATATATAGCAAAGCTACAGTATGGCACTGGCAGGTACTCATCTTTAACAAGGGTGCCAAGAACACACAATGGGGAAAGGATAGTCTCTCTTCAATAGATTTGGGAAGACTGGATATCACCATCCAAGAAAAGAAAATTGGACCCTTATCTTGAGTCAACTATTAACTGTGAAAAGTCAAACAACTGTACTACAAAACTTCCTGTAAGAAATTCAAAGAATTCACATGAACAAGTGTAGCTTTAAAAAATTTCAGTTCACTGATGTCCCAAAGTACATGAGGCATAAACTGTGGCCTGCAATATTGAGGTAATTTGGACATAAACTATTTGGCCACAGAAATACTAATACAAGAGAGTGTCCACTGACTTCACNCTACAAAACTTTCTGTAAGAAATTCAAAGAATTCACATGAACAAGTGTAGCTTTAAAAAATTTCAGTTCACTGATGTCCCAAAGTACATGAGGCATAAACTGTGGCCTGCAATATTGAGGTAATTTGGACATAAACTATTTGGCCACAGAAATACTAATACAAGAGAGTGTCCACTGACTTCACATAAAAAAAGTGTCTGGAGAATATGGGTATTTTTTGTAGGAGTAATTACTAAAAGACATAAGAACTTTGAGGGCAATGTACTTTTTCCAGAATAGACTTTAAAAAATGGAAAAAAAGTAATAACAAAGACACTTATAACATTCAAAACTTACTGGCTATAGGAAAAAACAGCTTAGAAAAAAACAGAGGGATGGTACAAGAAGGGAGGTGGGAGCGGGGTTCAGGATGGGGAACACGTGTACACCCATGGTGGATTCATGCTGATGTATGGCAAAACCAATACAATATTGTAAAGTAATTAGCCTTCAATTAAAATAAATAAATTTAAATTAAAACAATTAAAAAAATAAAATGAACATTTATTCTTAAAAAAGAAAAAACAAAACAAAACAAAAAGCCGAAGTCTGGTTGCTTTACAATATTGTGTAAGTTTTCAGGTGTACAGCAAAGTGATGCAGTTGTATACATACATATACATGTTTCCAGATTATTTTCTGTTTTGGGTTATTTCAAGTTATTGAATATAGTTCCCTCTGGCATATAGTAAATTTTTGTTGCTTATCTATTTTCTGTATAGTAGTTTGTATCTGTTAATTCCATACTCCTAATTTATACTCCCCCTTCCCCCCCTTTTCCCTTTGGGAAACATAGATTCAGGTAGAGGAAACCCAAGCTTTCTCATGCCCAAAGACGTTGTTTTCTCAGGTGGCCGCTTATCATTCAGATCTGAGGGACCATGAACAGTAACATACAGTGTCTACTGTTCCTCATTCTTTTACCCCAAGACTGTCTTCCAGCTAGATCTGGGCTTATTTCTGAGGTTAAAATCTGAACTATGGGCTAGAACCCACTTCAGTGTCTCAAGGATCTTTTCAGGGATAAGAGCGTTTGGAACTCAGGAAGCTGAGGAGAAAGCTGACAGAAAAAAATAATGCTGAATACTTGTGGTCAATTTAGATTAATTCCTTGTATAAAATGACGATGTTTAATGTGGAAGGCAAAATAAGAAAAAAAAGTTATATGTTGGTATGCTGGTGTATCCATTGGTATATCTATGTTGTTTCAGAAATTCTTCATTTGGGGCCTCAAACAAGTAGGGAAATGTTTTTACTGCATGAAAATATCGACTTTCTTGTGTTTCTACTCATTGCAGTGTACTGGGTGACATCCTAACATGAGAGCTTCTCTTTCAACTCTCTGACTGTCCTTCAACCTAGGAGGTTGAACAAGAAATTACTGTTAAAGTTGAAAACCTGGGCTTTCAAAGCTTTGAGGTAGATTTTTCAGAGCTCCAAAGGAAGATATATGTCATGAATTCCTGTGTATTTTCTCAAAGTTCAGTTCAGTTCAGTCGCTCAGTTGTGTCTGACTCTTTGCGACCCCATGAACTGCAGTACACCAGGCCTCCCTGTCCATCATCAACTCCCAGAGTTGACCCAAACCCATGTTCACTGAGTTGGTGATGCCATCCAACCATCTCATCCTCTGTTGTCCCCTTCTTCTCCTGCCCTCGATCTTTGCCAGCATCAGGGTCTTTTCAAATGAGTCAGCTCTTTGCATCAGGTGGTCAAAGTATTGGAGTTTCAGCTTCAACATCAGTCCTTCCAATGAATATTCAGGACTGATTTCCTTTAGAATGGACTGGTTGTATCTCCTTGCAGTCCAAGGGACCCTCAAGAGTCTTCTCCAACACCACAGTTCAAAAGCATCACTATGTTGGCGCTCAGATTTCTTTATAGTCCAACTCTCACATCCATACATGACTATTGAAAAAAACATAACTTTGAGTAGACGACCTTTGTTGGCAAAATAATGTCTCTGCTTTTTGATATGTTGTCTAGGTTGGTCATAACTTTTCTTCCAAGGAGTAAGTGTCTTTTAATTTCATGGCTGCAGTCACCATCTGCAGTGATTTTGGAGCCCAAGAAAATAAAGGCTTTCACTGTTTCCATTTTTTCCCCATCTGTTTGCCATGAGTGATGGAACTGGATGCCATGATCATAGTTTTTTGACTATTGAGTTTTAAGCCAGCTTTTTCATTCTCTTCTTTCACCTTCATCGAGAGGCTCTTTAATTCCTCTTTGTTTTCTGCCATAATGGTGGTGTCATCAGCATATCTGAGGGTATTGATATTTCTCCAGGCAATCTTGATTCCAGCTTGTGTTTCATCCAGTTTGGCATTTCACATGATGTACACTTCCTAGAAGATAAATAAGCAGGATGACACTATACAGGCTTGACATATTCCTTTCCCAATTTGGAATCAGTCTGTTGTTCCATGTCTGGCTCTAACCTTTGCTTCTTGACCTGCATACAGGTTTCTCAGGAGGCAGCAGGTGGTCTGGTATTCCCACCTCTTTAGGAATTTTCCACAGTTTGTTGTGATCCACACAGTCAAGCCTTTACTGTAGTTAATGAAGCAGAAGTAGATGTTTTGATACTTAATGATTTAACTATTATTATTTAGTCTTGTTAGGTGGACTGTTTTCTCCTTTATTTCTGCATTCTCTTGCTTCATTGATTAAGCTTATTCTTTAGCTAAATTTTTTCACAGACAAAGGCAGGCAGAGGACATACTGGGGAAAGATCATAGGGTCTTGTTCTGTTTCACTTTGAGCCCAAGATCTTGCTGTACAATGTTTGTTAGACCCCTTCAGGTTTGGGTCACTACTCTAATAAAATTTCATGCTGTATGTAGCTTCTGACTACCTCTTCATTTATGGCTGGTGTTTCTTTGACAAGATTTTTCTCTTTTGAATGTCCTGCTTCCCTTGTATTCTTGATGCCCTGCTTCGAACAAATTCTCCCAGATTCTAAGTTCCAGTCGAGGCTCAGAAACCCTTGCTTTGAGTCAGTTGCTCTCAAACCTTGGTGTACGTTGCAATCATCTGAAGGGCTTTGTATATCTCAGATCTCTGGGCTCCACTCCCAGATTTTCCAATTTGGTGGCCTGGGGTCCAAAGTTACCCTACCCCACATTCTGGGTCAATGTTAATGTCCTGTTTAGGATTCATACTTGGAGAAGATCAAGTGTGTTCACTAAGGTAGGATTCCTTCAATGTGACAATCACTACAATTGACAGAGGCACAGAGCCATAAAAGCTGTGAGTTTCTAAATGGATGCTTCTTCTGAAACATTTTGAAGGAATAACACTGTTCCTCCTTATTGTTTCATGTACGCTTCCTAATCTTTAGGTCTTTATCCTTGGTATGTCAACTCTGCAAATTGACAAAAGAAATGGAATTTAAAATTACTATATTTCAATATAGAGTGTTTGGACAGAGCTGTACTTGAAAACATGGGAAAGCCACGGAGGTGTCTTGAGTCCCTGGAGAAGCATCATGAATTCAAGAAAAACAAATGCAGGATGTGTGTGTTCTTGAAACTCCTACAACACTAACAGGAGGGATGTTTTCCAAACAGTTGCTTTGCAAACTGGTGAATCTTGTTACTATTTATGGTCAAAATTATGTGTTTCCCCTGTAATTAAAAAAAATTACATTCTAGATTATCAACTGAGGGAAATAAATATGAAACTATTGCAATTATATGTATAATGAATCAAATGTAAGTTTGAAAACTTAAAACATACATTTTACACATGCATGTTCTCAGTTTACTAGAGAGAATGATGACAAAGTTGAAAGTAGTCTGGAAAAGTCTAATATGCTTAGTAGCCCCTTGCAAATGTGACCCAGAGTGGAGACTACAAAACACACCCACTCAGGAGCTGGACCAGGGTGGAGAGCAGACATTCCGGTAATTGAATTACCAAACTAATATAATTACTTAATACACACAGGCATGCACAGGGATACCTGTGCCTGGCGAAGGACTCCGGGGTGGCAAGGGAGCTGGATGGGCACCTCCTGGCAGTCGAGTTGGGTGATTGGATCATCAGGTTGTTCTGGTTACCCGACTGGTTCCGCTATCTAAATCCAATCACTCAAGCGTTAAGCCAATCACCAATCAAGAGGTCTCCGCCCACCTTGGGCCCATGCCTCCATGTGAAGGCCTTCTCTCTTCTCGGATTCAAATGCTCATCACAAACGTGGACCCAGCCGGTCATCTCCCTGGCCTTCAGAGTCCGCCTCAGACCCTGAAGTCCTCCTGTCCAGCTGGAGTTCCCAGAGGCTGCCGCCATGCCCTCCTCCCCGCTCGGGGTGGCTGTGGTCTGCATGAGCAATGTCAACAGGAGCATGGAAGCCCACCGCGTCCTCAGGAAGAACGGGTTCCACGTCAGGTCTTTTGGAGCCGGATCCCACGTGAGGCTCCCAGGAGGGGCATGCAAGCCACCCGTGCTCTACGACTTCTCCACCTCCTATAAGAAGATGCATAGCGACCTCTCCTCTAAAGACCAAAAGCACTACCAAAGGAACGGAGTCTTACGCATCCTGAGAAGAAATGAGAGAATCAAGCCTGGCCCAGAAAGGTTTCAAGAGTGCCCAGATCCCTTTGACGTCATCTTCACCTGTGGGCAGAGGGCCTATAACCGGGTGGTGGCCGACCTGTGCGCCAGGGATCAGGAGACCTGGCAGCCTGTGCCGGTCGTCAACGTGGACATAGACGACACCCTGGAGGCAGCCAGCCTCGGAGCCTCCATCATCTGTGAGCTCTGCCAGGGTCTCCAGCAGGCAGACGACTCGCAAAGTCGTCTGGCCGAACTGCTCCAAGCAGCGAAGGAGAGAACAGGAAGGACCTTTCTGCACANCGGTCGTCAACGTGGACATAGACGACACCCTGGAGGCAGCCAGCCTCGGAGCCTCCATCATCTGTGAGCTCTGCCAGGGTCTCCAGCAGGCAGACGACTCGCAAAGTCGTCTGGCCGAACTGCTCCAAGCAGCGAAGGAGAGAACAGGAAGGACCTTTCTGCACACGGTCTGCTTCTACTGAGGAAGCATCATGGCTGGTTTCAGCTCCTGCGTCGGTGAGAACTCCTGCCCGGACTCTTGAGCTGCTGGGTATTTTCTGGGGTAGGCTTCTTCAGAGCCATTTCTGCTAAAGGCCGTCTCTGTATGATTTTGTTGTCAGGTACATCGCACCCAGTGAAGGAGGCGGAGGAGGAGAGCATCGCATCGCACCACACGGGGAACGTGGAACACCGGTAGACATGCCAGCCCTTCCAATGTGGGGAACGAAGGTGTGGAACTGGACCTGGAAGGAAGCACTCAGTGCTCACAGGATTCTGCAAGAAGGTTAATCTTGAGGACTCTCTTTTCTGGATGGACAATCAAGGCTGATCACAGAGCCCGGGACAAGCAATGCACTGAAGGATATGTTGGGAGAAAGGAACAGTGTCTATCTTATTGATCTATATGGATATACTAATTTCCTTTTGTCCTTTTGGTGTGGTGTGTCCATACGATGGCTTGCTTTTTCTTTAGTGGGATGGGAATACATTGAGTGGAAATGATATTGAATTGGAAATATTTTTGCTTTTAGATTTATGTCTTTGATGAATGCCTGCTTTATTAGAAACTTAGGGTAGATCATGTGTAGCTTTTTTGTGGGAAAATCGAAACACGATTTGTTCAATTCAATAGCTTATTTATGAAATAAAATTATATATGTGTGTTGTCTGTGGTCTCATTTATTACTAAAATTCAAGCCCTATCTGTTGAACTATGTAGCTTATTTAAGTAAAACAAAAGGAAATACATCAAAATAACACTCTTAGTTTAAGAAAATGTGTCTTCTCATTTGTGGTAGGGGATGGAGCTTACCAACTGGGTGTCTTGATTTCCTTTTTTCAAAGCCTATAAATCCCATGTAGAAATGCAGTCTTTTCTCTTGAGAATTTACTTCTGGCTTCAAACATTCTTTGTTTTGTGTTTTGTGCTCCTCTGAAAATGGATCCTCATTGCTCAGCAGTGAAACATTCTTGGGTCTGACCAGCTGTGCCACCAAGTCCTGTGTAACTCAGAAGAGAAAATAAAGGAGAGGTAGTTGGGATGGTGAAGTAGTTTACTCACTATCAGAAAGTAAGTGTGGACTTTGTTATCTGTGTAGGTGGGATGGAGTGCCACGGATCTGGAGGGATCAGGGAGTGCAGGACAGCCTGAGGACAGGAGTGAACTGAGGAGTAGGGAGGTGGCTCTGCATACGGGAGATGACGGTTTTCTTTCCTGGTAGAGTCAGTGGTATTCAAGATCAGTCTCTCAGCTGAGGGTGGACAGTCACGGTCAGGAATGGAGAGGGAGTAGCAGAGTAGGTCGAGAACTTTTCCAATGATGGGACCACAGAATTGAAGTAGCGAGATTTAGGAGCCCTTTGAAAGCAAGAGAAATGATTTGTCCAGGTGAACTTATTTTGCCAGAAAATCC